>CM035105.1:18682420-19282420 GCA_020205505.1 Panax japonicus
ATTTTGCCAGCTGCTCTCTTTTGGTTTGGTTGACTCGTTATCGCGCTCCACCAACTGAGCCCTATTTACAACATCTGAATACAAACACAGTTTATGAGAAATAAGATGTTGACGTATCTCCGGCTTCAAACCTCTTAAAAATAATCGCGCCATTCTCTCTTCATTATCCACCAAGTGGGACGCAAACCGGGATAACTCTGCAAATTTTGCCTCGTATTGCGACACGGTCATATTGTTTTGCTCCAACTTGATAAATTCCACCTCCTTCATGTGACGAATACTTTCGGAAAAGTATTTGTCGTTGAACAGCGCTTGGAACTTCTCCCAAGACATCTTCAGTACGGCAGGTTGAGTACGTTTTACCGATTCCCACCAGTAATCTGCCTCTTCACGCAACATAAAGGTGGCAAAGGGAACCTTTTGCTTCTCGGAGCATCCCAAGACATCAAATATCTTGGTGATCTGCTTTAACCACGTCTCCGCCTTAAGTGGTTCTGGCTTTCCCAAAAACTCTGGTGGTCCCAGCTCCTTGAATTTCTTAGCGGTGACCAACCATGGGTTGCCATTGTTTCCTCCTGCATTATGAACAGGAGCCGCCTTCTCCCGTTGTTGTATGAATTGCTCCTTAAACTGCTTAGCGGTGATAGTCCGAGAGTTATCAGTATTTCTACTTACATTTTGGACAGGAGCTGCCTTAGCCTGTTGTTGCATGAATTGCATAAAGCCTCTAACCATCCCATCATTCACCATTTCATCGGTGTTATTATTTTCATGAGGAGTATTGTCCTCTAGTTGCACATTATCCTGATTATTGATCTGTGGAGACTCAACGGTTTCCTGTGCTCCATTGATAATCTCAACATTCTCGGATGCCATTTTCAAACACTGCCACAAAACAAGGGTTAATTAACATATCACATATTATCCCTATACTTTAACCGACCAATTAAATACAAAATAAATTTAATTAGGTCATATTAGCGAGGAATTCCCCGTCTCTCCCCTCCTAGTTCTAGTCTCACATCTTAGCCAGGGATCATATCCCTAAGCTTTGATACCAATTGTGACCCCCCCAAAATTAGGTATACATCACTCATCTTGGGTCGTCAGATACATGGTACATAATTCAAATACAACTTACTAATACAACTGTCGTGTACAATACGACAAAACATAACTGTGAGTTTGAATACAATTATTGTCTACTAGAGATTATACAAACTCAAAAAGAGTCCTCATTATAATTATTAATATACTATTTCACAGAATAGTGAGGACTACTAATGCTATCCTATGGACCGTCACTCCGTTTCCTGACTAGTCCCTGCTATGTTCTCATTTCCTGAAGAGAACAGTGAAAGAAAGGGTGAGCTCAACTAGCCCAGTAAGAAATATTATGACTAAGATAATGCAGAATAAATTATCGTTAGTCTTCAACAATGTTAAACTGATAAAATACAATAGACATCAAGTTTAACTGCAGCGGATCAAGCAATCCATTAAAAGAGTCAAGTAGAGAATAGAATCTACTACCTTTTATGATTTAAAAAGTTTTTCATCACTTTTATTGCTGAGACTCAGCATAATAAATAATCCACATCATCCCTGCACTACGGCCAAGGATATTCATTAGGGTCACGACCACAAATTCCATGCATTACCGGCCAAAGATATTTGTGTATTCATCAATGGTCATGATCATGCCATAAAATAATTCATCTTTGCTCCCTTGGCCGAAGAGAATCCATAGCCATAATCATACCAAAAACTGTCCATCAATGCATTACGGGCCAATGATGACTTTTAATTTTCATATTATTTGTAACATTACGGTCATGATTATACCGAATAATCCCTGGTCATAATCATACCAAGTCCATCTATGCACTACAGGTCACAGATGACTTTCAAAATAACATAAACATGAGGATGATGACAATGATATAAGAATTCAATAAAACAAGTTCAAGAATTAATTTGTCCAAGAACTACTAATGTCCAAATTGTCAACATGATACTGCTTTGTAGAGTAAAATTCAAGAATGATCAGAAGAATATTTCCATGAAAAGATACTGGATGAAGCGCAAATATCAAGGATATTCTACTAATTTCATGGAGTATAGAAGTCAAAACTTTAACCAACTGAGTATAATAAAGAATGGAATAACAAAAGAAATCACCATGCATGCGGTACTTCGCATCGACAGGTTATTCCAACAGAATAATAATAACGGAACCAGGTCAGGTAAAATTTGCACCGACAGGATGTTCAAACAGAATAATAAATACGGAACCAGGTCCGGTGTAAAACACACAGACAGGATGTTCCAACGGAATAATAATAAAGACGGAACCAGGTCCGGTGTAAAACACACAGACAGGATGTTACAACGGAATAATAATAAAGACGGAACCAGGTCTGGTGTAAAACACACAAACATGATGTTCCAACAGAATAATAAAAGAATGTCACCAAGTATAGGGTAGACCGCGTATACAGGTTATTCCAAAAGAATAATAAGAAATGGAATAACAGAAGTTCTCTTCTTGAATACAATAGAATAATATCCCTTACCGTAACAGAAACTGGATATAGGAAAAGAAAAGTTAAGTAGCAAAAAGCTTTTCTTCTATCTCTCTATAGTTTCTCTCTCTAGAGTTCAGTGAATTCGTAAGAAAATAATGAAGGAATGAGCTTCTATTCATAAGAAAATGGAATGCATAGTAACTAATCCATGAACGGTCCAGATTGATTTACTTTAATCTGATGGTCCATATTTAAAAAAAATCTTTTAAATAAAATATAATATATTCTATTTATATAAAAAAGATTTTTACTATGCAAACACTATGCAACACTATGCAAAACACTATGCAATACTATGCATAATAAAATATAATATATTCTATTTATATAATAACTTTAATAAAGTATTCTGTTTTATATAAAAAGATGTTTCTGTTTTATTACGTTAATAATACGAATAAAACAAAACGTCATCATCGCTATAATAATTCATATTATTAATCGACAATAATTGAATCAAACTAAGCGACTTCCCACATAAATATCAATAATCAATACTGTGTGCTACTATGCAACAACGCATATTACTGTACTTTTACTACCCAGTAGTTCAACAGTATCAACGGTAAAACTTCCGCCGTTATTTTCAATAAAATATTTTTGTCATTTTCTCAATCCGACAATAATTCCGTTGTGGGATCCACCAATAATTGTACGGTCGTACGAATATTTTCCGACACAAAGAATATTCCCTGACCAATCGAATATAATATAACAACTTGTATACTTTACAAAATTTATAAATACTACCCACAACTATAATATTATCTCAAATTCACACCATAATATTAAAAAATTATTTCGAGAAAATTAATTATTTATTCATAAAATCTGGGGTTTCACATATTATATATAATACTAATTATTATACTCCTTCCTGCAATCAAGCACCCCCCCTCCCCACTTTCCTGTAACCTATATATATATATATATATATATATATATATATATATATATATATATATATATATCACAAGCAACCACACGAGATAACAAAAAATTCAGCCATCAACTATGGGCCCCATATGTGGGCCCCCACCTATTATTATATTAAATAATTTTCTACCGACTATTTTGAAAAATGGGTAAATGGGGGGTCCATATAATAACCAAAATTGACAACAATTACTATAGCAATAATTGAACAAAACTGAGTGACTTCTCACGTAAGCATCAATAATCAATATCGTGTGCTACTATGCAACTACGCGTATTATTATACTTTTAACACCGGGTGTTTCAACAGTTAACGGTAAAACTTCCGTCGTTATTTTCATAAAGTATTTTTGTCATTTTCTCAATCCGACAATAATTCCGTTGTGGGGTCCACCAATGATTGTGCCGTTGTACGAATATTTCCTGTTAAAACGAATATTTCCCGACCAATCGAATATTATATAACAACTTGCGTACTTTGCAAAATTTATAAATTTTACTCACAACTATAACATTATATCAAATTCATTTCATAATATTCAAAAATGATATTTATAGAAAATTCATATTTATTTATAAAAGTTGGGGTTTTTCAATAATAATAATAATAATAATAATAATAATAATAATAATAATAATACAAGTTTAAGTAAAATTATATTACCAATTAGATAATACGATTTGATAAGAAATGAAAATTATCATAAAACTCATCTACCTAACTTAAATTTGGTTATATTATTAAAATATTAGTATAATTAATGCTTCGAGTATAAGTAAGACTTTATCATTATTCAGGTAATATAATTGTTATTATTCTTAAAATAAAAATATAATATTCTAATAGACTATATGATTCAATTATTAAATTAAAAATAAAAATTACTTACTTTATCCAGTATAAAAAATCCCAAATTAAAATTTACTCATCTACCAAACTTCAATTTGTTACTATTATTAAAATATAAGTATAATTAATGATTCGAGTGTAAGTAAGACTTTATCATTGTTCGGGTAATATAACTGTTATTATTCTAAAAATAAAAATATAATATTCTAATCGATAATATGATTCAATTATTAAATTAAAAATAAAAATTAATTACTCTATCCAATATAAAAATTCCTAAATTAAAATTTACTCATCTACAAAGTATTCTTATTCTGGTGTGATTTTTATTTTTAACTAAGCATTCTATTAATAGGAGAATGGCAAGATACTATTTGAATTTAGAAAATCACGGGTGCACAGGAGAAATTTCTCGTGCGAATCCACGGACAAATTCAATGAAACTTTTTGATTTTACTATGCTGCACAATGCACACTAAACAGTACTATGCATAATAAAATATAAAATATAATATATTCTATTATACATAAAAAACAAAACTTATATAATATATATATAACAAAACTCATATAACTTTCTATCGACAGTTTTGAAAAATGGGCAACTGGGGGTCCATGTAATAAATAAAATTTACAACAAATACTTCATAAAATATACCTCTATTTATCTCAATTCATTTGGCTTCACAAAACAAATTTTTAATAACATTTATTATTAATATTATAACTCACAATATTAACAACTAGATCATTCTCAAGAAAGATAGGGCTTTCCAATAAGGACTTCTTCTAATTGGCGCGCAATTAGGTGACCAAACCTTTTTTCTCGATAAAACTTTCTAAACATCGCCAATAATGCAAATAATAATATGAATAGCTTTTGTCATCTCAATTATTGATTTAATAATATAAAATATTGTGAAGATAATACTGTGACAATAATTGAATCAATAATATGAGATACTATGCAACAACTATTGTTGCAATAATCGAATAAAACTGAGTGACTTCTCACGTAAGTATCAATAAAGATAATATACAATACCGTGTGCTACTATGGAACCACGCATATTACTGTACTTTTACCACCGGGTATTTCAAGAGTTAACGGTAAAACTTTTGCCGTTATTTTTATAAAAAATTATTTCTGCTGTTTTCTAACTCCGACGGTAATTCCGTTGTGGGGTCCACAAATGATTGTGTCATCGTACAAATATTCTCCGACCAAACGAATATTTTATAACAACTTGTTTACTTTACAAAATTCTTAAGTATTACTCACAACCATAACATTATATCAAATCCACACCTTATTACTAAAAATGATATTTAGAGAAAATTAAATCTGTATTCATAAAAGTTGGGGTCTTACACCTTCCCCTTGTTATTTAACAATGAGTACATTCTGGTTGCGGTAGACTATGTTTCAAAATGGGTCGAAGCATCCACATTACCCACCAACGATGCTAAGGTAGTCCTCAAGTTTCTTTAAAAAAACATATTCACTAGATTTGGTACACCTTGGGCGATCATTAGTGACGAATACTCATTTTTGCAAAAAATACTTCTCAACATTGCTTGCAAAGTATGGACTCACTCACAAAATAGCCACGGCTTACCATCCCTAAATTAGTGGTCAAGCTGAAGTATTGAATAGAGAGGTGAAGCGTATTTTGGAAAAAATGGTGAACTCGAATCGGAAGAATTGGTCAATTAAATTGGACGACGCACTGTGGGCATACTGGAAAACATATAAAATACCGATTGAGATGTCATCATACCGATTGGTGTATGGAAAAGCTTGCCATCTTCCCGTAGAGTTAGAACATAATGTATATTGGGCTATTCAAAAATTAAATTTTGACTTGCATGCAGCAGGCGAGAAAAGATTGTTACAACTCAATGAGATGGAAGAGTTTCGCCTTCAATCGTATGAAAATGCAAAGCTGTACAAAGGGAAAATCAAACAGTAGCATGATAAGAAAATTATGGAAAGATATGGCATGTATTCCTTTACGCTAAATTGATGCCTTCAAAGCAAACTAGTGATGTTACCAAAGAGAAGGTTCTATTATTGTACTCTATCATCAAGGATTGTCCAATAGATATAGGCCTCATCATTCCATTCGTCGTTATCTGTGGGGCCCTCTTCAAGGAGGATTACCCCATCCTTCTCTAATTTGTGGGCTGTGTGAACGAGCTGGGGTGAAATGGAGTGCGAATGAGCCGATTTAACAACTATTGCAACTCTTCGACCACATGATGATTAAACACATGCTGATGATGATGAGGATGAAGAAGAAGATGCATACTTTGATGATGAGGACCAAGAGCAAGATTAAGTCGAACCATCCAATACATCTCGTTTAAAAGCCACATTCAGTATCCAATTTTGGAGTCTCCAACAATATCTTGACGCACGGAATAAGCTAGTGGATAAAAGGATGGAACGATACGAGACAAGAGTATATGTTTTCTACACAAAACAGCTTCAACGTTGCTTTGGTTGAGAGACTGGCCCGCCTGGATTCACATGGTTAGCCTTTTCAATTCCTTGTTCCCCAACAAATATCAGTCTACCCCCCGTCAGATTCCGAGGTTGAGTTTTATAAACTTTGTTTAAATAGACAATTGTTTTCAAAGGGATAAACTTATTTTCATTTTAGATGGCCTTTTACGAGGATTGTACTTTTAATTTAATTTAAATGTGTATCTTTATATTCGCTTAATAAGTTTAGAAAATTTTCAAATTAATTTAAATGTAAAGGTCTTCTATCATTTTAGGCTGCAGGACGCCGTTCCACAAGTGGAGCTAGCAAGGGAAGAGCATATCCTCTTCCTTTATCATGTCATTAATGGCTAAACTTATATGCTTTGGTTTCATGTTCTTCTTTCTTCACTATTAATTTGTCAAGAAAACGAGTCGGCACTCACAGTGACAATTTTCACTATAACGAAGTGCTTCATGATTCAACTCTCCAATAAGTTCTCTACTGCCAAAAGTTTTCAAACTCGAGACCTCAAGTACATTTCTTTTACATTTATTTGCTTGTAATTACAAATAGAAGTATCGACACTTGATGTTTATCAAGTCAATAACTACAAGAAAAATATTATCGACTCTTGATGCTTATCAAGTTAATGCTTCACAATTCATATAGAAGTATTAGTAAATAGATAGCTGCAATTCTCTGAATCCAAAGTTTAATATAACATACTTTTGCCTCAATTTCATTCCTATTTTTTCTGAATTTAATACACTAAGTAAAATGTAATGTACAAGACATGTTTGATAAAATGCTTGATCGTCGTCTGGGGTGATGTGTGTTTGTTCGCATGTTTATTACAAACAATTGTACAACTAATGAAAGTTTGAAATAAGATCTCATTCTCTGCTAGGTACTACTTATCATCTATGTGACTAGAGTATTTCACAAATATAATAATAGGTCAGTTGTTATGGATTAAATTCTTATGTTAATTCATTATTTAAACTAGCTTGTGTTAATGCATTGCACGAGTTATATATATATATATATATCAAATAGCTCGTGCATTGCACAGGTTATCTATATATATCAACTAGCTAGTTGTATATAGATAGTAGATTGTATATTGTAATTTCACATCACTAATTAATAAAAAATTACTGACAATGATTTGTACAATAACTCAAGCTTACTTTAGTGTATAGATGTGCTAAAATTTAAATAATATCTACAAAGTTGAATAACCTTTCACTAATGATTGATTTTTAAAATATATTTGGAATTTATTCAAATTTACATATTTTGATATTAAATGAATATATTGAACAAGTACCCTTTTTGTGGTTTAAATTAGAGAAAAATAAATAAATAATGCTACTATAACATAAAAAAGGGTCACATAATACTCACATACACACACATGTATACTGCGGGCCTCAAATGTCAGACGGGGGCCCACAATATGTATGTGTGTATGTGAGTACTATGTGACCATTTTTTATGTAATAGTAGCATTATTAAAAAAATTGACAATCTAACTAGTTGATAGGGGTGACACCACCACCTATCATCATTGCCTATATATTTTGACTACTTTACTTTTATGTATGTACAATGTACTAATTCAAAATTTGATTCATGTGACTAAATTTTCATAATCTCGGGGTCTTCGCTCATTATTTTTTTTGTGCTTTTTAAGTATATAATAATTTGTTTCTCAAAAATAGTATATAATAATGCAAAATTTAATTCATATATAATAAATATATCCTAATAATTTTAGGTGTATAAAAAATGCAAAATTTGATTCATATAATCACATTCTAAAAAATTTATAAATCTCAAGGATGTTAGATATCTACGCATCTTATATTGATAATTATGTGTACTCTAATAATACGCATTGAATGCTTGTATTACTAATACTGCAATATCTTAAATACAATATTACTATACATATGGTGTGCATCCATTAATATATAATGTGCATATATCAGTATCCAATTTTTAAAAGAGATCCTAAATAAATGCATTAATTGCACATTTATATTTATAGAAGAAAATTAAAAGAAAATTTTAAGAAGTTTGTATCCTCTCGCGCTATAAACTGTCGGAACTGAATAGTTTTGTTCACAAATCACATATCTTATTTTTTGGAGACACTTGAAAAAAAATTAAGTACGAGTATTCCATTACATTTGTTACCGTTCTTCTCTTGCTAGTCCTTTTTACAGGTAAACACTAATTTAGTATATAATATATGGGTGTTTTTGTTTAACTAAAGTTACATATAGACACTGTGACACCCCTAAAATAGGTATACATCACTCATCTTGGGTCGTCAGATACATGATACATAATACAACTACAAACTTCTTTTATACAATTGTCGTGTAAAATACGACAAAACATAGCTGAGAGTTTTAAAACGAATATTGTCTTCTAGACAATATCCACACTCAATGAAGTCCTCATTACAATTATTATCATACTATTTCACAGAAATAGTAAGGACTACTAAATCCACTTATCCTGGACCATCACTCCATTCCCTGACTCGTCCCAGCTATATTCTCATTTCCTGAATAGAACAATGAAAGAAAAGGGTTAGCTCAACTAGCCCATTAAGAAATATTATGACTAAGATAATGCAGAATAAATTATCCTTAGCCTTCAACAGTATAACAAATGATATAATACAATAGATAACAAGTTTTAGATCAACAACTGCAGCGGAACAAATAATCCATTAGAAGAGTCAAGCAGAGTATGATATCTACTATCTTCTATGATTTAAAAAGTTTATCATCAATTTTATCGATGTAATACCCAAGACAAAGAGAACTTTCATCACCTGTCTTCACCTGAACCACCAAAGATTTTAGTTAAATTCACAATTAATATTTATAATAATGTGAATCAATAGTTTCTCCTTGTCACAAAGGCTTAATAGAACGTTCACTCAATATCCTTACCCCAAAGGCTAAAGATATTCAAATGTAATAACAATGATCATACCAATCAGTTGTCTATCCTTGCACTACTGGCCAAAGATATTCAACTATAAAACCAATGGTCATGATCATACCAATCAATTGCATGTCAGTGCACTACGACCAACGACATTTAACTGTTAACTAATGGTCATGATCCTGCCAATCACATCATTGAATTATCCCTGCACTACGACCAAGGATATTCGTTAGTATCACCAGTTGTCATGATCATGTCATACACCAGTCTATCTTTGCACTACGGGTCAAAGCTATCAAACAACAGATAATCTTTGCACTACAGGCCAATGATATACAACTATAAAACCAATAACCAACAGTCCATCTATGCACTATGGGCCAAAGATGACTTTTAACGCAATATAAGCATGAGGATCATGACAATGATATAAGGAATCAATCAAATGAGATAAAGGATAAATATTAAATATTTATAATTCAATATATCTAGAGTTCAATAATATCCAAATTGTCAACATGATACTGCTTTGTGTAGTAAAATTCAAGAATAATTTTCATGTATCAAAAAATAATTTGGACAGAAAAGAAATATATTTTTCGGGTGAATAGTACCCCATGAATAGTATCCTATGAATAGTACTTCGGGAATATTATTTCGTGAATAGTACCTCGGCATGAAAAGTGCCCCAAATACCCGAGTGAATAATATTCGAGTAAATAGTAACCGGGTGAATAGTAACTCATGAATAGTAACTCGTGAATAGTATTTCAGCATAAAAAGATCAATAATTATTAAGAAAGCTCAGAATAATATTTCCATAAAAAGATATTGGATGAAGCGCAAATATCAAGGATATTCTACTAATTTCACGGAGTATATAAGCAATACTTCAACAAAATGAGTGTAGAATTAGGGATACGAAACGAAATAATATTACTTACATACTACACAGTGTGGAAGAAAATATTATTTCTTACGAATATTGAACAAAAATAATATCCCTTACGAATACGAAAGAAATAATACCCCTTACCTCAGAAGAAGACTGAATATTGGAATAGTGAAGTAGCAGACTACTCTTCTTCTTTCTCTCTATAGCTTCTCTATCTATAATTGCTCTTGTGAGTCTTAGTAAATAGGTGAGAATGAAGGAAGAATGAGCTTCTATTTATAGAAAAATATAGTTTCGATAATTGCATGTTTTGGGACTCAAAATATTATAGTATAATACATTCATCTTTTCCTTCATTTTTAATTTAGTCATGCACGTATTATCAAACTTGAATCACCTCCCCTAATAGTATATCATGTGAATCAATAGTACAATCATGTGGAAAAATAATTACAGTATAGTACCTTCATCTATACCCCTATTTTTAATTTAGTCATGCAAGTATTATCAATCTTGCACCACCTCCCCTAATAGTACATGAATGCGAATCAATAGTACACACATGTGAAAAAATAGTTATAAGCAAGTGAATTAATAGCAATTAATTACTCATTTATCCGATTAATTACCCGATTGGTCAATATAACCTCCAGACATCCATTATTATCGAAATAGATGTCGATTTCCACTAACTCTAATAATCCCAATACAATGGAAATATCAATTTCATCTTTAATCAAAACGAACTTATTCATCATTATTATTATAACTCACAATATTTAACAACCAGATCATTTTCAGGAAAGATGGGGCTTTTCGATAAGGATATCTCCCTATTGGCGCGCAATTAAATAACTTAACCCCTTTCCTCGACAAAACTTTCTAGACATCGTCAATAATACAAATAATAATATGAATAACTTGTCATCTCAATTTTTGATTTAATAATATAAAATATTATGCAGATGATACTGTGTCAATAATTGAATCAATAATATGAGAGATATGATGCAGTAATTACTGTAGCAATAATTGAGTAAAACTGAGTGACTTCTCACATAAGCATCAATAATCAATACAGTGTGCTACTATACAACCACGCGTATTATTATACTTTTACTACCGGGTAGTTCAACAGTTTAACGGTAAAATTTTCGCTGTTATTTTTATAAAAAGATATTTCTATTGTTTTCTAACTACGACAAAACTTTCGTTGTGGGGTTCACCAATGATTATGCCGTCGTACGAATATTCCCTTTTAAAATGAATATTCCCCGACCAATCGAATATTACCCGACACACTATGCTTTTTCAATCATGTATTTCATTTTTTTAAAAAAAATCTATTTCTTACTATATAAATGTTTCAATAGATTTCATATATTGAGTAACATGAATAAATCAAAATTATTTAAGATTATTAGCATTTTGTATTTTTTATTCCAAAGGTAATTTAGATAATAACCATGAGAGCTTAAGAAAACTAGACCCTTTTTTTTAAAGTCTTCTAATTTTATTAAATAATTATTATGCCTCATGCTCATGCCTTTGTTTATTTTGTTATATATAATTATTTTTTATTTTACTTCTCAAAATTGTCATATAAAACTCGTTTTTCTGGTGTTAGGATGCTATGATGGAAGTTTAACTCCACTAACTGTCATTTTAGCTCAAGTAATAATGACCCTAATAATACATGTCTTTGTAAAATAAAAAAATAAAAAAAATCATGAGTTCAATTGTAGTGATCTTTTTTTACGGTAGTTACATATAATTGATTTGTTAAATATATAATTACTTTGTTTCAAAATAGAGATACGTTTTGATTTTAAGTCAAATTATAAATTCTTAAAATTCAAAATTGATTTAACTTTTGAAAGACTAAATATTGTAATTAGTACTATCTTTTAATTAATATACAGTAATTATATATATTTTTTATTTAAAGTAAATAAATATGTATTAGTATTATATTTCAAAAATTATGAATTAACTTACAAATGTTAAAAATGCAACTCTAATTCTAAAACACAAGGATTATATAGATGACAAACATTTTACAGAAAATCACCAAATTATATTATTTTGTCTATTGATTTCGTTTACGTATTTCGATAATTGTAAGTAATGAGCTGACGATTGTTGATGCACGCGGGGTACAATTTTCATATCCTACTAAAAATTGTGTTGAAGATGTCTGTGCCAAAAAGTGCAAGCAAGAAAAGGGTCACTTTGCTTCAGGAAGATGTATACTTATTGATACTTGCTTCTGTAAATACCGTTATTAATCCTATGTATTACAGGATGGGTTGTCACATTTATACATGACAATATAAATAAAAAACTATTGGGTCAATCATATTTAGTTACATTTAATTAATTTGGATATTTGTTTATTTCTTTTTTTGAAATAACTTCCTCATACAGGACACAAACTTTTATTCATGTGCAAATTCTTTTACAATTAAAGAAATCAAGCTATGATGGCAATCATCCATCCAATAAGTAGGAAAAAAACATATTATCTAACTGAGCTAAATCTGCTAGTTCATGAGCTACTTGATAGCTTTCTCTTGGCGAAACTCACCTTCTGAAATTCTAATTTAAATCCTCAACAATCTCTTTTGATAAACGTGTAATCATCGTCTTACAATCTAGCTCCTTCAATAACAATGTTACTAAGACATATCTCAATAGAAAATTTAATAACTTGACGAATAGCAATTGCTTCGGCACATGCTGTAAGACCCCAACTTTTATGAATAAAGAATAATTTTCTCGAATTATATTTTTGCATATTATGGTGTTGATTTGATATAATGTTATTGTTGTGGGTAATATTTATAAATTTTGCAAAGTAAGCAAGTGGTTATATAATATTCGATTGGTCGGGGAATATTCGTTTTTACAGGGAATATTCGTACGACGACACAATCATTGGTGGACCCCACAACAGAAGTATTGTCGTACTTAGAAAAAGACAAAATTATCTTTCTATAAAAATAACGGCGGAGGTGTTACCGTTAAAACTGTTGAACTACTCGGTAGTAAAAGTACAGTAATCCCTTATTTTGAGATGAATAAAGGGGTAGTATGAGTATATAATCCCGAAACTGGTTTAGTTCAGGAAAGTGGATGTTTATAGAAGATATGTTATCTTTTATATATTTTAAAGCATTATGAATGAATAAAATATCAAAGTTTATTTGAAATGTTATGTGTTATAGCGTTAATCTTAGAATGTTTAAGTTAAACTTCAAATACTCAAGAAGTTGAGTGAGGAACTAATAAGCGTATATTCTAACAGAAAATGCCTCCTAGAAAAAGACAACCACGCCAACAACCACCTCCTGAGGGGTCTACTAACAATAACGATGAGGCCAATGCTAATCTGGTTCAGCAGTTGGTAACTCTGTTGACGGGAGCACTTGCGAATCAACCGCAAGCTCAAGTTACGACCTTCAAGGAATTCAAAGCGGTTGGACCGCCAGAGTTTCAAGGGTCTATGAATCCAGTGGAAGCCCAAACCTGGATTATGGAAATGGAGAAAGTGTTTGATGTTGCTAGAGTTAACGAAGATCAAAACACTGCATTCGCGGCGTTCATGCTGAAGTCCGAAGCTAGCTACTGGTGGCAAGAAAATAAGGTTCGTGGGGGACAAGGAGTGATAATGTGGGATAGATTTAAGGAAATGTTTTTCGAAATGTACTTTCCAGCGAGTTCTCGAAATCAGTTGGAGGTGCAATTTTAGGAGTTGAAGCAAGGAACCATGACGGTGCCAGAATATGCTGCGAAGTTTAACAAGTTGACAAGGTTTGCCACTTATCAAGTCAATACGGATGAGCGTAAGGTAAGAATGTTCGAACAAGGATTGAAACCCTGGCTGTGTAATAACCCGATATTTTCTATATAAATAAATTAAAAATTTTGCGTATAATTTTTTTTATTATTATTTTAAGGTTGAGGATTTGTACAAGATAATGTGTGTATGTAATTATGTAATAATTAAAAATATATTTATTACATGAATGTTTACAAATAATTTTATTTTAGAATTATTGCCTATTATAAAGTTTATTCTTTTAATAATTAATTTTATAGTAGAAATGTTTTTATTATTTATTTTCCAAGAAAATATAATTATATATTATTTAAATAATATATGAAATGATTATTAGAATTAGTATAATAATTAATCTATTTTAATATATGAATTTATGCTAGTCTAATTAAGTTAATAATTTCAACTTAATTAATAATGTTAAATATGAATAATAAATCAGATATGGAATCCAAACCATAATTTTGGATTTTTATCAAGGGATGAGAATAATAATATAATAATATTATATTTTGATTTTTCAGTGCTATAGATATGTACGGTAACTACGCATTGATAATGGTTGGTCAATTTTAATGTATCATGACCAAACCCTAATATTAATTTATCTAACCCTACCGTATATCAAATGGGAGATCCAAGTCTGTGTAATGATTGTGTGATGTGATTTATGTTGCGTATTATATGATTAATTAGGTAAACCCTAATTAAAATCTAGAGAACCCTAATTACTAAATTTGGAAACCCTAATTTGAAACTCAATTATGAGTTAGAAACTGTTATGTAATTGTGTTAATGAATTATGTTACGTATTATAGAATTTAATGTTAATTAGAGAAACCCTAATTAATATTTAGAAATTTTAATTTTTAGAAACCCTAATTTCATAATTAGTAAATCTAATTTGCTAAATTGGTAACCCTAATTGTTAATTGCAAGCTAAATGCTAATTAGTGGACATTAAAATCATAATGTTCATGTATAATGTAATTAGAAAATTAAACATGATTAAGAAACCCTAATTTTTTTAAAAATTAGAAACTAATATTATTTTTATTTTTTTGCAAACCCTAATTAGTAATTTTAAAAACCTAATTACTAATTATAAACCCTAATTGTTTAATGATCAAGGTTAATTATAATTAGTAAATTTTAAACACAAATGTTCAAGTAATCGAATTAGAAAACTAATTATATTTAGTAAACTCTAATTTATATTTTTGGAAACTAAATTGTTATTTATTGTTAAATCCTAATTTTGGAAATCCTAGAATTTTGCTTTTAAAACCTAAAATGGTTCAAACCCTAAACCTAAACCCAAAACCCTAAGGGTTTGACAAGTTACTAAAATGCCATTAAAAATAAAAGTGAAAAGACTAAATTGCCCCTCTTGCATAATTGAAGCTAACATGTAGGTTTTGACCTTAGGTGAGTTGGTGACCAAATCCAACCACCCCATGTGACACCTAACAACACAAATCAGCAGCAATCTCAGACATATACATTATATACATGTTATATATACACTACACCAAAATAGAGATGTAGCGAAGGAAATTTTGTGAAGGAATTTATTCATTCACATAAAGAGTTGTTTAGCGAAGGAATAGTGAAGGAAAAAAATATAGTGACAATATAGTTATTAGCGAAAGAAATATCATTCACAATTTATATTTTTTTCCTCGCAAAATTCACTACAAGAAAAGAGAGATGTTGTGAAGAAAAATTTGCGAAGGAATTAATTCTTTCACTTAAGACGTGTATTTAGTGAAGGAGCAGTGAAGGAAACTAAAATAATAGTAAAATTGATAAAAAGTCATTAGTGAAATAAATTTCCTTCACAAAATCATATTTTTCTTTCACAAAGTTGATGCGGGAAAATAAATTTGATGTTTTTTTCTTGGTAAAATTTTGTGAAGGAAGTTGTTTTCGCAATATATTTTAGTTAAGAACTTTTTTATGAGAGACAAATGCTTTTCTAATTTAGTTTGTTGGATATTAATAACCTACAAAAATTCTAAAAAAATTTAAGTGAAAAATTTAAGCGGGTCAGTGAAAGAGTAGCGCCAAATATTTTTCGTCAAAAAATAAAGTTTATACTTTACATTATTTTTTCAAGTAAAAAATCCCCAAATTTCCCACAATATACTTCAGACCTAAATTTCAATGTGTTGGGGTCGATCTGAATGGCAACCGGTGTTGGAGTATATCTCAGAACCACACCTTTTACCAACTCCGTTCTCTCTTAACATTTGACCTAGATCAATGAGTAATTTTGGGAGCCAGACCTTTTGGCGTCACGACTCTCGTCTACATCCTCCTCGCTCGACTTACATCTGCTAGCTCCAATATTTAACACCTAGCCTTTTTGATTAAATTCAGTCTGCCCTACTCTGCAATTGTTGTTGTTTCAAGATTAGCTTCAATTGTTGTGCAGGAGTTTTGAGTGTCTCATAGTGACTGGTGTGACTCTTTGATGCTAAAATTTTGAGCTTTGATTGTGAATTCTGTTTACAGAATCTAATATTATACGCACCGAGTCTTAAAAGGAGGGGGAAAGAGGAAAATTCTTTACTATTGCCAAGTATTTGCACCAATTCTAATTTTCATGAAATTTGAGGTATATATACCCTAACTTTCCTTTCTCTCTTGTTTGTGTCTGGGTAGTTTTTAGAGCTAAAGTAGGCATTTTTATACATATAAAGAGAAATGAAAACTTGATTATGTGTAGCAGTTTAACCATCTGCATAGCTTCAAATCTGTTCCACATTTTCCAATTTCAAGATTCAATTTTGTCCTCTATCCCTTTAATTTAAAAAATTAACTATATTGTGAGTTAAATTTTAAATTAATAGAAGAAAAGCCAATTTTTCTTTCTCAAGCCCTTTATTAACAACAGAAAAGCCAAAGTAATTGAGTAATGTACTTCGTGTCTATATAGGAAAATTCAACGTGAGATATTCTTAACAGCCCGCTTGCTAATATTGAACATGAACTATTGATCGACAACATGTTTGTGTTAGAACTGACAATTTATGTGCCACTAAATTTGACTCAAATTTACTCAATATATGCTATAAAGTTAAGAAGAGAAGTATATAAATGAGCCTCACGAATTCTATCCCATCATTTTCTCTTTATCCAGAAAAGATTTATATTGTAGTACAATATAAATAACCAACTTCTTTTATGTGTAAAAGTGAAGTTTAAGATCGTAAAGAGGTTTGTTGTGCATGTAGTGACTAGAGATGCTTTTTAAGTTAATTTTTCACCAGAAGGTTGGCTTGTCAAGTCCAGAGATTGTGAAGGAAAATGTTTTTTTACGACTAGAAAGATTGCAAGGTCTTTTCCCCCTCAAGTGCTTTTGGATGCAAATGGCGTCCTGCAAAACAGAGTAAAGTTTTTTGTTACGGTTCAGACGACTTAATATAATAATGGTAATACATCAAAACCTTATGGTTGAGTCAACATTAGTTCTACACCTCATTCAACAATTGAGATCTTCATGATCCATTCATCTTGATTTTGTTTACTTTTTTAGGGTCATCAGTAATTCAAGAATGTGTTATAAGTCTTGATTCTTTTTTCATTTTTGGGTGAGGTTGGCCTTTTTAGTGGCAAAAACATTATCTTAACTTGAATGTATGACATCTTGGGATGTTTTTTGTTTATTTATTGCACAGGATGAACTTACACATATACTTCTTTTGTTTATGCAATCAAAAGGCAATGGCAAACCTTGATCCAACCTTAATTTTTGCACTGACAAGGCAATGGCACTCGTACAAGTTTATATAAACATTGCTCCATGTTAAGTGTTGTATTCATTATTTTTAATTTTCTAATTTAAATTAATTTTTTTGTGTTGATCCAAGGTATGCATGGTATGATCTCCCGGATCCAGAGGTATTGATATATTTACTTTAAGAGTTCCCATTTCGTTATAAGGAGAAAGTCTATTATTTAAGAACAGAAGTTTATTTGAAATTTTTTAGCTACATTGTAGAACCCTGATTAGGAGATTAATTTGCAAATCAGCACATTTCAACTATGTCATTTGTATCCGATACTTGATTCTTATCTTGTTCCGTAATTAGCTTGATGCAGTTGTTCGGGAAGCATTTGATGTGGCATACAATAACATCTATGCATTTCATGCTGCACAAAAGCCTGTTCAGAAAATTGTTGAGAACATGGAAGTAAGCACTAACTTATTGCAGATTATTATAGTTCTTGAAATTCCTTAATCATATTGTTTCCTTATCTCCAATTTTGTCAGGGTGTTAGATGTAAACGAGTGGCAAGGACCATTTCTTTTGTTGGTCTTTATGTTCCTGGTGGAACTGCAGTTTTACCTTCAACTGCTCTCATGCTATCAGTTGTATGTTTAATTACTTGGTTGACTATGTCATTTAATTTTCTCATGATCTTTATTTTGAACATTAAAGCGTAGACGATTGAGACTTTGGTTGACATCTATTTCATTCTGTGAACCAGCTCGTACAGATTGTTGGGTTTAAAACTGTTGTACTTGCTACTCCTCCTGCTAGCGATGGTAGTTTCTGCAAGGTATTTGTCTTTATCCTGATTAGATGTTTGTTTTTTACAATATTAGTTAATAGTAAGTATTATATTCTTTCATGTAGGAGGTACTTTCTTGTGCTAAGAAGGCTGGTGCACTTGTCCTTCCGATTTTAATTTTCTTTGCTAAAATTAGACTATTAAAAGGAGAGAAAAAAATTACAACCTCATGGGAAAACCCCAATCAGAATATAGCATAGACATCATAGGACATGCCTTATGATGTCATGACTATAAAAAATTACAAGCCCGTGCCCACAAAGAAACACTTCAGAACAAGACTTAAAACTTGAGAGGTCCTACATTAAACTCCAAAACAAATTCCAGCAGCCATAAGGACTGGAGAACCAATCGAGCCAACACAACAACAAAACATCATAGAATCCAGATCTGTAAACAACAGTATAAGTAGCAGAACCAGGGCATAACAGCGAAGCATAGGGCATAACAGCAGAGCTGCAAGGAAGCAGATAGCCCAACAGAGGAGCCAAAAATAGCCTAGAAGCAATCCAGGCAGCCGAAACAGAAGAAACAACAGTAGCCAAGCCCCTGTCATAACAGCTCATGTAACCAAGAAAAGCACAGCACAGTGAAGCACAAAGTGATTCAACTACATGCTGCCAAGTGAAGCACAGCACAGACGCTCAGCCACAACAGGCAGCAGTCAAAGGTAGGCAGCAGTCAGCAACATTAGTGATGTGGAGTTGATGATGTGGAGTTTGAGGAGAATGATGTTTATGTAATTGATATAGTGACAAGTACAGTGGAAAGGTAAGATTGTTTTATATAAAATAAAGGCTATTGCATAGTGTATAACCTCTTACATTTCCCCTTATAATGCTTGCTCAAATCGCAGCCCAAGCTGTTGGATGAAAGGCAAACAACAGTCTATAAAAGAGCTGTAGACAAGAACTATCACTTGAAAATGAAAGCATCAAGGTTCATTTTCAGCGAGATAAGTCAGAAGTTCCCAAATATGCCGTTTATCGCAAGGTCTGTTATTTTTTCATCTCTCTTTTCACAGATATGTTCACCAGTTTCATCTTTTTTTTATTGGCCGTCTTATTGAAATTGAATTTTGGTGTTTCTATTGCAGCATGAAGTTTACATGCCCAACCTTGATTTTCTTGAAGAAAATGATGATGAAGTGGATTTAACATGTCACACTTTATTCCTTCTAGTTCATTATTATTCTTTCGGTTTTCTTATGGTAGTTAGTAAATTTTGTAGGTACTATGATCCTTGTGAGACCAAGATACAATAACAAATTTTGTAGTTATTGTGACTAAAGTATTATGATCTATTTATATGAGAAGTTTTGATTTTATTAGCTCTTTATGCATAAGCTTATCAATTAGTTTGAAAAAAGTATAGCAATATTTATATTTACTTGAAAAATAAATTTAAATTTCTTATAGAGATTAATAATAATAATAAATATGAAATCAATGATTTAAAAATCAATTATAATTTTCAATGAATTTTGATTATTTAACAATTAATTTTTTATTTACAAATTTATAATTTGTGAAGGAATTTTTCTCTCACTAATTTGAAGATTCTCAATTTATAATTAGTGAAGACAAATATTCTCTCGTTAAATAAATTTGTTCCTCACAATATATTATTTGTGAGGGAATCAAGTTATTCACTAATTTCAAATAGTCATTCTTAAAATATTATTTTTGAAGGAAACCAATCTTTCACTAAATAGCAATATTCCATTACTAAATACAATTTGTGAATAAAAAAGTTATTCACAATATATCCTTCACAAAAAATATTTAGTTACTACTTAGCGAAGGATACCCAATTGCGAGGAGGTCTAATGTGAGCACCCGTGTGAAGGAAATATTTCATCGCGATAAATCACTTGTGAGTGATATAGGGTCTCTAGTGAAGGATTTATCCTTCACTAGAGCTAATTTTTGGTGTAGTGATATAGCATTAGAGAAAGAAAAGTGCATTATTTGTCTCATTTTCTCTCCTACACCCAACCAAGTCTCTACCTCTTCAAACCCACGAAATATTGTAGCATATCAGTCCCATATTCAAGCCCCACGAACAACCACATCAAACTCAGAAGCTTAGAATCAAAATTGATCATAAAGGTATAAAACCCTAAGCTACAATCTGCCCATCGATCTGTTGTTAGATGTTGAAATTTTTGTGTTAAACATGTTAAATATAGTGTATAAAGATGATCTGGGTTGCTAGATGTTAGATCCATAACATCTAGAGGCACAGATTTGAAGATTTGCCAAATCTGGAAAAAAAATTCAACTGAGGTCTGACTGTGAATGTCAGAGGCAGCAGATCCTTCTCGGTTTATGTTTTTGGTGGTTTTACATTTTAGATATGTAGTCTGTTATGTGATCTTTGATCTAGATCAAGAATCAGGCTTAGATCCAGTCTAGATTGAAAGTAGTTAGTGGTCAAACCACGTTGACCGGCATTGACTTGTTGAAATCTAGGCAGCCATGAACTTGCCCAGAAAGCTCTGACAGCAAGTTCATGGGCCCGGATCTTTTTGTTGTTAGTTTTTTTTGTTTTTGTTAATGTAATTATGTTGTAGTCTGGTAGATGAACCTTAGATTAATACCTTCATATCACTAAAACATCAAACTTGTTGCACGCAGTGGCTGGTCAAAGTTGGACAAATGTTCACGGATTGAGTTTTCTGGGTAACCCAGAAAACTCAAGAGCGTGATTTCTGAAAAACGTTGACCGCCATGGATCTGCTTATTATGTTGTTGTAATATGTGTTTTATGTGTTAACTTGGTACCTTGTCATTCTGGCTACACACTGCATGCATTAGCTCACGCAAACAGTATCAGAATCCCAAGTTATAGAAGCCCAAATATGGACAGTCAAACTGTTCTTCATTTATGGGTAACCCATAAATGAAGAACATATCTGACAGTCCCTTTGAAGGCTTAGATCTCATTGTTTTAATGCTTGTTGGCCATTATTGTTGATGTATCATGTAGATCTACACTAGCACTATAATATCTAACCACAAACATGCCTTGTATCATAACAGATTAAGAATAACACTTGGTCAAAGTAGTGCCCACGATAACTGACATGGTGTTCTGGGTTTGCATGATGAACACGAAGAACACCTATAACGACGGTTCTGTCGCTATAGGTGGTCTTTAGCGACAGTTTATTTATAAAAACTATATTTTTATTTAATAATTATAGAAAAATTAGTTTTTAATTATTAAAAATACAAAATAAATTATAAAAAATTATTTTAAAATCTAAAAATTAGTTTTTAATTATTTTGAATATATTTCATAAATATTTAATATTTTTTGAATATTAAAAGTATTTAATTTATTTAATTATAATATTAAATAAATTATTTAAAAAATGATTTTAATACATAAAAAATCATTTAAAATTATATTATGGTATAAGAAAATAATTGAAGTTATTTTTGATAACTTTTAATATTTTGTGATGAATTTCATTAATTAATTAATATTAATGATAATTAAGTTATTTATTGAATATATTAAATAAATTATGAAAAATAGAATTAATGATTTAAAAAATATATAAAAATGATTTAAAGGTTATAAAAGTATGTTAAGTTATAAATATAACTTTTGATATTTTGTCATGAAAAATATTAGTATTTTAATATTATTGATATTAGATTTATTTAATATTTATATTAAATAAATTAGTTTAAAAAATATTTTAATATTAAAAAAATTATTTTAAATGAAAATAAGTATTTTAAAAATATTTTAAGTTATAAAATATAATTTCAATATTTAAAGGTAAATTTCATTAATTATTTACTATTAATGTTATTAGAATTATTTAATAATTATATTAAATAAATTAGTTTAAAAATGATTTTAATAATATAAAAATCATTTAAAATAAAAATAAAGTGTTTAAAGATATTTTAAGTTATAAATTATAAATTCTGATATTTAAAGGAAAATTTCATTAATAATTTAATATTAAATGATATTAGATTTATTTAATAATTATATTAAATAAATAGTTTAAAATTGGTTTTATTTATAAAATCATTTAAAAAGGATATAAATGAATTAAAAATATTTTAAGTTAAAATTAATGACTTTTAAAATTTTGATAAATAATACATTAATACTTTAATATTAATGATAATTATTTAAAAATGATTTTAATTCTTTTAAAAATTATTTAAGTGTAATATTAATACTTTAAAAGTATTTTGAGTTATTATAAATAACTTTAACATTTTGGCAATGGTTTCATTAATAGTTTAATATTAATTAAATATTAATCATAATAGAATTGTTTAATATTTAAATCATTTAATAATGATTCCGATGTTTGAAAATTTATGATAAATTATAATAAATGTTTAAAAAATTATTATAAGTCATTTAAAAATAATATGACTGATACTTACAGATATTGATTTACAGGATAGAGTCTTAGACTTGATAATTACCCGATAAAGCCATCGGTACACCGATATGTTTTAGAAATTGATTTGTACTTAGATAATTTGATTAGATATGTGTTTATTTGTGATTCAATGGTTTTGGAACATATGTGACAATGTGATTAGGTTATGTGCTGACTGTAATAAGCAATGCTATGTGTTATAGTATGTTATTCTAATCAATCACATGATCTTATTACTGATAGGTGTTATATAAAGATAGAACTAAGTTACGAACTGTAAGTAGTGCATCAGGCACATATCCTACCTTTGCATTTTTTTATGCAATGGACATGAGTAAGAAGTTTCAGAATTATATTATTATTGTATTAAATTATTAACCTATTTTCGTATATAGTATATCCGATCAATGTTTATCAACATGATATTATATTATATAACTCATATATATATATATATATATATATATATATATATATATATATATTCTGTTCGTTAATTTCAAAATATGGTTATACAAGTGTTCCCACTTGGATAGTCATTGTAGTTAAACATATGTTGATATATATATATATATATATATATATATATATATATATATATATATATATATATATATATATATGTGTGTGTGTGTGTGTGTGTGTGTGTGTGTGTGTGTGTGTGTGTGTGTGTGTGTGTGTGTGTGTGTGTGTGTGTCCAAGCTAATTGACCAGCTAGACACAAATTTCGAAATATCGTTGAATATGATAAAACCTTTTTGTATCCAATCAAATTGTTTTGGTTCGGATTCCAGACTAAGTATGAACATCCCGATCACGGGAAAACTTTTATGCACCCAAGGCACCCAAATGCTCATCCTTGCTTAAATTTAAATGTTTTCTGCTAGGCATGATCAACACGAAGGTTCAAACAAGAACAAGTGAAAAGAAAAGCAAACAGAACATGTTTAATGGTGTCTTTTATAATAGTTAGGCAATATATAGACAATGATATGTATTATATATCATGTAAAGAATTATAGTAAAGGTTGCGTAATTGGGATTAGACTCTGATAAATATAAATTAAGTTGGATTTTTTATATTATTGTTATTATTATTAGTATTATTCCGCTCATAGAAATGGTATCGTAAAGCACCGTGTTCGGGTTTCAAGTACACGACTTTGGGGGCTTTATAGGCTGTATAGCAAGGTTTCAATGTTCCAGGTAAATACTTTTGCGGCTGTACTGGAAAAGGCAATTATCACAGAAGGTGGAAGCGATGCCTTGACCAAGTACAATCAAGAACAAAAGTAGAGGAAGAATGATAATGAGAATAAGGCTGGTGGGAGTAATGTTGGAAGTAACAATCAGAAGAGGAAGTGAAACGAGAATTCAACTACGGGAGGAAAGCAGGGAAGCCAGTAGCAGAAAAAGTTTGAAGCTTGTGCTACTTGTGGAAAGAACCATACTGGGGTGTGTTTGAAGGGAAAGCAAGTGTGTTTCAACTGTGGTCAGGAGGGACACATTGCACCGAACTATTTTAGCCCAATGAAAGGAACATGTTTTACCTGCGATTTGAAGGATCACATGGCTTGTGATTGCCTTAAAAAGCAAGTCGGGAGTGCAAATGGAGGAAAGGGAAACAACAACGGTGGTGGTGCATTGACTATCACTGGACCAGCACTGTCAAGCCGACCTACTGCGAGAACTTTCAATATGACCGTGCAAGATGTTGTTCAGTCTAAGGATATGGTGTCTGGTATCATTCTGATTAATGGTATTAATGCTTATGTACTGTTTGACTCGGGTGCTACTTGTTTATTTATATCCAATGAATTTGCTCAAAACTTAGATTTGCCTCAAGAAGAATTACATTATCCTCTGAGCATAGAGATTGCAAATAAGGAAGTGATTCCTGTTAGGTTCATATATAAGAATTGTAGAGTGGTTATAAAGGGTCCTAGAAATGGATTGTTTATTCAATCACGGAGCAGTAATTGATTGCCAAAGAAAGTGTGTTAACCTTATGACTCCGTCAAAGGTTGTGTTCTATGGCAGCAAATCACCTCGACAAGCAAGTTGTTTGACGGTGATGCAAGCCAAGAAGTTGTTAAAACAAGGATGTGTAGGATACTTAGCCTACATAGTTGATACACAGAAGAAAAGTGGGAAGTTAGAAGAGATACCGATCATAAGAGATTTTGCAGACGTATTTCCAGACGATTGGTTGGGTTTTTCGCCAGATCGAAAAATCGAGTTCGTGATTGATTTAGTACCAGGAACATGCCCGATATCTAAGGAACCATACAGAATGGTCCCGGTAGAGATGAAAGAGTTGATGGTGCAATTACAAGAATTGCTCGACAAGAAGTATATCCAGCCAAGCGTATCACCATGGGGAGCTCCAATGTTATTTATTAAGAAGAAGAATGCATCGATGCGGTTTTGCATTGATTAATGAGAATTAAATAAGGTCACGATTAAAAATAAGTATCCGTTACCGAGAATAGACGGCCTGTTTGATCAACTGAAGGGTGCAAGGTGTTTTTGAAAGATAGACTTGAGGAGTGGTTATCATCAGCTGAAGGTGAGGCTAGAAGACGTATCGAAGAAGACATTCAGAACTCGGTACGGTCATTACGAGTTTCTATTTATGTCATTTGGTTTAACCAATGCACCTGCAGCGTTCATGGATTTGATAAACAGGGTGTTTAAACCATTCTTAGATAAATTTGTGGTGGTGTTTATTGATGATATCCTGGTGTATTCTAAGACCAAGGAAGAACATGTTGAACACTTAAGAGTGACATTGGAGACATTGAGGAAATAGAGGTTGTACGCAAAATTTTCAAAATGTGAGTTTTGGTTGGAACGTGTACAATTTCTCAGGCATGTTATTGATAAAGACGGAATTTTGGTAGATCCATCAAAAGTTGAAGATGTAGTAAACTGGGATCAGCCAAAGGCACTGTCAGAGATAAGGAGTTTCTTAGGGTTGGCAGGTTACTATAGGCGTTTTATTCAAGATTTTTCCAAAATCGCGACCCCGTTGACGAATTTAACCAGGAAGGCGGTTAAATTTGTTTAGACGGAGAAATGTGAGGAAAGTTTTCACGAATTAAAGAAGAGGTGAAGTACAGCACCTGTGTTGTCATTGCCTGATGATACAGGGAATTTTGTGGTGTATAGTGACGCATCACATAAAGGACTAGGTTGTGTGTTTATACAGAACGGCAGAGTTATTGCGTATGCATCACGTCAATTAAAATATTATGGAAAAAGGGTATCTGACTCATTATTTAGAGTTGGCTGCGGTGGTGTTTGCCCTGAAGATTTGGAGACATTATCTTTATGGAGAGAGGTGTGAGATATATACTGACCATAAAAGTCTGAAGTATATCTTTACACAAAAATATTTGAATATGAGGCAAAGAAGATTGTTGGAGCTGATCAAAGGCTATGATTGTGAGATTTTCTATCATCCCGAAAAGGTGAATGTTGTTGCTGATGCTTTAAGCAGGAATGGATGAGAGAAGTTAATGATGTTGATAGCTTAGGAGAAGTTAGTGTCAAAAATGGCTAAGATGGAATTGGAAATTAAATATCCGACAAAATCCGACGATAAGTTATTCCAGATAGGAAACGATTTAACGTTGGTAGATAAAGTGAAGCATGTAAACTTCAGGATAAAGAATGCAAAAAAATAAAACAAAAAGTATCTAAAGGGGGGGGGGGGAAGCAAATTCAAAATTGATTCGGAAGGGTTACTTCGATTCGAAGGGAGAATTTGGGTTCCGCCAGTACTGAAAGTTAAAGAGGAAGTTCTGAGTGAAGCTCATAACTCAAGATATACGATTCACCCTAGAAGTATGAAAATGTACCAGGATCTTAGACATCATTTTTGGTGGCCGAATATGAAGAAGGATGTGGCTGAGTTTGTGGCGAAATGCTTAACGTGTCAGAAAGTTAAAGATGAACACCAAAGGCCAAGCGGATTATTGCAACCGTTGGAGATACCAGAATGGAAATTGGAGTATATCACAATGGATTTTTTGTGGTAGGTCTTCCAACGACTCAACAAGGTTATGACGCTGTTTGGGTGATTGTTGATCGACTGACGAAATTGGCACACTTCTTACCAATCAGGATTAGATTTAACCTAGATTGGTTAGCAAAACTATACGTGAAGGAAATTGTTTCACGACACAGTGTACCTGTGTCCATTGTATCAGATAGAGATCCACGTTTCAAATCAAATTTCTAGAATCGTTTACAAGAATGTTTGGGAACGCAGCTAAGAATGAGCACAGCGTACCATCCTCAAACAGACGGACAGAGTGAGAGAACCATCCAGACACTAGAGGACATGCTCATAGCATGTATTATAGATTTCAAGGGAAATTGGGATGATCATTTACCGTTGGTTGAATTTTCCTATAATAATAATTATCACGCAAGTATTGTCATGCCGCCTTATAAAGCGTTATACGGCAAGAAATTCATAACTCCGTTATGCTGGGATGAGGTAGGTGAACGTCAACTATTGGGTCCAGAGTTAGTACAACAAATTGTCGAGATCATCAAGGTGATTCGAGAAAGATTGATAGCTGCAAAGGATAGACAGAAGAAATATGCGGATCAACACAAATAAAATAGGGAATTCGATGTTGGTAGTTATGTTTTCTTGAAAGTATCTCCCTGGAAGGGGAAAATTCAATTTGGCAAGAAAGGGAAATTAAGCCCTAGGTTTATAGGTCCTTTTGAAGTTCTTCGACGTGTGGGTGAAGTGGCATATGTAAGACCCCAACTTTTTATAAATAAAGATTTAATTTCTCTAATTATTATTTTGAAATAGTAAGGGGTTGATTTGATTAATGTGGTTAGTTATGGGTAAAATGCGCAAATATTTTAAATAAGCAAGTGGTTATAAAATATTCATTGTTGTTGGGGAATATTCGTTTGGTCGTGGAATATTATTACTATCGGGGAATATTCGTACAACGGTTCAGCCTTGTGTAGGCCCCATAACGAAAAGCAATTGGATGAAGAAAACGACAAGTATGAGTTTTTATAAATAACGGCGTAATTGTTACCGTTAATACTGTTGGAATACCCGGTGGTTAAAACACAGTAATACGCGTTGTTGCACAGTAGCACACGGTATTGCACCAATTATTGATTCTTACGTAAGAAGGCACTACTCAATAATTGTTACAGTAATTATTGTTCAGTATTTTATTTTATTGATTCAATAATTGTTGCGTTGATATTTTATATTATTGTTGTTTTAATAATTATCACTACATAGTATTTTCCATTATCGGAGCAATAATTCATATTATCTTAATAATATTATTAGATAACATTATTGGCAATGTCTAGAAAGTTCTGTCCAAGGAGGGGTTTGGGCACCTAATTGCGCGCCAGTAAGGAGAAATCCTTATTGGA
The DNA here is from genome assembly GCA_020205505.1 of Panax japonicus. Lineage (NCBI taxonomy): Eukaryota > Viridiplantae > Streptophyta > Magnoliopsida > Apiales > Araliaceae > Panax > Panax japonicus. Next base: position 18,711,427 of record CM035105.1, read on the forward strand.
AAGCCCCCTCTTTCCTTGGAACTGCCTGGTTGTCAGTATTGTGATTCTGTAATATTATTTGTGAATAATTAATTATTGATTTATATGATGAGAAAAATATTCATTTTATGTGGATATAGATAGAGAAAATTTTTAAAGTGACAATTGTTGAAAATCGATATTTTATCTTTTCTGATAAAATAATATTTTATTATATTATTATAATATAATAATGATAATATTCTTATGATGAATGTGGGATATATGAGTATATGAGGAGGAAGAGTATTTTTGTTGCATTAAATGATTAACACATGTTTTGTGTGTCGGTGGACCCCATTTTTTGACTGAAACTTGATTATAGCCTGTAAAATCGCTCGTTTGTGGATTTCGGTCAATTTCTGTTTGGAATTTGAAAAAACTTTCTTCTTGAAAGTTGTAGATAATAGAATTTCCTATGGAATAGACATAAGGTTCGAATTTTTCTGTCCAAAGGGCTATTTATTATGAATTATTGAAGCTCCGAAGTTCCGAAATAATTGATTTTTGGAAGTTTTAATTATTTTTAATATGAAAAATGTTTTTTACATTTTGTGGGCATTATTAACATGTGCTAAGGGCTGAATTCAGTTGGCAAAGGTGTTCGTAGGAATTTGGTTAATAAATATTATTAATTTATTAAATTTTCTGCTTTGGTGTTCTAAGCAATTTCTTATAAATAGGGTGCTTAGGTTAGAATTGAAATTCATACCAGAAATTGAAGTTTTCTCTCTCTTTCTCTCTCTATATTATCGAGCGTATTCTTGTGAGTATTTTGATACTTTGAGTGTTGCTATACGGTGCAAGTTCTTTCAGCACTATATCCAGTATTACAGTCAGAAGTACTATCTTTTTGAGGTAAGGGATGTTATTTTTTTATAAATGATATTATTTCTTTCAATATCATTATGCCGAAATATTGGTAAGATTTTTCTTGTGAAATTCTTATCTTTTCATGTCCGGGTTACTATTCATAAGTTACTATTCACGAGTTACTATTCATGAGTTACTATTCATGAGTTACTATTCACGAAGCATAATGATTTTTCTTGTGGAATTTTTACCTTTTAGTGTCGGAGTTACTATTCACGTATATGACACTATTGTTGGGTAAAATCTAATTACGCATAACACGCAAGTATATGTGGTCAACAAGTAATAAAGTGAAAGTAGAGTATCGTTCCCACGAGGAATTGTTTAATAAAAATAACCAAGTACTAACCCGTAACCAACTCAATCTTATTTAAACGAAGGAATTTCAATTTATAAGTAAACTAATTCTAATTATCACTAGTTAAATTAAGATAACGGAGATTTAAGATCACAACTTCACTTATTGCTTCATTTAAGTTAACACACTTCTCATCAATTATTCTATATATCAAGAACACTAAAGCAGATAAAACCACCTCTCGATGCATAATACCCATATTAACGTCAATCCACAATTAAGATAGAAATCCGTTAAATACCTTAATCAACTAACCCACTATATCTCTATGTGAATTATAATTGAAGAAGGTTGAAGAATAAGTTCTCTATCCGATTATATGCGATGCCAAGCGTATCTCTACCTTAACAATAATCAAAAATCTGCTATTGACAAAATTCATGACACATGCTATCATGATAAGATCTAAATCAATACTTCATCTCTCGAGTTCATATAGATTATCACGGTAATTGATGGCCAATCAATTAAACAATTAAGTCCAAATCAAAATAGACAATCCTCATAATAGAACATAATAATTGATAACGAAGCATATTAAAATAAACTACACAATAAGATCCATTGTAATCTCAAACAAAGAATTAGTTCATTATTATTGATTTAAAACTAAGAATCCACAATTGAATAATCATTAAAAGATAAAAATAAGAGTAGAGTAAAGAATAAATCTGTTGTCAGTAGATCTCCATCTTCCTCAAGCTCCTGCTCTTGATCTTCAAAGATTCTTCAATCTCCAAATCTAATTAGAACTAGTGTTTTGGTCTAATTTACTCTAATCTAATCTAATTGAATCCTTTATCTAGTCTCTCATCTCTCTAATCCTTGTGATTCTCCTCCTTATATAACTCTCTTCATATGTCTTTAAGTCCTCTTTGAAGTTCTCTTAGAAGTCCTTGTGTCAATCGGATCGAAACAATCCTTCTCGGACTCAAATTGGACCAAAATTCACATTTTTGCCCATTTTCTAGGCTACCCCCACCCTGGCGGGGGTTTATTCTTGATTTGGGCCCGCCCCGGCGGGCTAGGGGCCTGCTTTGTGCCATGTATGCCCACCCCGGTGGCGGTTTTGTGAAGGAAAATTTTCTGCTTTGACGTCCTTTGGGAAAATGGCCATAACATTTGATCCGGGAATAGTTACGAGGTCTGCCTCCTATCAAATCGAAGACATCGACGAGCTCTACAACTTTCATTCTTTGATAATTGAGAAATAACAAACGTATGGATGTTGAAATTGGACTAGAAGTGACTGCTATGCAAATGGTCACCCAAAACAGCGACGTTCGACGTCCGTTGGTACAAAGATCATAACTTTTGCATCCGAACTCCAATTGGAATGATTCAAGATGTTATGGAGAGCTAAGAAGAAGCTCTACAATGTAATCTAAGTTCCAAACCAAGAACATGAAATAAACATAAAAGCCCTAACGATGTCTGAATTACTTTTCTTTGCATTTTCATACCAATTCTTTGCGATTTCAACTCCCAAGCATATAATCTACAAAACGAACACAAAATGCATGAAAAGTAACTAAGAAACATGAGATTAAGCAAATAATTTATGTAACAGATACCAGATAAGTAGGTATAAAACCCACTTATCAAATACCCCCAAACTTAAACCTTTGTTTGTCCTCAAGCAAAAGCACAAAACAACAATGCTATGCATTGCAACTAATCTACATGCCTACGAATCCAGAGTAATGATAAAAACAAGTCTATTCAACCAGCCTTAGAAAAATCAAGTAAACACGATAATACATCATATCAAAACTCATTAGTAATTTCTCAATCAATCATCAAACCTTAGACTGTTATCACTAATATAGTGCGTGTGTGCTCCACAACAATGTTAACTGATATAAAATCAAATTTAACACATAATAAGTCTCTTCGAAGGCATCATACAGTGTAAACTCATGAAATCCAAAAACAAGCTAGATCCAACTAAAATCAAATAATTACCAATATCGAGGGTCAATATGGAATACTTATGCTTCATTTTTCATCTACGGGGGCTTTTTGCTGTTATTTCCCGTTTTATTCATTTTTTTTGTTCTTTCGAATGATGGATAATGAGTGCGTTTTACGCTCCATCTCACGCCTGTGTTTATGGGGAGTGCATTTCACGCTTCTTCTCGACCCACCACAGGACTCAATTTATTCAACTCAATATCTTTTTTTTTCTTTTTCCCCTTTTCCCCTTTTTTCTTCTTTTTTTAGCTTATATACCCCAAATATTCCCCCAAACTTAGGTTCTTGTCTAACTTTAGCCATCACTATTTATTCTTGTCATTCTTTCATTCAAGCTAGCATTATCCTTTAGAATCCCATTATGTATCAATTTAAACTCAATCAATCAACAAGTTGTTTTTACTGTGTTATCCTTATTATACCAGTTTCAAACAGAAAAAGACTCAATTCATAATAAGAAATCACATCAAAGCTCTAATAATCAGTAATATACTTGTCTACCCAATTCTAATCTCATCATTGGCCAAAACAAACTGTAACTATCTAACAACTGGATTCATGCAAATGGACATAGTAACTAACTAATATTTTTTTTTGATTTTTTGATTTTTTGTATAGTTATAAATACAAACTATTATGCAACTACTCTACTATGCTAACTATTATGCAATTACACTACTTGAATGCAAACATAAATAAACCTTAATTATTTAACTCCCCCAAACTTAACAATTACAATGTCCTCATTGTAAAATAAAGCATAAAGTGGACGAGGACTTCCCTGTAATCATTTAAGCTTGTGGTAATGGTGGCGCTGGCGGCGACGATCATTTTCCTATCCATTGAACCTCCAATACCTGCAATGAAGAGAGACAACATGGATTAGAATAATACATGGATTCTTATCTACTAAATAAACTAGGAAAGCATATAAATAAATAAAAATATTGCTAGGTTACCTCCCAGTTAGCGCTTGAATTATAGTCTTTCAGCCTGACTTTGTCTGGTCAACGCTATCCAATTTCTTTTTGAAAGTTGAGGAACCCTCCATCCATCAGGAGCAAATAATCCTTTGGGAGGTTCCCAAAAGCGATGGCTATAGCATTAAAGTCACCTAGCATGCTCTGACTCGGTATAATCTCCATAAAGAAGGACACATGACTAGGTGCTATCTCCATTGTGTTTGTGATCATATGTGGGCATGGAAGTGTGTCAAACACAATGGGCTCTTCGTCTATCTTCTCTTTCTCTTCCCACCACGGCTTCATTTTTGCACTAGCTCTCATATCATAAAGAGCCTTGCCGACGACATGGCTACCAAGTGGGCATGATTTTGCTAATCTAACCGGATCCTTGAACTTTGGTAGAGAAGGAAATTGGGGCACTAATAGCATCGGCTCATCCTCGTTGGTACTCATAGTTAGTTCTTCACCGACCTTGTTGTCATTATTCCCATTTGTCTCTTTTTTTTTCAACATCTCGTGTCTCTTCCAGTTGTAGATTTGGCTCGGGCACTTCATCAATCTCAGAATTCTCATTATAACACCAATTATTTCGAGGAAGGTTGCTTACGGCTTTAGTCATTGGCTCTATCTGATCCGTAAGATTTTGAATTTACCTCGCTTGATTACTCATCTTCTCCTCATTTGCTGCTACGAACTTGGAAAACAATTCCTACAACCTTGAATTATCTGTCTCTTGTAACACTGGAGGTGGACGTGAAAATTCTGGTGTGTATGATGGATTTAGAGCGTAATGTTGGTCTTCATAAGTATCGCTCCATGACGAATCCGGGTGATACCCCCAAACTTGATGATAATTATCATATGCATACTGGTTGAGGTAATTACCACCATACTATACCGGCCCAAGATTGATGGTGCATTGATTACTCGGGTGATTGCCAGCACAATAGTCACAAATAACTGCAATCCTTCGACTCATTTGGGCTGCAAAAACGTCCAACTTCCTCGAAAGTTCTTCAATCTGTGCTGACATTACGGAAAGTGTCGCGAGTCTGTCAGTCTCCCCTCCCCTTGGCTGATTCATTCTTGCCATCCTTCGACTCCGTTGGGCTGCGATAACCTCCAACGTCTTCGAAGTTACCTCAATTTGTATTAGCTCTATAGAAGATGTATTAAGTCCATCAATCCATGTTTCCCTTGGTTGAGTCATGTTCATGTATGGCCATTGATACGCAAAGTTATTCATAGTACATGAAAAGAGAGAAATATAGGAAGAGAATTAAAAATAAAAATAAAAATGTTTAAATTAAGACTAATTTAATTGAAATTAATATTGGCAAAGAGATATTAAACTAATTTCCCGGCAACGGCGCCAAAAACTTGTTGGGTAAAATCTAATTACGCACAACACGCAAGTATACGTGGTCAATAAGTAATAAAGTGAAAGTAGAGTATCGTTCCCACGAGGAATTATTTAATAAAAATCACCAAGTACTAACCCGTAACCAACTCAATCTTATTTAAACGAAGGAATTTCAATTTATAAGTAAACTAATTCTAATTATCACTAGTTAAATTAAGATAACAGAGATTTAAGATCACAACTTCACTTATTGCTTCATTTAAGTTAACACACTTCTCATCAATTATTCTCTATCCTGAAATGTTAATCAAGAACATTAAAGCAGACAAAATAACCTCTTGATGCATAATACCCATATTAACGTCAATCCACAATTAAGATAGAAATCCGTTAAATACCTTAATCAACTAACCCATTATATCTCTATGTGAATTATAATTGAAGAAGGTTGAAGAATAAGTTCTCTATCCGATTATATGCGATGCCAAGCTTATCTCTACCTTAACAATAATCAAAAATCTGCTATTGACAAAATTCATGACACATGCTATCATGATAAGATCTAAATCAATACTTCATCTCTCGAGTTCATATAGATTATCACGGTAATTGATGGCCAATCAATTAAACAATTAAGTCCAAATCAAAATAGACAATCCTCACAATAGAACATAATAATTGATAGCGAAGCATATTAAAATAAACTACACAATAAGATCCATTGTAATCTCAAACAAAGAATTAGTTCATTATTATTGAATTAAAACTAAGAATCCACAATTGAATAATCATTAAAAGATAAAAATAAGAGTAGAGTAAAGAATAAATATGTTGTCAGTAGATCTCCATCATCCTCGAGCTCCTGCTCTTGATCTTCAATGGTCTTCAAGTTGCTTCAATCTCCAAATCTAATTAGAACTAGTGTTTTGATCTAATTTACTCTAATCTAATCTAATTAAATCCTCTATCTAGTATCTCATCTCTCTAATCCTTGTTATTCTCCTCCTTATATAAGTCTTTTCATATGTCTTTAAGTCCTCTTTGAAGTTCTTTTAGAAGTCCTTGTGTCAATCGGATCGAAACAATCCTTCTCGGACTCGAATTGGACCAAAATTCGCATTTTTCGCGCATTTTCTGGGCTACCCCCGCCCTGGCGGGGATTATTCTTGATTTGGGCCCGACCCGACGGGCTAGGGGCCTGCTTTATGCCATGTATACCCACCCCGACGGTGGTTTTGTGAAGGAAAATTTTCTGTATTACGTCCTTTGGGAAAATTTCCATAACTTTTGATCCGGGAATAGTTATGTGGCCTGCCACCTATCAAATCGAAGACATCGACGAGCTCTACAACTTTCATTCTTTTAGAATTGAGAAATAATGAAATGTATGAATTTTGAAATTGGGCTGGAAGTGACTACTAAGCAAATGGCCACCCAAAACAGCGACGTTCGACGTCCGTTGGTACAAAGATCATAACTCTTGCATCCGAACTCCGATTGGAATGATTCAAGATGTTTCAGAGAGCTAAGAAGAAGATCTACAATGTAATCCAAGTTCCAAACCAAGAACATAAAATAAACATAAAAGCCCAAACGATGTCCGAATTGCTTTTCTTTGCGTTTTTAAACCAATTCTTTGCGATTTCAACTCCTAAGCATATAATCTACAAAACGAACACAAAATGCATGAAAAGTAACTAAGAAACATGAGATTAAGCAAATAATTCAAGTAACAGATACCGGATAAGTAGGTATAAAACCCACTTATCAAATATTCACGTATACGACACTATTCACGTATACGACACTATTCACAGAAAATTAAATTTTCTTTTCTGTGTCCAAGATTTTCTGTTATGATTTCTACCTTTGATTGTATCCATGTTTTGATCTCTATTTTTGAATTCTGCTCCACAATAGTTTATTATGGAGTATTTTTGAACATGGATAAACCAAAGTACGAATCCTTACTATTTGTTCTTTTGTCTCACTGGATTCGTTTTCTTTAAAATATATTTTTCATCATCCTCAGTCCTAAATGATGATATTATTGAATATCTTTAGCATGTAGTGCAAAGATGTATGATTTTATGATGAATATCTTTGGCCCGTAGTGCAAAAATGAACAGGTGTTGAGATGAACATGACCGACTGATTAATATCTTTGGCCTGTAGTGCAAAGATGACTATTTGATTCAAAATGTATATTGATTGATGTTACAGGGATAAAATATCGATGATGGACTTTTAAATTCATAGATGATAGTAGATTTCATTCTCTACTTAACTCTTCTAATGAATTGTTGTTTCCGCTGCAGTTGTTGATCTAAAACTTGTTGTCTATTGTATTCTATCAGATTTTTCCCTGTTGAAGACTAAGGATAATTTATTGTACATTATCTTAGTCATAATATTCTTTACTAGGCTAGTTGAGCTCACCCTTTCCTTTTTGTTCCATTTTTCTTCTCATGAGACGAGAATATAGCGGGAACTAGTCGGGGTGTGGAGTAATGGTTCAAGACAATTGTTTTTAGTCCTCACTATTTTGTAAAATAGTGTATCAATAATTGTAATGAGGACTTATTTGAGTGTGGATATTGTCTAGAAGACAATATTTGTATTTAAACTCACAGTTTATGTGTTGTCGTATTTTGCATGAAAATTGTATTAATAAAGTTGTAGTTGTTTCTGTAACATGTATTTGGCGACTCAGAATGGGTGATGTATACCTATTTTGGGGGCGTCACAACATACGAGGTAGCTTTACCTCCAGCATTGGTGCATATCCATAATATTTTCCACGTCTCGGTGTTGAGACCATATAAGCCTGACTATAAACATGTTATAGAATATGAGCCCTCACAGTTTGAGAAAATTTAACATATGAAGAAGTCCATGTTCAAATTGTTGACAGAAAAGAGCAAGTACTGAGGAATAAGGTGATACATTATGTTAAGGTAATCTGGAGGAACCACAATATTGAGGAAGCTACGTGGGAACTTGAAGATGTTATGATGAGAAATTATCCTCAGTTGTTTGCTTGATCTTGTATAGCGATTCTGGGGACAAAATCTTGTTAAGGAGGAAATAATGTAACAAATAATTTTTTTGAGTTGTGATTCTGGGGACAGAATCATTTTAAGGAGGGAAGGATGTAACGATCGAGAAATTTGTAATTTAATTTAAATATTTATTGAATTAAATAAACATTTTAAATAAATTATTTATTGAGGAAAATAAATAATTGATAATTGTGGTGAATTAATTTAGTAACTGAAATGATTAATGATAATAAAATAGAATAATGTTAATGTTAATTTTATCTAAAGGATTTAATTTAAGGAAATAATTAAATTAAATCAATTGCTTAATATTTAAGAAAATAATTAAATTAAATGAATTATTTAATTTAAAGGAAATAAATAAATTAAATAAAGTGATGCTTCTAATTTGTTAATTAAAATTAGATATGTAATTATTTATTAATTATAAGCATAATGATAATAAGGTTTTTATTATTATTATAAGTTATCTAAATTAATTAAATTAAGGTGTGACACAAAGTAACTATATAATATAAATAATTTAGTTTGGGGGGAATTTTTGGTTAGCCAAACATGGCCTTGTTGCCTTTGGTCTTGTGTAATTGACGTAGATTATTTTTTTAACTGAAGTATGTGGGCTTAATTTTATTTACACGTCTATTTCCTAAGACTAGCGCTCAGTTGGCTCTTATTTCACGTACTTTGCTAAGGAGGAATAGCAGAGTGTTGAGAGAGCTTGGTAGGATAGAAATTGTCTAAAAACTTTGCTAAATAGTTGGAGTATTAAGGTCCTAATCACTCTTCTTCTCAATAATCAAAGATTTAGGTATAATTTACCCTAAATCTAATATACAGTTTTTTGTAATTTTTTTTAGTTCTCTATAAATAATTTTGTTGATTTGTTGTTTCGAGCATTATTATATGATGAGGGTTGTATTGTGGAATCTGTTGGCATCATATGTGAGTATTATTTGATTTCCAAACACGTGAATTTAGGTTTATAGGAAGAAAACATATAACAGTGTTTATGCTTGAGAAAATGGCTTAGAAAGTACCAATTTTGATTATCAATTCATATGTTAAACTACAAATTGAAGCTTGTTTATACTAGTTCATTAAGAAACGAAGATAACGTAGTTTGAAAGAAGTGATTTGGTGAAAAATTTAGATGTTAGTGATGATTTTTGTGAAGAAGTTCAAAAATGGAGTTTTATATGAAAAATATGAATTTTGAGAAATTAAACTAGTTTTAGTTGATGTTAAATTGTTCTAAGTTGTTGTAAATGTTAGCAAACATGTTTGTAATAGTCTGTACCAATTGTAAATGATAATTTCACTATTTTGTGGGTGAAATTCGTGTTTGTTGGGCTAAAGTCGACTACTATTCACTGCCGTTTCTGCCTCTGTCTGTGCACCAGCGCAGCTGCGCTGGTGCCAAGGCAAAAACTGCGCAGCTGCGCCAGTCCTAAGCGCAGCTGCGCCATACTCTGGTATGAGGCAGTGAAGTCTGCTCATTTGCAGGTCATGTGTAAAGGACTTAGGTTGATCAAGCATGCATATTAATGATGTTAAAACATAATATAAGCTATAATGTGTGGTAATGCAAAGTGTGAAGATTTTTAAATAATTGTTTAATAAGTTATAAAATGAAACCAAATGTGATGTTTTCCAAAGTTAGAGATGAACAATTAAGTTATGTTGGATCGTAATGAGATTTCAGATTCGTTAAGTATGCTAACCTATATGGTTAAGTGCTAGGTTAAGGTTATGACCTAAATGATGGTTTAAATCCTAAAAGCTAATGTTTATACAAATAATGGTTATTATAATTTCAATGATACATGTAGTGTAATTGGAGATTATTTTACACTTGTGTAGCTTACATACAAGGCAAGTTTCTAAACCTTAACTCTTTTACATTGAGTAAGTTTCTTATCCTAAACTTTCATCAAGTAAGACTATTGATTTTATTCTTATGTATGATTGAATAAGCTCATGTAACCTAATTCGTTACATCGAATGAGTTTCACATTCTCATTTCTTGTTATTATTATTCAAAACGTATATTGTTCTAACACATTGATTCAAAGGAGATTGTTCTAATTCTTTGAATATAGTACTTTGCATGTGTATCAGGTTTATTCAATTATATATTATTGATATCCGATCTTTGACTTTGATAGCCTTGTTCAATTATACATTATTGTTGTGACGCCCCCAAAATAGGTATACATCACTCATCTTGAGTCGCCAAATACATGGTACAAAATTCAAATACAACTTATTAATACAACTGTCGTGTAAAATACGACAAAACATTAAATAAGAGTTTTAATACGAATAATGTTTCCTAGACAGTATTCAACTCAAATGGAGTCCTCAATACATTTATTATCACACTATTTCATAGAATAGTGAGGACTACGAATGCTATCATTTGGACCGTCAATCCGTTCCTCGACTAGTCCCGGCTACGTTCTCATTTCCTGAAGAGAACAATGAAAGCAAAAGGGTGAGCTCAACTAGCCCAGTAAGAAATATTATGACTAAGATAATGCAAAATAATTTATCGTTAGCATTCAACAGTGTTAAACTGATAAAATATAACAAACATCAAGTTTAACTGCAGTGGAACAATCAACCCATTATAAGAGTCAAGTAGAGAATACAATCTACTATCTTCTATGATTTAGAAAAGTTTTTCATAACTTTTATCGCTGAGACTCAGCTTAATAAATAATTCGCATCATCGAATCACCCCTGCACTACGGCCAAGGATATTCTTTAGTATCACAACCACAAATTATCCATGCACTACATGTAAGACCCGAACTTATTATAAATAAAATCGAATTTCCTCTAATTATTATTGTGAATAATAAGGTATTAATTTGATATAATTCTCTGGTTATGGATGAAATGTGCAAATTTTGCAAAATATGCAAGTGATTATAAAATAATCATTGTTGTCGGGGAATATTCATTTGGTCGTGGAATATTCTTGTTGTCGGAAAATAATCGTACGACGGCGCAGTCATTAGTGGGCCCCATAACAGAATAATTGTCGAATGAAGAAAATGACAAGTTTGAGTTTTTATAAATAACGACGTAGTTATTATCGTTAACACTGTTGGAATACCCAATGGCTAAAATACAGTAATACGCGTTGTTGCACAGTAGCATACGGTATTGCACAGTATTGTTAAATTATTGATCCTTACGTAAGAAGGCACTACTCAATAATTGTCACAATAGTTACTGTTCAATATTTTATTTTATTGATTCAATAATTGTTGCGTTGATATTTTATATTATTGTTGTTTCAATAATTGTCACTGCACAGTATCTCCTTTATCAGATCATTAATTCAGATTATTTGGAATAATATTATTAGATAACATTATTGGTAATGTCTAGAAAGTTCTTTCAAGGAGAGGTTTGGTCACCTAACTGCGCGCCAGTAAGGAGAAATCCTTATTGGAAAACCCCTCTTTTCTGGGAACAGCCTGGTTGTCATAAATGTGATTCTGTAATATTATTTGTGAATAATTAATCATTGATTCATATGATAAGGAATATTTATTTTATGTGGATATAAATGATGGATTTATTTATGTGGTTAAAAAGGAAGGAATTAATGTTGAGGTGTTTTATTAGTATTTTGTCGGATTGGAGGTATTAAAAATCAAACCAGTGTTTTTTGTGAAATATTGCGGGAGTTATAATTTTTAATCCGACCGTTGGATCGTTGTAATTTTTGGATATGTTATACATATATAAGTTGAGTATATGTCCACAAATTTTGAACCATTAAATTGAGCGTATGATTTGTTATGAATTTTAAGAGGTGGCTGATTCGGAAATCAGGTTATAAATTATTTTGGTGGAAAATTCTAGAATTGGTGGGCCCCACTCTTGGTTGGTGAAGAAATGTGCTGAGATTTTTATTCAAATGTGGTGGGTGGGAATAGTAGCAGGTAAAGCCATCAGGTTGCAGGTTAAGTCTGCTTCGGTGTGCTAACATTTTCCTATAAATAGATGGCTAAGTTAGAATTGAAAATCACACCAGAAACAAGTTTTCTCTCTTTCTCTCTCTAGATTATTGAGTGTATTTTGTGAATATTTAGATACTTTGTGAGTTTCTGTTAATCAGTGCAAGTTTTCTTCAGCCTTATACCGATATTCCGATCAGAAGTACTGATATTTTGAGGTAAGGGATATTATCTTCTTCTTAAATGATATTTTCTTCAATATCATTATGTCGAAATATTGGTATGAACTTTTTATCAAATTTGGAACTTTTTGTGTCGGGGTTACTATTCACGTATATGGCACTATTCACGTATACGGCACTATTCACCAAAAAATGAAATTTTCTTTTTTTGTCCAAGTTGTCTATTATGGTTACTATCTTTGATTGTATCCATGTTTTGATCATTATTTTTGAATTCTGCTTCAAAATTGGTTATTTCGGAATAGTATTGAACTTGGATAAACTGTAATACGAATCCTTAATATTTGATCTGTTATTTCACTGGATTCGTTTTCTTTAAAATATATTTTTTCATAATCCTCAGTCCTAAATGATGATACAAATGAATATCTTTGGCCTGTAGTGCAAAGATGAATGATTACCTAATGAATATCTTTGGCCCGCAGTGCAAAGATGAACAGGTGTTGAGATGAACATGATCAACTGGTGATACAACTGAATATCTTTGGCCTGTAGTGCAAAGATGAATATTTGATTCAAGATGTATATTGACTGATGTTACAGGGATAAAATATTGATGATGGACTTTTAAATCTTAGAAGATAGTATAATTCTTTCTCTACTTGACTCTTCTAATGGATTGCTTATTCCGCTGTAGTTGTTCATCTAAAACTTGTTGTCTATTATATTTAATAAGATTTTTACCTGTTGAATACTAATGATAATTTGTTGTATATTATCTTAGCTAGTCATAATATTTTCTTACTGGGCTAGTTCTTAGTCACAATATTTAGACAATTTATTAAAATCTTAAATGATTGATTTAAGGTCAAATATTAGACCTAGACAGAAAATAAGTGTATGCGTTTAATGTTATTGGGATTGAATTTTGAGGATTTCAAAATTCGGTGAAGGATATAGGTGAATTATTTAGGATTAAGGATTTATGTGATTATGTTCTGTGTTTATGGTTAATGAGGTGTTCAGAATGTGGTTAAGGGTAATGGGTTGATCAGATAATTTATATCTGTAACAAACCCTAAGTTTATATTAAGAACGACAGCGTTCGGTTAGAAAACCCTAACGTCTGATAAGAAACCCTAGAAATCGGTTCTGGAAACCCTAGTTTCAGTTCTGGGAGTACGAAATCCTAATTCGGATATTGAAAACCCTAGATTGGGAATGCAATATTATGTACAAGGTTAAACGTCATTATTATTAAATTTATTAGGAAAAACCCTAATGAATTATTGGAAACCCGATTTGATAATTAGAAAACCCTAATACCAGATCTGAAAACCCTAATTTCAGATTCTGATAAAGTGAAACCCTAATCTGGGAATAGAAAGGATAATTATAATGCGTATGTGGTATTAGTTAAGTATTAATTAGGGTAAAGGTTAATTAATTAACAAACCCTAATTTCTAATTTTTGGAACCCTAATTGCTCCGTCAGAAACCCTAATGCTCAATTGTGGATTTAATTGCTAAAATTAGCAATGTTAATTAGGAATTATATATCCTAATTGTCAAGCTATTAGAAACCCTAATTTAATTAGGAAATCTAATTTCTAAAATTGATATATTATTGTAAACCCTAATTGGTGGTTGAAAACCCTAATGACCATTTTGAACCCTAATGACCATTTTGATCCTAATTGCTTTATTAGCGATTGTAATTAGGAAATGGTAATCCTAATTAGCAAGAATGAATTTATGATTAAGAAATTTTTTATATAATTAGAAATTCTAATTATAAGTTAGAAATATTAATTTTTCTATTTTGAAAACCGAAATTTGGAAACGTTAAAAATTAAATTTGCAAAGTTAAGGGTTAAAACCTAAACCCTAAAATGCCCCAAACCTTAAACCCTAAGGGTTTCATCAAATGGCAAATTATGGAAATAAAATTTGCATGAAAATGACATTAATACCCTTTAGCATTCTTTAATAGGTTGGAGTGCAAATCTTCCCAAGATTTTGGTTTGGTGACCAACCCTAACACTAGCCTAGCTCTTGCCCTAACCATGTGTTCAGAAATCAGCAGATCATACATTGTACATATCCAAATATATTGTTTAAAGAGAGAGAAAGCCACTTGACATTTCATTTTTATCCAAGACCCTCTCTCTCTAGAAATTCGGGAATTAGTGTGAGAAAGAGTGAGAAATTAAAGCCATGATCAAGTTATAGCAAGCCTAGAACAGAAATCAATTATCAGAATCGGAGATCAAAGCATAAAAGGTATAAAACCTTAAAAATTTGAAATCTCATGATTTGGTGTTAAATGTTGTTGTTGATTAGTTAATGTTGTGTATTTAGGTGTCATTTAGTGATCTGGGTTGTTAAAACCCAGATCCATAACATCAAAGTGCTCGGATCTAATTTTTTTGAAATCTAGAAAAATGGGAAAATAATGGCCTGACAAGCTAATGTCAGGGCCTGTAAATTCTTCTCTGTTTTTGATTTTTGTGGTTTTATGTTTACATATGTTCTATGACATGTGGTCTGTAATCTGAAACTTGAATTATGGTCAGATCGTATCGTAAACTCAAGTTATGATTGGTCAAACAGGGTTGACCGTTCACGTTTTCTGGAATTCTGGGCAAACCCAGAAACCCAGATGGTTTCTGACAACCTTTGCAGGGTCTTGATCTTACTGTGTCTAGCTGTTTAGTCCATGTTGTTGTTTGATACTTGTAGTCTGTTGTATAAGCTACATGCGAAAGGCTTTAGATCAACCAGATCCGTAGCCGAATCGTACAAATGAGCAGTCAAACCATCATTGACCTTCACGCTTGAAGAAGGTTCTGGGTAACCCAGATCTTCAAAGAGGCGTTTTCTTATAGGTAGTTTAACCAGATGCAATCTGCATTTGGTGTTGTTTTTAGACTAATCTGATTGTATAAAGACATTCTTTGACATCTCAACTTCAATTTTAAAGCTTTAAATATCATAAATCAGACCGGTAGCGTAAGATCTAAGGACTTAAATATAGCACCTTGTGATGTTCTTCATTTTCTGGAAAACCCAGAAAATGAAGAACAGCCTTGTCAGACTTTTTGGAGGCCAATAATTATCTGATATGTTATTCTTTAACCCTGAAACCTGTTTGTGTGTGTAGTATTACACTTATGCTACATGATTAAAACAATTTCTAGTCCAGAAAACATTAGGATCATAGCTTAAAAGCTGGTCAAACGTGCTGGCCGGTTAACTGACATGAACACTCAAGAACAGCTGAAGAACACCATTAGCGACGGATTCGTCGCCAGAAACCCCTATAGCGACACTTAATTTCGGAAATTGATTAAAAATTAGAAAAAAATGATTTTTAATTATTAAAATACAAAATAAATTCCGAAAAATTATTTTAAAGTCTGAAAAATAGTTTTTAACTATTTTGAGTATATTTTGAAAATATTTAATATTTTTGGAATATAAATGGTATTTATTTATTTAATTATAATATTAAATAAATTATTTAAAAATGATTTTAATTCATGAAAAATCATGAAAAATAATATTATGGTGTTAGAAAATATTTTAAGTTATTTTTGATGACTTTTAATATTTTGGGATGAATTTCATTAATTAATCAATATTAATGATAATTAGTTTATTTAATAGATATATTAAATAAATTAAGGAAAAATGGAATTAATGCTTTATAATTTATATAAAAATGATTTAAGTGATTTAAAAATATTTTAAGTTATAAATTATAACTTTTGATATTTTGGCATGAAAATATTAATATTTTAATATTAATATTAATTATCGGATAATGGATTTAATGGTTTAAAAATCATATAATTATGATTTTAAGGTATTTAAAAATACTTTGTGATATTATAATTATATTATAATATTATGTAATGATTTTCATTAATATTTTATAATAAATGAATATTAATGATTAAGGAATTTTGGGGTATTTAATTTATTTAAATACGGTTTTAAGGATTGAAAAATGTTGATAAATGGTAATAATTATCCGAAAATTATTACGAGCCTAGGAAAAATATTTTGACTGATAAGAAAATTATCTGTAATATTGTTAAGTGTTAAGTCAAAGTTTAATTGAACTTAAACTCGATATTCGTTCTACTAGACCGTCGTGATGATGGAATGGTGTCGGTTTCAAGTCAGACTGAAATAGTTTGACCTGATACTAAGTCTTATGTGTTGTAAAGACTGATAGGGTTATGTGCTATGTTTTTAGGTTATTCTGTGTGTATAAATATAACAGTATTATACTGTGATGATATTATTCTAATATTGGAGATCTATATTATTAATATTAGGTCTTCGGGTAAAGCGTTATTAAATTACGTTGCGATAATCAACGGTTCAGGCAAGTTTTCTTATACTTAACTCTAATAAGAGTGTTTTATTCAAGCTGATGGTTAATCGTTGTTGATTGCCATGAAAATTGTACTCTGTACATCTTGAATGTATAAGTCAGGTATGAAAGGCTGATCACCTTAATCACCAGTTGGTTCAGAAATGTTTGTTCATGTTTAATCTTGTTCAGTTAAAAGTTTGTTCGTGCTAGTTCTCAATTATATTAATGAATTATAGCCAGCTTATTATTCATACTCTTTAATCATGATATATCGTTATGTTATTATATTTAAAACTTGCTGGGCAACTTTCATGCTCACCCTTGCTATATCATGATAAACATTGCAGATAAGGCGAATGCGTTTGGATACAGGAAACGATTAAAGTCAAGTTCTACTTGGGTTAAAACGTGCGGCTATCTTGAAATAGTGTATTTTGATAAATATGTTATATGTTAGAAAGTTTGTGAATTGTGTATAAGTTAAGGTTACTCGACCTTGGGGATAAGTGTGTAATATAATGTATAAACAATTTATGTTTATATCTTCCGCAAATAGTTATAGAAATAGTATACCGGATCCGAGGTGATTTGGGGCTCGGATTCGGGGCTACTACATGTTGCATGACTATTAACCCTTATTTTATGACAGTAGTTAAGAATGGCAGTTGAGAACGTTAATAATGGAGTGAATCAGACCGTGGAGACACCTTTGATCACTACCCAGGGGAACATGCAATAGGAAGGCAATAATCCTCCTCTAAACAACGTTACCGAACAAATGATGAATGATCGGATGTTTAGAAGCTTTTTGCAGTTCATGCAAAACAAGACGAGGGAGACTCGTGCACAAAATATGGGTGGAAATGCTAGCAATGCGCGACTTGTCACATCCAAGCAGTTCAAAGAGTTGGGACCACCAGAATTTAAGGGAAAACCGAATCCAATCATGGCGGAAACGTGGGTCAAACAAATTACCAAGATATTCGATGTCTTGGGATGTACGGAGGAACAGAAGGTTCCATTCGCCACCTTTATGTTCCGCAGTGAGGCAGACTATTGGTGGGAGTCTGTGAAGCGTACCCAGCCAGCCGCACTCAGTATGTCTTGGGAAATGTTTCAGAAACTATTCGATGACAAGTACTTTCCTAAAAGTATTCGTCATATGAAGGAGTTGTAGTTTATCATACTGGAACAAAACAACATGACGGTGTCCCAGTGTGAGTAGAAGTTTGCAGAGTTATCCAGGTTTGCACCTTATTTGGTCGAAAATGAGGAACGAATGACGAGGATGTTTCTGAGAAGTCTAAAGCTCGAGATTTGACAATATCTTATCTCTCATAAATTTTCTTTATATTCAGGTGTTATAAATAGGGCTCAATTATTAGAGCGAGATAATGAGTATGTTCAACCGAGGGAACACAACCAGGGTCATACCGGTGGCAGCGGTCATCGGAGCAATGACAAACAAAGGGAAAGAAAGCATTCGAACAAAAGCGGTAACCACTCTGGTGGTAATCGTGGTCGTGATAATAGAAAGAGCGAGTCGGGAGGAGATTTCAAAAGGAGAAGGTACAACAATGATAGCATAAAGACGTCAGTACCAACATCAACTATTTCTAGGGGAGGAGAACGACCACCGGTCGTATATTACAAATGCGGGAAAGAGGGACACATCAGCCCAAACTGCCCACAACAATCCAAGGTGTGTTATAACTGTGGAAAGGAAGGTCATATAGCTAGAGATTATCTAGTTGCAAAACCAAGTTCAACAGGGATGGTTACTCCAAAGGCTGTCCCAGACAAGTTAAAGTCGGTGGTTCCTGGAAGAGCGTTTGTCGCGACTGCCCAAAATGCGAGGAACCCAAACGAGGTGATCACGGGTAAGGTAATCTTGAACTCTTGCAAAGTTTATACCTTACTAGATACCGGTTCTACCCATTCTTTTATCTCTCCTGATTGTGCTCAACGTTTAAACTTGACTCCAGAGAAATTAGACTTTGACTTATCTGTTAAGACTCCGTTAGGAGAAACTTTCGTTACATCTACTATTTTTAAATATTACATAATTCAAGTCAGTACCATCACATTACCTGCCGACCTTATTTCATTGAAAATTCTTACATTTGATGTGATTTTGGGGATTGATTGGTTAACCACGCATCATGCTAAAATTGATTGTTTTCGTAAGGTTGTTAGTTTTCATATTCCTAACCAACCTATTATTCGAATTCAAACAACCAAACCACTAAAATTAGTCACTATCATATCAAGCCATAAAGTTATTCGTTTATTGAGAAACGGATGTCAAGCTTTGTTAGCCCATGTCACGAACTTGAACAAAAACACGTCAAATTTGAATACTATTTCTATTGTTAGTGAATTTCCTGATGTATTTCCTGAAGAACTTTCCGGTCTACCCCCAGAACGTGAAGTTGAATTCTTTATTGACCTTGAACCTGGTACAAAGCCCATTTCTAAAATCCCATATCGAATGGCTCCTGTTGAACTTCAGGATTTAAAGGTCCAACTACAGAAGTTGTTGGACATCGATTTTATTTGTCATAGTATATCTCCTTTGGGTGCTCCCGTGTTATTTGTAAAGAAGAAAGACGGGAGTATGCAACTTTGTATTGACTACCGAGAGTTGAACCATGTCACTATCAAGAATAGGTATCCACTACCTCGCATTGATGACATGTTTGACCAGTTACAAGGAGCACAATTTTTTTCAAAGATCGATCTTCGTTCTGGATATCATCAGCTGAAGATTAAAACTGAGGATATTCCAAAGACTGCCTTCAGAACTTGGTACGGGCATTATGAATTCTTACTCATATCTTTTGGATTGACTAATGCTCCTACTACTTTCATGGATATGATGAAGCGTGTATTCAAGGAATATTTGGATCAGTTCGTTGTTGTCTTTATTGATGACATCCTCATCTATTCCAAAAGCCGTGAAGATCATGAGTGCCATTTGATGCTGGTACTACAAAGGCTTCGTGATAACAAGCTATATGCCAAGCTGAAGAAATGCGAGTTCTGGCTTGAGGAAGTAGCATTCCTTGGGCATGTGGTGTCAAAACATGGAGTATCTGTCGACCCAGCGAAGATTGAAGCCATAAAAAGTTGGGAGCAACCAAAGTCGATGACTGAAGTACGTAGCTTTCTGGGCTTAGCTGGTTACTATAGGAGATTCGTGGAAGAATTTTCTCGAATCGCTACTCCATTAACTCAGCTGACTCGTAAAGATATAAAATTCGGTTGGAGCGAGGATTGTGAGAAGAGTTTTCAAGAACTCAAGAGAAGACTCATTTCGGCACCTGTTCTGACAATACCATCTGGTTCGGATGGATTTGTTATCTACAGCGATGCTTCAGGCAAAGGGTTAGGATGTGTTCTCATGCAACATGGGAAAGTCATAGCCTATGCCTCTCGGCAACTCAAAGAATATGAGAGGAATTATCCTACTCATGATTTGGAGTTGGCAGCAGTCGTTTTCACGTTGAAGATTTGGAGACACTACCTGTATGGGAAGAAAGTGGAGATCTATACAGATCATAAAAGCCTCTAATATTTTTTCACCCAAAAGGAGCTCAACATGCGGCAATGACGTTGGCTCGAGCTGTTGAAAGATTACGATTACACCATCCAATATCATCCTGAAAAAGAAAACGTGGTAGCTGACGCATTAAGTAGAAGATCATATACGGGTACGAGTGCAATGTTGTTAACACAAAGGTCTATTTTGTATGACTTGCAAAGGATGGAGGTTGAATTAAAGACTCCAGGGACCCACATGATGATTGTGAATATACGAGTAGAACTGACTTTAATCGATAAAGTTAAAGTTGCTCAAGATAAGGACCTGGGGCTGATACGTATGAAGAAGAAAGTACAAGAAGGAGCTATCCCAGAAGCGAGAATCGATGAAGAAGGAATACTTAGATTCAAATCCAGACTTTGTGTTCCTAACGATTCTGACTTGAAGCATAGAACCATGATGGAGGCACATAACACACCGTTTGCAATCCATCCTAGGAGTACCAAAATTTATCATGATATTCGACACACATTTTAGTGTAACAATATGAAGAGAGAGAGATCGCGGAGTTTATCTCGAGGTGTTTAACTCGTCAACGTGTAAAGGTGGAGCATCAAATGCCAAAGGGTCCATTACAACCACTTGAGATTCCGAAATAGAAGTGGGAACACATTACTATGGATTTCGTTATGGGTCTTCCCAAGGTTTCTCAAGGCATAGAAGCGATTTGGGTTATTGTTGATAGATTAACCAAGTCTGCCCATTTCTTGCCCATATGTGAGACTTATTCCCTTGAACGTCTTGCTAGTATGTACGTGAACGAGATTATGAGATTGCACAGAATGCCAGTATCCATAGTTTCGGATCGTGACCCAAGATTCATTTCACAATTTTGGGTTAGCTTACAGAAAGCTATGGGCATGGATTTATGATTCAGTTCGGCATACCATCCTCAAACGGACGGACAATCAGAGAGGACTATTCAAACTCTTGAAGATCTATTAAGACTTTGTGTCCTAGATCTCAAAGGGAGTTGGGATAAGTACCTACCATTGGTGGAATTCTCCTACAACAACAGTTATCAGGAGAGCATAGGTGTGGCTCCATTCGAAGTGTTGTATGAAAGAAAATGTCGTTCTGCAGTATGCTGGGACGAGGTGGGTGAAGAAACATTGTTGGGACCAGAGTGTGTACGAATGACTACAGAGAAGATCCAAACGATTCGACAACATATACAAACGGTACAAGATCGATAAAAGAGTTATGTGGATCTTCATTGGAAGGACGTGGAATTTAATATTGGGGATCATGTATTGTTACGTGTTGCACCATGGAAGGGAGTTACAAGATTTGGGAAGAGAGGAAAGCTCAATCCACGATTTATTGGTCCATTTGAAATTCTTGATCGAATAGGAAATGTGGCCTATAGACCTGCATTACCTCCAAGTATGTCTCGTGTTCATAATGTTTTTCACATATCTATGCTTCGTAAATATGTTAAAGACCCGAACCACATTATTGAGTTAGAACCAGATGAGATAGCTGAAGATTTAACGTACGAGGAGGTACCTGTTAAGATCTTGGATAGGAAAGAGCATGTCCTACGCACCAAGGCTTATACCATAAGTTAAGGTTTTGTGGATAAACCATGCTATTGAAGAAATGACCTGGGAGCTGGAATCAGAAATGAAAGCGACGTATCCTCACCTTTTCGAAACACCAGGTACGTATGTCAATTTCGAGGACGAAATTTCATAAGGAGGGGAGGTTGTAAGACCCCAACTTATTATAAATAAAATTGAATTTCCTCTAATTATTATTGTGAATAATAAGGTATTAGTTTGATATAATTCTCTGGTTATGGGTGAAATGTGCAAATTTTGCAAAATATGCAAGTGGTTATAAAATAATCATTGTTGTCGTGGAATATTCTTGTTGTCGGGGAATAATCGTACGACGGCGCAGTCATTAGTGGGCCCCATAACAAAATAATTGTCGGATGAAGAAAAAGACAAGTTTGAGTTTTTATAAATAACGTCGTAGTTATTACCGTTAACACTGTTGGAATACCCGGTGGTTAAAATTCAATATACGCGTTGTTGCACAGTAGCATACGGTATTACACAGTATTATTGAATTATTGATCCTTACGTAAGAAGACACTACTTAATAATTGTCACAGTAGTTACTATTCAATATTTTATTTTATTGATTCAATAATTGCTGCGTTGATATTTTATATTATTGTTGTTTCAATAATTGTCATTGCACAGTATCTCCTTTATCAGATCATTAATTCAGATTATTTGGAATAATATTATTAGATAACATTATTGGCAATGTCTATAAAGTTCTGTCAAGGAGATGTTTGGTCACCTAATTGCGTGCCAGTAAGGAGAAATCCTTATTGGAAAGCCCCCTCTTTTCTGGGAACAGCCTGGTTGTCATAAATGTTATTCTGTAATATTATTTTTGAATAATTAATCATTGATTCATATGATAAGGAAATATTTATTTTATTTGGATATAAATGATGGATTTATTTATGTGGTTAAAAATGAAGGAATTAATGTTGAGGTGTTTTATTAGTATTTTGTCGGATTGGAGATATTAAAAATCAAACTAGTGTTTTTTGAGATATATTGCGGAAGTTATAATTTTTAATCCGACCGTTGGATCATTGTAATTTTTGGATATGTTATACATATATAAGTTGAGTATATGTCCACAAATTTTGAACCGTTAAAAATGAGCGTATGATGTGTTATGAATTTTAAGAGGTGGATGATTCGGAAATCAGGTTATAAATCATTTTGGTGGAAAATTCTAGAATTGGTGGGCCCCACTCTTGGTTGGTGAAGAAATGTGCTGAGATTTTTATTCAAATGTGGTGGGTGGGAATAGTAGCAGGTAAAGCCATCAGGTTGCAGGTTAAGTCTGCTTCGGCGTGCTAACATTTTCCTATAAATAAAGGGCTAAGTTAGAATTGAAAATCACACCAGAAACAAGTTTTCTCTCTTTCTCTCTCTACATTATTGAGTGTATTTTGTGAGTATTTAGATACTTTGTGAGTTTCTGTTAATCAGTGCAAGTTTCCTTCAGCCTTATACCGATATTCAGATCAGAAGTACTGATATTTTGAGGTAAGGGATATTATCTTCTTCTTAAATGAAATTTTCATCGATATCATTATGCCAAAATATTGGTATGAACTTTTTATCAAATTTGGAACTTTTTGTGTCGGGGTTACTATTCACGTATACGGCACTATTCACCAAAAAATGAAATTTTCTTTTTTTATCAAAGTTGTCTATTATGGTTACTATATTTGATTGTATCCATACTTTGATCATTATTTTTGAATTCTGCTTCAAAATTGGTTATTTTGAAATATTATTAAACTTGGATAAACTGTAATACGAATCCTTAATATTTGATCTGTTATTTCACTGGATTCGTTTTCTTTAAAATATTTTTCATCATCCTCAGTCCTAAATGATGATACAAATGAATATCTTTGGCCTGTAGTGCAAAGGTGAATGGTTACCTAATGAATATCTTTGGCCCGTAGTGCAAAGATGAACAGGTGTTGAGATGAACATGACCAACTGGTGATACAAATGAATATCTTTGGCCTGTAGTGCAAAGATGAATATTTGATTTAAGATGTATATTGATTGATGTTATAGGGATAAAATATTGATGATGGACTTTTAAATTTTAGAAGATAGTAGAATTCTTTCTCTACTTGACTCTTCTAATGGATTGTTCTTTTCCGCTGCAGTTGTTGATCTAAAACTTGTTGTTTATTATATTTTATCAGATTATTCCTGTTGAAGACTGATGATAATTTTTTGTATATTATCTTAGTCATACTATTCTTTACTGGGCTAGTTGAGCTCGCCATTTTGTTCCATTTTTCTTCTCAGGAGGTGAGAACATAGCAGGAACTAGTCGGGGTACGGAGTGATGGTTCTAGAAAGTTGTTTTAGCAGTCCTCACTATTTTTAAAATAGTGTATCATTAATTGTAATGAGAACTCCTTTTGAGTTTTTATACTCTCTATTTGTATTTAAACTCACAGTTTAATGAAGATGTATTTGTTTTTGTACCATGTATTTGGCGGCTCAGAATAGGTGATGTATACCTATTTTGGGGGCGTCACACTACTGGACAAGGATATTCGGGTATTCATCAATGGTCATGATCATGCCAACAACTGTCCATTATTGCACTACGGGCCAATGAGGACTTTTACCACATCATTTGTAATATTACGGTCATGATTATACCGAATAATCTCTGTTCATAATCATACTAAGTCCATCTATGCACTACAGGTCATATATGACTTTCAACATAATATAAACATGAGGATGATAAGAATTCAATAAAACAAGTTTAAGGATAAATTTTTAAGATTTATAATTTAATTTATCCAGAAATCAATAATGTCCAAATTGTCAACATGATACTGCTTTGTGGAGTAAAATTCAAGAATAATATTATATCAAAGATGATTTAGACCGAAAAGAAATCAATTTTTGTCATGAATAGTACCCCGGGTGAATAGTAACCGAGTGAATAGTACCCATGAATAGTAATCCCATGAATAGTACCCCGGCATGAAAAAGTTAAAACTTATCAAGAATGCTCAGAATAATATTTCCACGAAAGGATACTGGATGAAGCACAAATATCAAGGATATTCTACTAATTTCATGGAGTATAGAAGCCAAAACTTTAACAAAATGAGTATAGAATTCGAAATCTGAAACGAAATAATATTACTTACATAATACAGAGTATAGGAGAAAATATTATTTCAAGGGAATATTGAACCAAAATAACATCCCTTACCTCAAAAGAATAGTACTTCTGGCTGAATATTGGATATAACGCTGAAAGGAACTTGCATCGTATAACAACACTCAAAGTATAAAAATAATCAAAAGAATACGCTCGATAATATAGAGAGAGGGGATTTCAGATTCAATTCTAACCTAAGCACCCTATTTATAGGAAAATGCTTAGAACACCAAAGTAGAAAATTTAATAAAATAATAATATATATTAAAAAATTTCTTATGCACACCAAAGAAACTGAATTCAGCATGTTTTCAATACTAGTGGGGCCCACCAACATAATAAAAAAGTTTTTCTTTAAAAAATAATTAAAACTTCAAAATTCAATTATTCTGGAAGTTCAATAATTCATAATAAATAGTCCTTTTATTAGAAAAATTTGAATCTTATGTCCACTCCATAGGAAATTCAATTCTCTACAACTTTGTAGTTTTAAGTTTTTCCAAATTCCAAACAGGAATTAACCGAAATTCACATACGGACGATTTTACAGGCTAAAAATTTTAGTCAAAAATGGGACCCACCGACACACAAAACATGTATTAAACATTTTTTGTAACAAAAATACTCTTCCTCTTCATTTATTAATATATATCACACATTCATTGTAAAAATATCACTATTATTATATTATTATAATATAATAATATATTTAAATGATTTATTTTATTAGAAAAGATAAAATATCAATTTTCAATAATTGTCACATTAAAAATTTTCTCCATCTATATCCACATAAAATGAATATTTTCCTTATCAAATAAATCAATAATTAATTATTCACAAATAATATTATAGAATCACAATACTGACAACCAGGCTGTTCCCAGGAAAGAGGGGGATTTCCAATAAGGATTTCTCATTACTAGCGCGCAATTAGGTGACCAAACCTCTCCTTAGACAGAACTTTCTAGACAATGCCAATAATGTTATCTAATAATATTATTCAAATAATATGAATTATTGATCTGATAATAAAAAATACTGTACAGTGACAATTATTGAAATAACAATAATATAAAATATCAACGTAGCAATTATTGAATCAATAAAATAAAATATTGAACAACAATTACTGTAACAATTATTGAGTAGTGTTTTCTTACGTAAGAATCAATAATTGGTGCAATACCGTGTGCTACTGTGCAACAACGCATATTACTGTGTTTTTAACCACAGGGTATTCCAACAGTATCAACGGTAACAACTACGACGTTATTTATAAACAACGTATACTTGTCGTTTTCTCCATCCAATCACTTTCAGTTATTGGGCCCACACAAGACTGCGCCGTCGTACGAATATTCTCCGACAGTAAGAATATTCCACGACCAAACGAATATTATATAACAACTTGCATACTTTGTAAAATTTATAAATATTACCCACAACTATAACATTATATCAAATTCACTCCATAATATTCAATAATGATATTTATAAAAAATTCATCTTTATTCATAAAAGTTGGGGTCTTACAACCTCCCCTTCTTATGAAATTTCTCCCTCAAAATTAGGGTACGTACCTGGTATGTCGAAGAGGTAAGGATACCTTGATTTCATTTCAGATTCTAACTCCCAAATCATTTCCTCAACATCGTGGTTTCTCCACAAAACTTTGACTTGAGGTATAACCTTGGAGCGTAAAATATGCTCATTCTTCTCCAAGATTTTAACAGAAACCTCTTCATTTGGCACAACATCACAAATTCGTAGAACAGAAAACTAGGGTTAACCCATACGCCTCCCACAACAAAACACCAAATGGCCCACTTCCTCCGGAGCCCAAACGGAGACGTCGTGGACTAATCACACCGCCACAGAGAGTGTCATGTCTCTCGTGCCAAGACGACATGCATGTGGTACCCCCACATGTGGTTCTAGCTCAGGTATACCCTACGGTATATTCTAACAAAAATATCATATCACAACACATGCAACATAATACCAACAAAAGGGTTCTATATGTACATGTTGAACTAAATCAAATTATAGTCACAAGGTCTCAAAAAGAAGGTACCAACATGTACCGCTCTACAATTATCAAAAATAAATACTAAACATGATATCCTAATTCAAAGAGTACAAATACGAGTCATATATGTATAAACTCCAAAATGAAACTAATATATTTATTTTACAAGAAACAATTTTGTGAAATCATAACATAAGTCGAAATAAGAAAACAAAATGAACAAATCAAATTTAACAAGAGTATCGATGAAAGAGTACGAAAGCCGTACCTGATACTTCCAAACCATTTATAGCACAATCCACAAAATCTTACCCTCGAATGCCAACGATATCAAATACGAAACGTTATTCACAACCTAAACATATTCACCTCAAATTAAAAATAATTCAAACTAATAATTCCAAAATAATTCATAATCTATTTAATATGCCTTTAATCATCGTTTTATATCAATTATTAATACTCCAAAATTTATATTCCAAATATAACTCTTTAAATTCCTTCCGTCCGATCTAATTACACAAATTAACATAAATAAATTAATAACAATATATTAAATTCATAATTAATAATTTTCCATGTTCCATGATTTGTTATTACTATTATTATTAATATTACTATTTTAAAATAATATGAGCTTCATGTTCGTTATATACAAATTACACCAAGATTTATATTAACTTCTGTTCCAAAAATAATATATATGATATAATATAGATTCATTCTTTATTAATTCGGTTGAACCTCCTGATGCTAAGTTTATTAACTTACTGATTTCTAACTTTCTAACCATTATATAATAAAATATATGTAACAAGAATTTGATGGAAGACTGTATTATAATTAATTATCCCATTGAAATATGCACCAGAATGACCATGCTCTCCTTTACGAAATTACAATTCAAAAGTAATCATTTTTATTTTATTTTATTATTATTATTTTTTTTAAATCAGCAAGCCTGACTTGGCACTTCTAAAATCAGCTTTCTATTATCAAAATACATGAACAAACTCAGATTCAACTTTGTCAAATTAACGACACCATACCTTACACATACACACATATGGTTTACGAACCAAACCCATGCATACAAACAAATTAATTTCTTATTTAATATATAAATTATCAAATATTCTAAGTTACATATCATTGAATTAAACAAGTGATCTAGTCGATTCTCCAAAATAAATTGTAATCATATTAATGAAATTAATTATTTTATATTCAAAAATAAAACCAATGATTACCTTTTGGAGATACTGTTAGTTCCCAGAGGGCACAATAGATCTAGAAAGGGGGTTGATTAGATCCTTTTTATTTCAAATACTTTTCAGGTTTATTTTGTATTGCTATTAAATTAGCATATGACAAACATAAGAATCTTTTCAAGCACAGCGGAATAAGTAAAAGATCCCCTTCATTGATATATTCATGATCATACATACATTGTTCCTAGAGTTAGTTTAGTTGTAAGCAGTTAAAACATGCATAACAGTTATAGTGCATAATGTAAATGACATAATGTAAAAGACGCAAGGGGTTTTAAGTGGTTTAGAGACTCAAGCTCCTAATCCACTCTTCTATTTTCAACTAGCAGGATTTCCACTAAGGAAGGGCAGCACCCTGAATCACTAAGATTCCTTCAAGGCCAGCAGCATTTGGACTTCAGTTCACTAAGAAATCTTCAAGGCCAGCAGCCTTGGGACTCCTCTAGTTCTCTAGGAACTCTTCAAGCCCAGCAGGCTTGGAACTTCATTTAGTCCCTCCGGACAAGGACCCTTCTAGACTTGCTTTTTTTAGTCCCTTCGGAAAAGGACCCCTCAGTCCCTGGCTTTATTGAGTTGTTTGTTTGTTGTTTTTGGAGTCG
This sequence comes from Panax japonicus, assembly GCA_020205505.1. Classification (NCBI taxonomy): domain Eukaryota; kingdom Viridiplantae; phylum Streptophyta; class Magnoliopsida; order Apiales; family Araliaceae; genus Panax; species Panax japonicus. Next base: position 18,740,838 of record CM035105.1, read on the forward strand.
GTGCTGAGCTGCAAAGATGTCTTCATGCTCTAAACATCTTCTATCCTTAGCAACTTGGCTTGATCATCTTTGAACTGCAGCTGAGTGTTGCATGATGCTCAACTTCTTCAGTTACTCAACCACTTCGGATGACCCCTTTATGAACTGCCTTGAAGATCCTTCTCCTTGGTACTTGATGGCTGCACATGATAGGCTTCTAAGAAGACTGTAAGCTCTTCTGTTAGGTACTTAGAAGCTTTCTCATGGTTGACACCAAGATGGCATTTGTGATATCCCTTCTTGCTACTTGATGCCTTCTCATGATGGACTTTCTAAGATGACTGTAGGCTCTTCTCTATTGTACTTAGAGTCTTCCCATATGGACATCAAGATGACATGATGCTCTTCTTTCTCTTGGCAGTTCAGAACACTCTTTAAGTAGTAGAACTCTCACTTCTACATTGTAGAACTCTCACTTCTACTTCTTTTTTTGCATGTCTCTGAGTGTTCTTGGTGGATCGTTGAGTGAGCCTTCAGACTCACTATCTCACATGGTTTAGATCAGTCCACCTTCTCTCCAAACTCGGTAACTCCAGTAACCTTCGATCTTTGAAGCTCTTCTAGATTTATACTCCTTTCCAATCCTTCTGTTGGAAAGTAGTCGTTGAAGGCTATTCAAATATCTTCACAGATCTCGAGTTGCTTGAGATAGACTGCTTGATGTGACATGTCATACTTTTTCTGATGCTGCAATCTACTATTTCACCTACCCTGTCAGATGTATCACTTTAATGTCTTGGGCAGGTTGAAGAATTTATTTCACTACAAAAAATAAGGTCATTGCCGATGGCAAGTGCCGTCGCCAATGACCCTATTGCCGTCGGTAATGAGGTCATTGGTGACGGCACTGTCTGTCGCCCTTCCCGTCGCCGTATGGGTCATCACCCCGGCCTCCCGTCGCTCGTCGTCGGCAAGATGGTCAATACCGACGGTGTCATTACCGACGGCTAGCCGTCGCCAATAACTCATTGTCGATGGCATGGCCGTCGCCAATGCCCCCGTCGCCAATGACCCACTTTAAAAAAAATATTAAAATTACAAAATTCCCTTGTTCATCTACATATACATTGTACCTGTTATAAACTAAGAAAAATAAATAATGACAATATACGCATATCAATAACAATCATATCTTTTACTATCAACAATCAATATAATTAGATACCAAACTCAAATCTGTACAACTCAAAAGCTAAATACATACATGAAAGTCAAAATATAAATATAAACAACTACTGCCCAAGATCAGGAATCTCTGTCCCATCGCCTCCGGTCCCATCGTCGGTCCCATCCTCTATAGTCTCATCAGCATCAGCTCGGAGATCATCACCATTGTAACGCGTGCCTAATACTTACGCGGTGCTGTGTGTGTTTGCGTGGCGTTCGGACGGACGATGCGGGTTTCGGGCTCTTTTTCGGCTTTTTGGCTAAGTCTTGTTCAGTTTCGCAAACAGGGCGATAACTCGGTCTCTGTATGTCGGAATCGAGTACCGTCAGTTGTAACGCGTGCCTAATACCTACACAGTGTTGTGTGTGTGTTTGTGTGGCGTTCGGACGGACGATGCGGGTTTCGGGCTCTTTTTCGGCTTTTTGGCTAAATGTTGTTCAGTTTTGCAAACTAGGCGATAACTCGGTCTCCGTATGTCGGAATCGAATCCCGTCAGTTGTAACGCGTGTCTAATACTTACACGGTGCTGTGTGTGTGTTTACGTGGTGTTCGGACGGATGATGCGGGTTTCGGGCTCTTTTTTGGCTTTTTGGCTAAGTGTTATTCAGTTTTGCAAACTAGGCGATAACTCGGTCTCCGTATGTCGGAATCGAGTCCCGTCAGTTGTAAAGCATGTCTAATACCTACGCGGTGCTGTGTGTGTGTTTTTACATGGCGTTCGGACGGACGATGCGGGTTTCGGGCTCTTTTTCGGCTTTTTGGCTAAGTCTTGTTCAGTTTCGCAAATAGGACGATAACTCGGTCTCCGTATGTCGGAATCGAGTACCATCAGTTGTAACGCATGTCTAATACCTACGCAGTGTTGTGTGTGTGTTTACTTGGCGTTCGGATGGACGATGGGCTCTTTTTCGGCTTTTTGGCTAAGTGTTGTTCAGTTTTACAAACTAGGCGATAACTCGGTCTTCGTATGTCGGAATCGAGTCCCGTCAGTTGTAACGCGTGTCTAATACCTATGCGGTGCTGTGTGTGTGTTTGCGTGGGGTTCTGTGTGTGTATAATGGTGCTAGGGTTTTATCTTATGTTTATCTAAGCAATACAATTACAAATTACATAAATTAAATAAGAAAATACAGAATTTAATTGTTTTTACCTGTCGAATATGTGGTGGAAAGATGTTGGCCAAGACATGCAAATATAGATACAAAACGTTGTTGTGCATTTGTGAATTTGTGATATAATGCATATGTGAATTGAGCACCTAATTAATAAAGGGGCAAGATATCAACAAACTAAACCAACAAATCAAACTAAATTGTTGGACCTAGTTATATCTAAACATACTTAATGGAGAATGAAGCAAATTGAAATAAATCAACATCTTGCCATGGGAAAAATATTACAACGTAAACTTCAACATTGAAGATTATCACAGATATAGATGCAAATGTAATCACAAATTTAATTAAATGTAGTCACATTTACCAAATTTATATCACTATTAATTATGGGAAGACAACTTATGATATAGCTAAAGTAGAATGGAACTATTAACACCAAATCAAATATATACTCACTATTAACACAAACTTATCAATAAAAATGGAACTATTAACACAAAGGGACATAAAAACCAAATGTATATCACCATTACCATATATAAAATCACATCCAAAACTTATAAATTAAGAGATTAATTATGCAGAGGAGAGCAGCGCCCACTCAAGATGTTGTTCTGTACTGCAATCCTAAATCAAAACAAAATAAAATTTACATCTTAATTATAGAAAACATAAATTAAACCCTAATTAACCTGACAACATTGAATTACAAATAAAAGCTTTAAGAATATGTAAGTTTAATTAACTTACTAATTGAAGCTTCAGAAATGGAGAACCAGAGAGGGCCGGCGAAAAGAGGAAAGAAAGTGGGAGAACAGTGGCCAAGAAAGGGGAGGAAGAAACGGGAGGGCCAGGCGGTGGGAGAGAAGGGCACCGGATGGTGAGGAAAGAGAGAGGGACGGAGACGACGAAGAGAATGATGGAGATGGCGACGTCAAGGTAGGACACGACGACGGCAACAGGAAGGGAGGGAAGGAAAATTCAAGCGGGAGAAAGAAAAAGAAAAGCGAGAGAAGAGAAACTAAAATTTGGGGATTAAATATAACGTCATTCTCGACGGCTATTATTGTTGATATTGAGCCCGTCGCTAATGCCTCTTACTCGACGGCACATACCGTCGCCAATTCCCTTTTCCCCGTCGACCCTCACTTTTGGCGCGCGCGCGTAATGGCATCCTTGGCGCGGATAAGGTTTAGGAGATCATTGCCGACAGTAGTCATTAGAGATGGCTATACTATCGCTATCAATGTCATTCCCGACGGCATTGTTCCCGTCACCAATAGACCCATCGGCTATGACCCGTCGGCTAAGTTAGATCGAAACATACAAGAACAGTCCCAAAACGGGGACTATTTGAAATTCACTCCTACTAAGTGAATCTCAAACGGGTTTCTAAGCTTCCTAAACTATATGAAAATATGCACATATTTCTGAAATTATAAAAAAATTATATTACCTCTTTTAAACTAAGCCTAGTAAAGTCATCCAACATCATACCCAATAATTGAAGTTATAAATTGTCTATATTTTGACCAAATATTTATATATATAACACAATTATATTCAATAATGCTAAAAGGTTGGAAGAAGTTATTAGTTTCATCCTCTTGTAAGACACTTGATTAACTTTGCCCAAAGAACATGTCCAAGAAAAGTAACAGACCTCCTTTATATGATTTTAGTGTAAATTTTTGTAAATTAAGGCAACTTAGGTTCCAAACCTCCTTTAAAAGCAAAGACAAACTTATAATTTCCATATGGTTGATTAGATATTAATATCATTCATACCTAATTAATCTAACAACATGTTGAGATTAGACTTCATATGATTAGAATGAATGTTAACCTTCTTTATTATTAAAAAAACTCATATTTTAATAGCTCATACACATAATATACATGTCTCATAGTTTTGAAATGTTGTATAAAATAATGGGTTTAGAATGTAAAAGTCAAGGTCTAAGCTCAACCCAATTTCATCTCAACCTTATTCTTTATGAACTCAAGCTTAACCTAAGGCCTAAAAGCTACTGGTGAGAACAAAAAACTTAACTCCCAAAGACTAAAAATTAGAAATAAATGAAAGATTCGTTTAAATAAGACATCGAGCACGTACATGATGACACTGAATATATAACAACAAAAGGTGTGAATAGCTTACAACATAACGAGAGATGAGTGCATTTATTCACATTTATATCAAACAATAAGCAAAATGAAAAGGCGAGATTTTTTTTATACAAATCCTACTACAAAACTGAAAACAGAATGCAAGACCAACCTGGAATTCAAGCTCCAAAACCCACTTGATAGTCTCAAAATTTTAATTTGAAGAATAACACAATGACCAAATTAAAGCTTTCATACTTTGATTTAAAGAAACTAAACACAAGCACTAGCACTGTACTTTGGATTTTGGCGAAATATTTTTAGGAAATTTACCAATCAAATAATAAAAACCTTAAATAAAATCGTATTATACATTGAGATGATAACAAAGCTAGGTTCTATAAGTTAATTAGGGGAAAAAGTAGAATTGGAAATACTTACTGAGGCGAGGACAGAGGAGAGGCGGCGACGGGGACTCGACGGCGAGGAGGTTGTGGTAATTAGAAATTAGCGATGGCGTAATCCAATGATGGACGATGGTGAGCTACTCAGGGCGACGGCAGGAGGAAGAGGGAGCAGTCGATTCGCGTGGAGGGAAGAAAAGGGTAAGAAGAAAAATTAAAACTGATCTGTTATAAAAGGCTGATTCTCGATGGCCTAGCCGTCGCTAGTACACCCGTCGCCAATGCCTGGATACCGATAGCATAATACCGTCGCCAATGCTATAGCCCATCGCCCTACACCCTTCCCACGCGCGGGTAGTGAAAAAGATGGCATCATAGAAGCGAAAATAAGTCATTGTCGACGGCAGTGATTAACGACGGCTAGGCCATCGCTATTAAGGTTATTACCTATGGCTATGCTCCCGTCGACATTACCCCCGTCGCCTATGACCCATTTTTTTGTAGTGTTTCCTCTTTCTGATTTCTCGATCAGATGTTGTCCTATTGCATCAATGCTCTCAATAAGCACTTGTCCGAATATTACCCTTCAGATTGAACCTTTGCCCATGCTTCAGTCTTCAGCTATTTAAACTCTAAGATTTTGATACACGTCTTCAATGACCTAATCGTAGTGTCTTGTTGAGTTTTGCTCATTGACTGGTAGAGTTAACACTACGATCTTAAAGAGTGTTGATTGGATCTTCAATGTAGAACACCTCTTCCTTGTATTGTGCAGTGCTTTAATACTTCTGTTTGCTTCGATTGTTCTCAAAGACTGATGGTCTAATTCCTTGCTCTGGTCCCCTTTTGAATATCAAGACACTTCAGACTTGTGGCGCGTCCAGCTTGCTTTCTCATTGTGATCTCCCGTTCACTTATTATCAATGAACTATCCCTGCACTTAATCACTTTAGCCATGCTCTTCAGAGGTTGATCGGTATCTTGGTTCACCTTCCATCAGTTCTTTCTTTGTTTGGAAAACACTACGATCTTGGTTTCTTCCAAGATCTCTGTCTTCTGTTCACTTGATAGCTACTGCATTTGCTGACTTTCCTTAGTCAGCTTCTGAAGTTTTCTTTGGATCTCCTCGTGGAAGACTTTATCACGAATGGCCTTACAACTCAATCTTGATGTTGATTGGGTTGGTGCTTAGATCTTTTGCTAGCCTGTATGCCATTCATTGAGTGCTCTCTGGTTCCCTTAAGGTGGAATGCATCTTTGCTGTGCCAACCAGAGGCTTCATTTCTTTGGATATTATGGGAGTTCTCATTTTGTTGAGAACTGTATATGCTCTACGATTCTGCCTTGGCATTGTGAGCACTTTTGTTGAGGTCATAGTTCTTCACTCTACGATTCAGCTTCGGCTGGTGCAGACACTACGATCCCGAGATCAGATCTTAACACTCTATAATTTCTGCCTTGTGATTGTTGTCTTCATCTGATCTTGCTTGACTACGATCTGTATGTAATCAATAGACTCTACGAACTCAGAGTGTGATCTATGATCCTTGACTTGGCTTCAGCATCAGTAGACTCTATGAGTCTGAGTGTAATCTACGTTTCTGTCTTGGTTTCGGTAGATGATCGGTTTGCTCGTAGGTAGGCTGTCTCTACGATTCTGAACATGACTTCCTCAGCACACTACGATCCCAAGGAAGCTCTACTCGACACACTACGGTCCTTCTTCGTTTCCCCTGGCAGTCTACGAACTCCGAGATCTACTATCTTTCATACTCCTATTCTGCCTCGATAGCTCTCGAGTTAACCTTGACTTTCCTGGAAGAATACGACTTCTGGTGCAGTGCTCGACGATCAGACAAGCCTATCTATTACATCATAAGATCAACCTAACAAGCTTGATCTTTCTATATTTATAGTCCTTGTACAACATTTCTTTTTAAGGACTTTACAAAGCTATTTTGCTTATGTAGGATCAACCTAACATATTTGATCAATTCATTCTAAGTCCTTGTACATATATTTCTATTATCTATCAAAGGACTTTACAGCTTTTCTTAATGCAAGCATACTTACATATTCATTCACATATATATCATAATCAAATCATATATTAAATAGGAATATCATTCACATGTTTATTCCTGACAGATACAATTATGTTGAATATAGTCTCACAATCCTGTTCCCAAATTTTCTTTTATCCCAAAGTCTTTCTTTCGCCTCTTTTTCGTTTCTCACTTCGTTAGAATCTCTCTTTAGTCGATTATGTCAGTATATGTATTAGGAATGAATTTTAACCTAATATATTACTCCTATTCCAATTTGATTTTTAAACTCATCACCTTAATTTGGGCTCAAATAGTAACCAACCCAGATTTAAATACTTATAAATTAATTTGACCAAATTAATATAAATGCCCAAATTAATTAAATAACAAGTTTGACTCAAATAAAAGAAAAAGTCCAAACAATATGTTTTAAGGATATAAATTTTTTTCTGGGTATTACAAATTCGGTTGTGAATAAATCAATTAGAAAATTTCTAATCTTATTTAAATAAATAAATTAAACTATTAATTTATTTAAATAAATAATATTTATTCTACAATAGGGATAAGTCTCCCTAGCGATCAACGACTTTCTAGATAATATAGATTTCAACATTAATCATAAAAAAAACCTTTGAGTAAATAGTTACCGTACAATTCAATCATTCCACCATACAATGTCCCAATTAAATATAAGATATGGAATTACTGTCAAGTCTTATTTTATTTAATTATATGTATTTCGACTCTTAAATGCACAACTCCAAATAATACAAATTAGAAACTCCTTTCTAATTTCATTCTACATTGGCCAAGGACTATTGGGTTGTCATTTATCGAATCACATAGAACATTTCTCTTCTTTTACTAGAAGTGATATATTCTTTATTGATTATACATTATCTCCATGTACAACTTATTATACCCAAGCATACCCTTTGATATACCTTAAAGGTCTTAAGGAATAAGTCAAAGTATAACTCATCATCCACAAGATACTATGATGATCTCAAGTCCAATGATCACTTGTACTACTATCACTACAGGAATTCCTATTGACAGGAAAGTAAAACTCCATTAGGTATTCCTTAGAGAGCCACGTTCAGTGAACTTATTCTCTAATAAGCTCCTACATACTTACTTTAGTGTCTCCACATAAATGATCATGAGATCAATCATCCTCATCCAATGAGCAATCAACGTATGTACTAATCTATCCGGATTCACTAATCCCCAATTTAGTAATCCAATGATTGAGAACTATTTTAATTTTAAGCTTTCTAAGAATTTAGATCTCATTAGAATGATTATCATCATTATTCTAAAAGCATATTGGTTTATCACATATTATAAACCAACATCATGTAGATAATTAAAAGCCTTTAATAAATTAATACTTTTTATTAATAAATGAATAAGATTGTTACAAAGTATATGCTTTATCATCAAACATGATTGGCTTGTGTGCATACTACTTTCATATAAATATATTTTGATCCTCTTCAAATGTTTCTATTGTGCAAGTATCATAACCCATACATTTACTTTATGCAAGGAATCTATAATTATGCAAGTTCTCTAACTTACATTGTGAGACCCCGAATTTTATGAAATAAAAGTATTCAATTTTTCTATTTTGGTAAAGAGTTAAATTGATAAAAGTTTAAAGTTAAGGGTAATATGTAAAAAATTTTACAAAGTAAGCAAGTTGATATAAAATATTCATTGTGTCGGGGAATATTCGATTAGTCGGGAAATATTCTTTTTGTCAGGGAATATCCGTACAACGGTAAAATCATTGGTGGACCCCACAACGAAATTATTGTCGGATTGAGAAAATGACAAAAATATTTTTATGAAAATAACGGCGAAAGTTTTACCGTTAACTGTTGAAACACCCGGTGTTAAAAGTACAGTAATACGCGTGATTGCATAGTAGCACACGGTATTGATTATTGATGTTTACGTGAGAAATCACTCAGTTTTGTTTTATTAGTATTATTAATGTAATAAAACAGAAAAGTTTTTTATATAAAACAGAATACTTTTATAAAATTATTCGTTTTATTAGACTATAAATAGAATATATAATATTCTATTATGCATAGTATTTTGCATAGTAATATCTTTTTATATAAAACAGAATACTTTTATAAAGTTATTTATTTTATTAGACAATAATTAAAATATATTAAATTTTATTATGCATAGTGTTACATAGTACCTGCATAATGTTTTGCATAGTAAAATCTTTTTATATAAAACAAAATACTTTTATAAAGTTATTCATTTTATTAGATTATAAATAGAATATATTATATTTTATTTAAAAGATTTTGCTTTAAATATGGACCGTCAGATTAAAGTAAATCAATCTGGACCGTTCATGAGTTAGTTACTATGCAGTCCATTCTTCTATAAATAGAAGCTCATTCATTCATTATTTCTTACGAATTCACTAAAAATCTAGAGAGAGAAACTATAGAGAAAGTTCTTCTTCTATAATCTTGAGTGTATTTCTTTAGAGTTTAAGAAAGCTTTGAGTGTAGTACAAGTTTTCTTCGAGTATATCCTCGCCCTACCAGTCAAAATACTCTTCTTTTACGGTAAGGGATATTATTTATTGTACTCGTAAGGGGTATTATTTCTTTCTTATTCATGAAGAGAACTTCTGTTATTCCATTCTTTATTATTCTGTTGGAATAACCTGTATACGCGGGTTACCCTATACTTGATGAAATTCTTCTGTTATTCCATTCTTTATCATTATGTTGGAATAACCTGTTTATTCGAAGTACCGCATACATGGTGACATTCTTCTATTATTCCGTTCTTTATTATTCTGTCAGAATATCATGTCTGTGCGTTTACGTCGAACCTGGTTCCATTATTTATTATTCTGTCGGAATATCCTGTCTGTACGTTTACGCTGGACCTGGTTCCATTATTTATTATTCTGTCGGAATATCATGTCTGAGCGTTTACACTGGACCTGGTTCCATTATTTAATATTCTGTTGGGAATAACCTGTCTGTGCAGTCTATCGCACGCATGGTGAATCCTTCTGTTATTCCATTCTTTATTATTCTGTTGGAATAACATGTCTATGTGGATTACTACATGCATGGTGAATGATCCTTTGTATTCATTCCTTATTAAATTGTGGAAATGATTTGTCTAAGTGGATTACCGCATGGCGGAGAAAATTCATTTGCAGTTTCATATATTCTATTATACTCAGTTGGTTAAAGTTTTGGCTTCTATACTCCATGAAATTAGTGGAATATCCTTGATATTTGCGCTTCATCCAGTATCTTTTCATGGAAATATTCTTCTGAGCAATCTTGAATTTTACTCTACAAAGAAGTATCATGTTGACAATTTGGACATTATTGGTTCCTGGATAAATTAATTCTTGAACTTGTTTTATTGAATTATTATGTCATTGTCATCATCCTCATGTTTATATTATGTTGAAAGTCATATGTGGCCTTTGGTGCATAGATGGACTTGGTACGATTATGACCATGGATTATTCGGTATAATCATGACCGTAATGTTACAAATGATGTGGAAAAAGTCCTCATTGGCCCGTAGTGCATTGATGGACAGTTTTTGGTATGATTATGGCTATGGATTCACTTCGGCCAAGGGTGCAAAGATGAATTGTTTTATGGCATGATCAGGACCGTTGATGAAAACATGATTATCTTTGGCCCGTAGTGCATGGATTATTCGTGGTCGTGATACTAAAGAATATCCTTGGCCTGTAGTGCAGGGATGATTTGATGATGTGGATTATTTATTAAGTTGATTCTCAGCGATAAAAGTCATGAAAAACCTTTTAAATCATAGAAGATAGTATATTTTATTCTCTACTTGACTCTTTTAATGGATTGCTTATTCCGCTGCAGTTAAACTTGATGTTTGTCTTATTGTATCAGTTTAACACTATTTAAGGCTAATGATAATTTATTCTGCATTATCTTAGTCATAATATTTCTTACTGGGCTAGTTGAGCTCACCCTTTCTTTCACTGTTCTCTTTAGGAAATGAGAATATAGCAGGGACCAGTCGGGAAATGGAGTGATGGACCAGATGATAGTATTAGTAGTCCTCACTATTCTGTTAAATAGTGTTACAATAAATATATTGAGGACTTATTTTGAGTTTTAATGCTGTCTAGAAGATAATGTTTGTATTAAAACTCACAACTCTATTGTTGTATATTAAATATTGTATTTGTATTTTGTACCATGTATTTGGCGACTCAGAATAGATGATGTATACCTATTTTGGGGGCGTCACATATATATTTTGTATATTGTGCAAGTTTTTTAATTGTTGTTATATCAACCATATATATCAAGCGAATGTATGGGCTTGTATATTTATTGATCGTATAATCAAATTATTATGTGAAATAGTTCTTGTGTTATCCAAATTTATGAAAGTTATTATTTATACTCTGAAACTTGATTTAAATCATACTTACATATTTCAAAACTATTATTTAAATCTTGTTGCGAACGTTGAACGTATTAATTATTCCTAAGTGTGTTGAGAAGAGCGTCTATGCCATTTGATTCAGCTAGACCAATATCTATGAATTAGAAAGCGATCCAACCCAATTGCTTTGGTGCAGACTTTAATAATCTATTGAGATGAACAACCCTCATAGAAGGGGAAAACTATACAACGTCGGGAAACCGACATTCACTCGCACAGCAGGGGGATGTTATGCATAACACCAATATGGTAGGCTGATCACTTACTGTACTTGTTTGGGTTACCAAAAATATATATGGTGATTCTAGTAGAAGTTCATGGTCCATAGAGACTACTCAGTATTAAATGTTTATTAACTTAGAAATTTGTTGAAATCTTTGGATTCTTTTAAGAATTTTTGGTCCATAGTGACATTCAGTGACATCTATTCATTCACTTGAAATTGTTGAAACCTTTGAATTCTTTAATAATCCTTTAGTCCCTAATGGCTTTTTATTGACTTCAAAGGATAGATTTGGAACCATTGATATTTACTTGTTCACGACATTCTTTTTTAAATTCCTGAGCTAGTATTGATTATGAACCTTATATACATTTGTTTTCACTTATTGTTATATTACTTGTAAGGAAAATTTATTTCTCATTCTTTCTTCCCTTAAACATTTCAGTTAAGGCAGAATAGTGCGAAACTTTAGACAAAGATAAGATCAAAGGCATGACTATGGAGTAGCTTTGTCCTTCTATGTTTTAATTTGAATCTTATGACTATGTATTAGAACTTAATGATGATTATATAATAAGACCCAAGTGAGGTTGCATATTAAGACTTAATTGTTGATATGTATTAGGTTATGTTTTGAAGACTTAATAGTTTCGAGACTTGGGACGAGATTATTTATATTATATCAATGTAAATTATTCTAGTATTCTGTTGTATAAAATATTAGTATTGTAAGACCCCAACTTTTTATGAATAAAGATTTAATTTTCTCTAAATATTATTTTAAATAATAATGTGTTGATTTGATATAATGCTATGGTTTTGGGTAATATGTGCAAAGTTTGCAAAATAAGCAAGTTGTCATAAAATATTCGTTTTTTCGGGGAATATTCGTACGACGGCGCAATCATTGGTGGACTACATAACGGAATAACTGTCGTATATAGAAAGCGACAGAAATAACCTTTTATAAAAAATAATGACAAAATTTTTACCATTAACTGTTGAAATACTCGGTGATAAAAGTACAGTAATACGCGTGGTTGCATAGTAACACACGTATCTCCAATTATTGATTCTTACGTAAGAAGTCACTCAGTATTCAATAATTGTCACAGTAATTATTGCATAGTATCTCATATTATTGATTCAATTATTGTCAAAGTATCATCTGCACAATATTTTATATTATTAAATTAATAATTGACACAACATAATTATTCATATTATTAGTTAGCATTATTAGCAATGTCTAGAAAATTCTATCGAGGAAAGGGGTTAGGTTATATAATTACGCGTCAATAATGATAAATCTTTTTCGGAAAGCCCCTCTTTCCTGGGAATGATCTGGTTGTTAATATTGTGAGCTTATAATATTAATTGTGAATAATTATGATGTGGTGGATATTGGTTCAATTTTGATATAAATGAAGGAATTTAGCATAAAATATTTGTTAAAAGTTTGACATATTTTTCTATGGAATCACAACTATTTTATCTGATAAAATATTCATTTAAAAATATTATTATAATATTACATTATAATAGTATAATGTTATCATATAATAGTATAATTTTATAATTTAAATTGTAATATTATTATAATAATATATATACTTTCCTGGCATATGAATAAATGGAGTGGAGGTTAACAACTTGAATTGGAATTCTTTCCATGTACTTCTTCTTTTCCAAATTTGCTGGCTAAAATTTTCCTGCATAGATTTTTTTTTCTTCTTTCTTCCAATTGGTGGGTGGTGAGACTTCCTGCAAGTGATTGTTATTTGTTTCCAAATTGGTGGGCCCTCAACCAATAAAATCTAAGTTAGGCATATGTTAGGCAGGAAGTTAGACTGAGAAAGAAAAGAAGATTAGACAAGTTTGTTATTTTTTCCTCCGAGGTTTCACTATAAAAGGGGAGGTAACCCTTCATCCTAAACACACCATCACAATATCAGAATTTCTTCCTCTATAATATTGTGAGTATTTCTTTTGAGTATAAGGATACTTTGAGTGTAGATTTTAGTGCAAGATTTTTTCAGGATAATATCTGATATTCCAGTCAAATCTAGTTTCTACTGAGGTAAAAGATGTTATTTTCTTTCAATATTCGTAAAGGATATTATTTTATTTCAATACTCGTAAAAAATATCATTTTCTTTCATACTCCATATTATGTAAGTGATATTATTTCATTTCATATTCCTAAATTTAAACTTACTATGATAAGTATTGCTTCTATAATTCTTGAAATGATTAGAAATTTCTTAAGGTTTGCCCTTCATCTAATATCATTTCACTGGAATATTGGTCTAAACTTTCTTATTCAATTTTAATATTTTCATGTCGGGGTACTATTTATATGGTATTATTCATACGCTACTATTCATACGGTACTATTCATGAGTACTGTTCACAACATAATTTAATTTTCTTTCTGTCCAAATTATTTTTGATACATGAATATCATTCTTGAATATTACTCCACAATTAGTTATTATGTTGACAATTTGGACATTCTTGAACTCTGGATAAATTAAATTATAAATCTCTAATATTTATCCTTGATATCACTTGATTGATTCTTTATATCATTGTCATCATCCTCATGCTTATATTGTTGTGAAAGTCATCTTTCGCCCGTAGTGCATAGATAGACTGTTGATTGGTATGATTATGACCAGAAATTGTGTATTGATATAATCATGACCTGTAATGTTACAGACTAAGGTTTGTGGTGAAAGTCCTCTTTGGCCCGTAGTGCATAGATGGACAGTTGTTTGGCATGATCATGACCACTGGTGATATAAACGAATATCCTTGGCCTGTAGTGCATGGATAATTTGTTGATTTGAAACATTTATTGATTGGTGTTACATGGATAAAATATTGATGATGTACTTTTAAATCATAGAAGATAATAGACATCATGCTCTACTTGACTCTTCTAATGGATTGCGTGTTCCGCTGCAGTTGTTGATCTAAAACTTGTTGTCTATTATATTCTATCAGATGTTTCACTGTTGAGGACTAATGATATTTCGTTCTTCATTATCTTAGTCGTAATATTCTTTACTGGGCTAGTTGAGCTCACCCTTTTCCTTTTGGTTCCATTGTTCTTCTTAGGAGGCGAGAATGTAGCTGAGACTAGTTGGGGAGTGGAATAATGGTCCAAAAAGATTATTATAGTAGTTATCACTATTTGGTAAAATAGTGTGACAATAATTGTAGTGATGACTTTATTTGAGTTTGGATATTGTCTACGAGACAATATTTGTATTGAAACTCTCAGCTTATGTGTTATCGTATTTTGCATGACAGTTGTATAAATGAAGTTGTATTTGGATTATGTATCATGTATTTGGCGACTCAGAATGAGTTATGTGGACATATTTTGGGGGCGTGACAAATATGTTGTTAGAATTAGATCGTGAAGCACCAGATTCGAGATATTGAGGTATCTGAATTTTGGGGCGTCACAGGAACTATTACTTTTGTTAGACACCCCACACTTTTAAGTGTTTATAAGATGGCTTATGTCTTTTCCATAATTCATAAGGTGAAGCATTTTACTTCTATTGAGGTATTCGGTTGAGAATATAATTTGCTGAATGATTTGCTTCCCCCCACAAATTCTGAGGTAGCCCAAAACTTAATAATAATGCATTCATCATTTTTTTCGAAGTTCTATTTTTTTTCTTTCTGCAACACCATTTTGTTGTGGCGAATAAGGTGCAGTTGTTTGGTGGTTTATACCATGTTTTAACCAAATTTTAACAAAAGGAAATTCATATTCCCCACCTCTATCACTTCTAACTGTCTTGATCTTTTTATCAAGTTGGTTCTCAACTTCATTTTTGTAGTGTATAAACATTTTCAAAGCATCATCTTTATTTCGCAATAAGTAAACATAACAATATCTTGTACAATCATCTATAAAAGTAAGAAAGTATTTCTTACCTCCTCTTGTTTATATATACTTTAAATCACAGATATCAACATGTATCAATTCAAGAGGTTCTGTACTTCTTTCAATTGATTTAAAAGAAGATTTTTGAAGTTTTGCCTCAATGCAAACTTCACATTTATGATTAGAGTTAATCTCAAATTTTGGCAAACATTCCATATTAATTAATCTACGTATAGTATTATAATTAACATGTCCTAATCTATCATGCTATAAATTAGATGACTCAATCATATAAGCATAAGATGTAATTTTATTAATATTTGATGGTATAATTGTCATTACATTCATTTTGAAGAGCTCATTGCTCATATATCCATTTCCCACATACATCCCATTTTTAGTTAGATAAATTTGTTCGATATAAAAACCGATTTAAATCCCTTTTAACTAAGAAGGGATCCTGAAACTAAATTCTTCCTAATATCAAACGCATGGAACACGTTGTTGAGGGTGAGTTCCTTGTCATATATCATCTTTAGAACCACATTTCCCTATCCAACAATCTTGGATGAAGAAGATTTTTCTATGTACAATTGTTCTCCATTCTCAATTTCTTGATATGTGGAGAACATCTTCCTGTCAAAACACACATGGCGGGTTGGTCGAGTATCTACCCACCATTCCCTAGGATTCTCAACCATCTTTACTTCAGAAACAACCGCTGAAAGGTTCATTTCTGAAACATCTTGAAGAAAACCATCCACTTCTGTTACATTGGCTTGTGCGGACTTCTTATTTTGGTCTTTGCATTTATGACAATCCTTCGCCCTATGTCCGGGCTTGTTATAAATGTAGCATTTGCCTCAGAACTTTTTATTTGTTCCATGTTGAGGCCCATTGTGTGAGTACTTTCTCTTTTTAGACTTCGAACCTTGTTCCACTACGTTGGATTTATGTTCCACAAAGGTCCTTACTGCTTTCTTCTCAGAAGCACAATTGTCCTCTTCTATCTTTAATATTACGATTAAGTCTTCAAGTTTTATCTCTTTGCATTTATAGTTGAGATAGTTCTTAAGGTCTTTCCACATTGATGGTAGTTTTTTCAATAATTGCAGCAACTTGGAAAGATTCACTTAAAGACATACCTTCTGCATATATTTCATGAAGGATTACTTGTAATTCTTGTACTTGGTTCATGACATCCTTAGAATCCACCATTTTGTAGTCCAAAAAGACAACTACGAACTTCTTCATGCCAACATCTTCTGTTTTATATTTATTATCCAAGGAATCTCACAGTTCTCTTGTTGTTTTGAGCACATTGTATAATGTGTTGCCCAATCCATTGAGGATATAGTTTCGGCACAGGAAATCAACATGTTTCCATGCATCAATAGAGGCAACAACTTGCCTGTCTATTTCATCTTATTTGAGAACAGGAGGATCTTCGTGAAGAAACCTTGCTAAGTTCAAAGTAGTAAGATAAAACATCTTTTGTAATTTTGTGCCATTGAACCTTTCTGATTTTTCACTGTGGTTCACAGGATATAGTATCATTACAAATACTTAATTTAATTTACTCATGGAGTAGAATACATTGATATGTAGAATCATTACAAATAATTAATGACACTCTGATTAATTTAGAATTAAAATCTAACAATATCAACATATCTTCTAATATTGCTGACAACATGTTTGTATTCTTGTTTAAACATGAGAATACAATATTTACAAACTGCCCATAAAATTCTTAATTCACAACATTTTATAAGAGCTTTCTAACTCGCATTACTGTTTGGAAAAAAAAAGTAACATGATATTAACATGTTAAACGGATATTAAAATGTTAAACGGATACTCCATAAATAATTTATTCTCTTAAACGGATACTTCTATTTTATTAATAACAATCTTGATATCTACTAGTATAAAATACACTTATAAAGATCGATTAAAAAGACAATTATATTCAGACAGCATTTTGTAATTACACCACTTTGCTGAACAAAAAGAGTCGCTTTTATCTTTTTTATCTGTCCCAAAATAAATCAATTCAATACTTGTCCACTCTACCTTAATCCATTCACATTCACATTCACATTCACATTCACATTCACATTCACATTCGAGTCATTTTTCTCGATTTGTTAACCATTTATTTTCTCTTTCATGGTTTCACCAACCGGTTGGTAGCATGTGATCACGGTACTATATATCTATCTAATAAAATATAACTGATTTTGAATTTCTCGTTCACCCTAATAAATCATCTGGACAGTTCAAAGTTTGGGATAAATCTCATCGTCCATGTAGTGCCGGAGGCACGAGACACAGCTAGTATATATATATTACAATAATTCATGTATATATTTGTTATGTATCAAAAATAAATAAATAGTAGATTCTAATAATTAATGGCTTTAATGAAAATTTAAGTATGGCCAAATTATAGCCAAAGCTTCATCAATTTGACCCCATATTGAATATCCAGAAACCAGAGCCATTATTTGTCACTAGATCAGGTTTGATTTCTTCACTTTTCATTCTCTTTAGTAGTGTTACAGCATCTTCAAAGCGACCCTTGAAGGAAAAATATTTCTTTGATTCATACTATCAAAAACAGCCTGAGCATTGATCAAGTCATTATTCTTCACATACATGTCTAACAATGAAGTTCCAACATAAATATCAAAGTCAAGCCCATTTCTTATCACAAAGCCATGAATTTCCTTCCCAATATTCAAGAACCCTAATTCACTAATTGCTCGAAGAACACTAGTGATGGAGCTTGAGTTAGGCATGAAACTGGAGACCTGCATACTCCGTAAAATGGTTATTACTTATTGGTATGATCCATGAACCAAATGGCCAGACAAAAGGCAATTCCAGGTTACAATGTCATTCCTTATATTGCCTTTTTCCATTTCATGAAATAAGTTCCATGCTTCATTCAGATAACTAAGTGCACTATAACCCGAAATTACCAAGTTCCAAGTAGATAAGTTTCGATTTCCCATTGAATCAAAAACAACTCTAACCAGTTCAACGCTTCCACTTTGAGTCCTTTTAGCGGGACATTCTTGTAGCGACATTCTAGCGAATTTTTTTTTTGTAGTACCTCCCAAAAAATGTATAGTATTTATTCCAACTGAAATTTTTACAGATCAAAACAATGTTTTAGGTGTAATTTGAATAAATATAAGAAATAGGGTTGTACAGATCATGTTTGTTGTATGTATCCAAATTACACCTAAAACACTCTTCTTTATAAAAATTCCAGTTGGAATAAATCCTATACATTGTTTGGGAGGTACTACAAAAAAACCAAAAAAAAAAGTCGCTAGAAATGGTTATTACTTCTAGCGAAATTTTTTTTTTGTAGTACCTCCCACAAAATGTATAGGATTTATTCCAACTGGAATTTTTAATTACACCTAAAACACTGTTTTCTATAAAAATTTCAGTTGGAATAAATCCTATATATTTTTTGGGAGGTACTACAAAAAAAAACCCAAAAAAAATAAGTTGCTAGAAATGTCACTAGAATAATGTATTGCAAAAGTGGAAGCAACAAGTCTAGGGGGACATTGTTCTAGTGACATTTCTAGCGACTTTTTTTTTTGGATTTCTTTTGTATTACCTCCCAAAAAATGTATAGTATTTATTTTAACTGGAATTTTTATAAAAAACAGTGTTTTATGTATAATTTGGATACATACAAGAAACAAGGTCTATACAGTCTGTACAACCATGTTTCTTGTATGTATCAAAATTACACGTAAAACATTGTTTTCTGTAAAAATTTTAATTGAAATACTATACATTTTTTGGGAGATACTACAAAAAAAGTCGCTAAAATGTCGCTACAAGAATGTCCCCCTAGAAGGACTCTAAGATTTATTCTCTTTAGAGGATTCTGTAATGTACTGAATTATGCAGTGAGCGAATGCAGTACCGAGTTGACTCAGCAACATAGGTTCTTTTTTCTCCCAATAAGATTGGTCTTTTCTTCCTCAAGATATTACTGTTGGAATTTTTAAAATTACCACTTGTTATAGTTTAGTAATCAAGATTTCATAGTTTGCTTCTAAAAAGCCAGTTTGTGGGTGAGAACTGGCTACATTTCTTAACATGCAACTGAGTACAAAAAGTGAAGCAAAGAATTTGTGCAGATTTTTTCTTCCAAATTAAATCCTTTTTCATTCACAACTTTTATCAAATTGAGCATGTTACCTTTTGCACATTTTCCATTTGTAGAATATTCTTGGGAATGATAAATGAAACAATCCGAGTCAAATCTCGAGTTTGAATCGAATCAAATCCGACCCTAATAGTATCTTCTATGATTGATTGAAAATATTATTGGTAGTAACTTATTTCTTTATATACAAATAAATTTTTCCTCTATCTTTCAATATAAGATTGGTTGATACTATTAAAAAACAACTCGGGTCAAATCCCAAAATAAACAAAATAAGTCATATGGTTCTTGACCCAGTGGTAACTCTTGCCTTATAGTTTCCATGAGGTCACGGGTTCAATTCTTAGGTGTGTGAGTCAGCAAGTGAAGTGTGTGGAAATTATCGAAAAAAATTGCTATATTTTCTTTATCTTTCGATATGGGACATGGGTGTTATAGCAAACATATTCTAAATTACAAGATCATTTAGAAAAAATATTAGGTAAGCATTATTTTTACGTACATTTTTTATCATGGTTCATTTTCATATGAAGGTGGGACACACTGTATACTAATGAGAGAGAGGATAATGTAAAAATATCAGTTCCCAAAACATTACATGTCATTTGATGTTAATTGGCGATTCTTCATTCTTTCTCGACAAACCGTGTTTTCTTCTGATCTGTTTGTTTAAATAATAATAAAAACAAGAGGTAACCCAATTTTGCCTATTAATCTCTTGAATTTGAACACAGAAGGTAACAAAAAACTGCAAATTCCAAACAAAACTCTTTCCTCTTTCTAATTGCTGCAACTTTCTCCACGGGGCTCTAGATGGATGTTAATTAGGGGTGTAAACGAGTCGAATCTAAGCGAACACCTTCATGCTCAGATTCGGCTCGACTCGAAAAAATTGAGCTCGAATTCGACTCGGATTCAATAAGGGATTTATATTTTTGCGCCAGATTAGACTTGGATCATTATTCGGACCTACTCGGCTCGTAAGTACTCGACTCGTTTACAAAGCTAGTTACTAATAAACCTTCAAATTGAGTTTCGAATATGAACCATTTCACATAAAAATGAACCACTACATACTAAATTGGTTATTTAACTAATATTTATATATAAAACTTTCACTTTTATTTATGTATTGAAATTATAAAGAATGTAATATAAATTGACATTCAATTAATTGATTTATTTACGTAAAAGTTTACACAATTTCATATTACACTTTATAAATTATAAAGATTGATACAAATATCACATATTTAGCTTACTAGCATGGATCAGACCAATATTCGAATATGATCCATTGAATAAGTATCGAGTATGGTTCGAGAAAAAATGAAATACTCGAACCCTAATACGAGCGAACACTAGTATGCTCGAATTCGACTCGTGTATCATTAATCAGAAAACGAGTATGGATCAGATTCGACTCGGATCAAATTCGAGTTTTGGATCATATTTTCGAGCCGATCTCGAACTACTTGGCTCGGCTTACACCCCTAATGTTAATTGTAGAGCATACAACACTCAAGATACAAAGAACCCCAACTTGCTTCACTTCATCAAAAACCAAAAGTTGACACTTTTAACCCTAAAAACACCACCAAAAGTTGCCACGTCTACCCCTAAAAACACCAAATTGTAATAATACATGATAATAAAATTAGAATAACTATAACATTAATAAAGAGGTCACTATATTACATTATGGTCCTTCCCAGAACAAGCCCTGCCCTCTGGGAAATCTGGGGACCTGGCCATTCAGGCTAAAAATAGGCCTGCCCTCTGTGAAATCTGGGGACCTGGCCATTCAGACTAAAAATAGGTCTTGAATAAAACGTATCATGTCCAGCAGCATAACAAGTAAGTTTAAACTTGAATTGGTGGGGTGTGCCAGGCCAAGGCTGTAGTGTAATGCCAAGACAACACTCGAGAGCCCCAATAGCAAGCTACTGTGGTGGACTCTCCCCCTCAAAAAATAAATTTAATATCGTGTGAATCAATGACTCACATATCAGATATTAAACTGATAAGAACAGATACTACACTTGATCTTAGCCAAAAGGCCGAGAAAGGTATGCTTAAATCAATTGTTAGCTTCTCGTTTTATGCCTTGCTTTCCGTGCTTCTTTATCTCACTTGCCCAATGTGGGACTTAAATTGTACCTCCCTAGCATGTTACTGGCCTCCAACATGTGTAAAATTGCTCTTGCAATAAATTTGTTAAAACCAAGACCACGTGATCCAGTGGTGTACCCATCTGGTCTGATTCCTCATCAAAAGGGGCAAAGTTTTGGTAGCCATCCTCTTTTTGGGACTTGGAAGACTTTGATTGAAGATATTGGACAAAGGAGTGTAATACCCCTCACGTGGTTCAGTAATACCCCTCAAGCTTTGACCAGGAAAGTGATATAATGCATGATTAAGAAAGCCACAAATGAAGAAGTTCAATTGCTGAAGATTAGGAACAAGAAAGTTGAATATAAGTCCACAGAGAAAGTGATGGTGCAGCAAGTTCATACCTGCAAATCAAGGCAAACACTGATGCTATTTTCGTATGGATTGGAAATAGCAGAACATCAAGAACACAATTGTTGTCCACTCTCCCCAAAGATTCCTGGCTGCTACACACTAGTGTTAGATAGAAGCCTTTGAAGGATAGTGAGCAAAGGCTGCCTTGGCATAAACTCATTGGACACCGAGATAGGATTTGTTTGGTTATTAGCATTTACAGTGTTTGGAAATGATGCGGTGCGTTTGGACTCCAAACTTTGTGTTTGTCAGGTAAATAAGTTGCGTTTGTAATAAGATGCTTATAGACGAACAAGATTTTCAAATGTGTTTGGAAGTCTAAACGCGCCAAACGCTCGGTAACCAAACATACACATAGTAAGCAAGGCATAGCTTGTTAGTTCTCCCTCGATAGCTCCTAGCCGCACCAGACCTCCATGCGCAGCGTTTTGCGTATCAAACTTGCTAAGGAAAGCAGGCCAGAAGCCCTTGAGGGAGAGTGATCAACCAGTGCCTTGAAAAAAAGAGTTTGTTTTATGAACTGAAAGTGTTTGTTGAGTTGATATTTGGAGTGGGCTTATAATGCCTTATTTATAGTTAACAAAATGTAAGCATACACAGATGTTAGAGGGGACTCTTATTTGTTGGTTTGTTTAACTTTATACACCAAAAAACAGAGAAAAGGATGGTTATGAAGAGTTTTGTTATGTGTGTCGAATTCTTATTCGGGATCTAACTTTTGTGCCGCAACTCGAAGGGAAATAAAGATGAGATTTAGTGGTGGTATGAATGTTTTGTGGGCTCATTATATATTTAGCCCGATATATATATATATATATATATATATATATATATATATATATATATATACACACACACACACACACTAGCGATAACCCGTGACTGAAGGGACTGTATAATTCAAAAAATAAATAAAAAATAAATCATGAACACAATAAAATGAAGCACTGAATATGGTCACACACTAAACTAAAAGCCTAAATTAATTCTTAACACACCCGCACTTTCCATACATACTCCACAAAGCATTTAAATAAAAAATTCTTATGAAGACAAATTTCAATGAATAAATAAAGAATATCCAACTTTAATAGTCAAATTCTCATAAATTTAAACTAATTCTCATAAGCCTTTTTGATTGATTGTAACTTCTTAAAAAGTAACTTGACAATTAAAAATTCTTTGGAGTGAGAGTGTGAGATGATAGATGTGGGTTTGAATTTTTGAGAGATAAATTCTTGGCTTTGGATGTTAAAGCCCCAAATGATTTTAGATCGTTGGATGTTGAAGCCTTGAGATTTGAATCGCTCTGTTTTATACTCCCTTCGTCACATGATAAAAGTTCTTATTACTATTTTGGGTAGTCCCATGTTAAATGTTCATTTTCGCTTAATAACCAAACTTTTACACATATTTTCCTATTTTACCCGTAAAATTAAATATCTCATACTTTTCTTATTCTAATTCTATCTCCATATTTAATGACATTATTATGGACAATTTTGTCATTTCATTCATCTTCTTAATATGCGTGAAAAGTCCACCAAAATTTTTTTCTTGGGACGGTGGGAGTATTATAGATAGATATGTTATTATAGGCTGTATCTATGGTCTTCTTATTCTTTTCTTTCTTAGTGTTGGCCATTTTCAGAGAGAGATTCAGAACTTGTATTTTTTTTAACACTTTGATATAATAGTAATATCTTTTGCCTGTGATTTTTCTCAAGTTTAACTTTTCACATAAATCTTGTCTTGTTATCATTATTTCTTGTGTTGCTTTTCTTTATCTGCCATAGTTTGTTATAGCAAGTTCCAATATTAGAATATAAGTTGGTGAAACTTTTCTACATCTCCCATATAAATGTATGATTATACTCCTTTTGTGACAAAAAAAGCATAATGCACCCAGAAAAGACAAAGGCAAAAACTATTTAAAATTTAGCAATACATTTTATGACTCTTTAAATATTGGCAGAATTTCAGTAGGACAAGGAATTAGAGCAGAAGAAAGTTGACCGTCTCTCTCAAACAAGATTCTAGTTTTTGTAGCTGTTCAAAAATTGGGATAACTGCAGCTTGATTTAGTTCAACAAAAATTTGATCTCTCTTTACGTGTCAGTACTGTTTTGGTCAATTGACCAACTTACCATGAAGTTATTTCATGGTAACCGAACCCGTATTTTATCATGTTGGATATAGTTTTCTCAAATAAAACATCAAATCCTACAAAACTGGCATAATTATATGATTTATATCTATTTCCCAACTTTGTTTTCAGTTCTTTAACCAATCAAGGAATCTCTCAATATATTTATAATGAAGATGAATCATGTGATGATTAAACTTTTAAAAATGAAAAAATAGTAATGGCTCTTTATTTTAAAATACTTGCAAACAGAACTGGTATTTGTTAAGAAATGACAGGAAATTAACAATCTGTTTCTGTAGTACTAGTCAGGAAGAAATATGATTGCACATAAATAAGCTGAAAAGCTAAACTCTGCCTTAGAATTTCCAAACAGAATGTAATTTGATCTGTTTAGATGTAAAACAGCATAATTCAATTACAGCAACACAGAAGCAGGGATATCTAGCTCCATTTGTTTATAACTTCTGGAAATAGATGCATCATCTTTTAGGGGAAAGGCACTGCAGGCCAAAGCAGCTCGAGCCAATGGAGAAGGGATGAATTAAAATGGAGAAAGTACTTTAGGTAGCAAGTCCAGTTTTACAATGGCTTGCCAATGCAATTTGGGAGTGTCTACAGAACAACAACAGAGTAGTCTACTTGCTCGCAAGTCCAATTTTGTAAGAAGTAGTCTACCAATCCCTTGCCCAAGCACAACCCAAGTACAATAGTTACATTTTAAGGTGTCCTGACGGTGGACTTTTTGCATAATTTTTTTTTTTGATAAATATTTAGGAGCTGAAGTATTATTAATTAATCATTTTATATTACTGTATTTAGGATTATTAATTAATCATTTTATATTACACGGTCCGCAAAGGAAGAAAATGGAGAAAACCCAAGTCCAAAAGTGGTTGATACTGTTTTTATAATAACTTTTGATCCGTTTGAAATTACGAGACCAATAATATATCAAATCAAAGCTTACGACGAGCCCGATGGATACTTGTGGAGGTGCTTCTTCCAGCTTTCTCGCTATCTTCATATTGTTATGACACATTTTCTTTAAGAATTTTACGGCTTTCTCTTCGGGAACTTTCTCGATAGCTTTTTCCATTGGCTTTATCACTTGTTCGGGCAAATACAAAGGGTTATTCTTTAGAAGGACGGCTCCACAGACGGTTGTACCATTTGACCTTTCTCCGTAGTTCCATGGAACTTTCTTCAAACTGACTATTGGTTGTTGAGGGGTTAACGTTATAAGATGACTGGTTGGGATTTAGGCACTTCCTATGGGGTGGACACTCCTGACTTCTTTAGTAAATCCCTGGATCATGATCGGTTCTTCTTTTACTTCATGAAAACTGGAGATTATGACTATCTCCTCGTTTGAGTCATCAATTTGTCACAGATATTTTAGAGAATTCTCACCATCCTCCGACTCGATCACATTTACACTTGCTCTATTGATGACAGATTGACCGGGTCAGAATTTTTCGTCAATTTATTTCAAATAATTGGGCTGAAGAAAATCCAAAGAGGAGGCTAATGGGCATGAGACATAAATTTGGGTCAATTTAATACAAACCCAAATTAAAGTCCAATCTCACAATTGAGGACGATATCATATTAGCATGTGGGCCAAAAATTTCGTTTACACAACATTGGAAGGATTTTTAGATTTTTATAATCCTATTACAATTAGGATTGTTTTAATTAGATTTCTTTTTCAAATTGATTTTTATTTCCTTATAGAAATTAGGGTTATAGTTTATAAATTCCTATTAGGATTTGGATTGTTATTAGGGTTATAGTTTATAAATTCCTATTAGGATTTGGATTGTTTTGAGTAGTATAAATAGAGGTTCAAGTTATGTAATTAAACACATTATACATTATTCATTATTCAATATATTTGTGAGGTTATTCTCTTCTTTTGGTTCTTTAAAGAATTCCTAAGTATTTTTCTTAGTTATTTCTTTGAGATTCAATTTGACTTATCATACAACAATTCATAGTTGTGTGTGGCGTCTTCAACCGCATCAATCGTCGATTGTACCGAGATTACCGCTTCAATATAAGCGAGGGGTCAAGGTGTCGTTGGTGTCCATTCAACGCAGAATTCCGAACGCGAGCAATTGTACCAAGATTACCGTCTACATATAGGCGAGGGGTTAAGGTGTTGCAAGCAATTCACCCAACAACTGTGCTAGAAACGATCGGGGCGGCGACCACCTCACGCAAGCGTGCCGTGGAGTCTATCATTTGGTATCAAAGCTAAGCCTTTCTAGCGAGTTACTTATCTTTAATTTTCTGTTGAAATATATATTGTAAAAAAAAAAAAAAGCAAAAAAAAAAGAGAAAAAAAAAAAAAAAGAAGAAAAAAAAAGGAAAAGAAATTTTTTTTTTCATATTTTCATTGTGCTAACCAAACTTGTAGCACACCATCAAATTCCAACAAAGATTTCATACCGTTCCATCATCATCAATTCTGAAACGGAGCTACAATTTACAAATCTGACGCATACAAGTGGAGTACAAGACAATCGATCAGTGATTTTGTGGTATTCTGATAGTCACACCATCTATATTTTTACTTTGTGATAAGTAATTTTGAATTGATTAGTAAAACCAAGAATTTTGCTAGGGGAATTCAAGAAGAACCTATTAGAGAGAATATTAGAGGTAAAAGGCAAGAGTGTAAGATTATTAGAGGGTAAAAGCCAAATTTGAGCGATACACGAGTGATTCATTATTATTTGAGCGAAACACGTAAGGGAGTGTGTGAGAAAATTATTTTTTATTTACTAACCCTTGTTTTGCAGTAAATATGTTGGGCTATGAAGAGCCATTGAAAAGAAGACCCATAGTTCATATGAAGTCTGGCGTGGATGAGTGGTGGAGATCATGGGAGGAGGATTATGACAGGCATCATAACTATCATGGACGTACGGGGCAGCCTCATAAACCTATGAAGCATAGGAGGGATCATTTATTGTCTAGGAAAATAAAAGTTGAAGAAGATCATGAGATTCTTGGAGAGTCATGGGAGACTAGAAAAGCTACAAGTGTGCAAGCTAACGAGGAAGAAACAATGCAACAAAAGAATATGTTTTATACTAGGTTTCTAGTACAAGAAAAGGTATGCATTGTTAAAATTGATTGTGATATTGGTACTAACATTGCTAGCACTATAATGGTGGAGAAACTAGGGTTGTCAACAGTTGCACATCCTCGACCGTACAAGATGCAAGGGATCGTCGATTGTGAGGAGGTAATGGTGACTAGACGAGTGTCAGTTTCTTTTCGTATTGGCAGATACGAAGATGAAATATTATGCGATGTAGTTCCAATCCATACTTGTCATTTGTTACTTGGGAGGCCATGGCGACACAACAGGCGCGCAAAGCATAACAGTTGTACTAATAAGTATTCATTAGTACACAATCGAATAAGAGTCGACCTTTGTCCTATGACGTCCGAGCAAGTTCGTGATGATTTAATGTATTTACAAAAAGATCATGATCAAATGCAGGAAGAAATTATAGAATATGCAGTCCAAGGAGAGTTATTAAGTTTGAGTGTTCAAGATGAAATCCATGATCAAAAGCAAGATGGTGAACATCCGAAAGAAAGTAATCAAGGAGATGAGTTTGTAAAAAAAAATGCATGTGGAAAAGATCAACAAAAAGAAATTGTTCAAAAGGTTGATAATATAAAAGAAAAAAATGAAAAGAGTGAGAATGAAAAGAAAAGAGAGATTGAGAAAAAAGAGAATGAAAAGAGTGACCTTGAAAATAAACGAGAGAAAAACAAACGAGAGGGTGAGCATAAAGAAGATAGAGAAGAAATATGTGACTATGAAAAAGAGAGTGAGTTAAAAAGTGAGTTATATTTTGAAAAGCCAATGACTGTACAATCGTACAAGACGGCGCTTTTGAATACTAACGCTAATGATTCTTCTTTGTCTAGTTTTGTTTTGTCTCTTGTACAGGTTGTTGATGAAATACCCCATAATATCATTCTGTACCGATCAGCTAATAGTATTCCCGAGGAGACGACGGAGTTACCAAGGCGGGTTGGAGAGTTGGTGAAAGTGGGTATCATGAGAGAAGACATGAGTTCATGTGTTGATTATGAGATCATAGTATCTAAGGAGGATGGAACAACGAGTTTGTTTGTCGATTTTGAATTGGTAAACAAGTATCGTTATTCTTTTTCTTGTTTGGATAATATGTTTGATAAATTGCATCGTTCTTATGTTTTATCTACATGTGATAATGATCATGTGATGATAATGCCTAATCAATTTAGCACGAGAGAATGTGATAAATGGAAAATTGTTTTAGCATGTGAGTTATATAGGTGGTTAGTTATTTCTGTTAGATTAACTGATGCATCTAGTGTTTTCATGAGTTATTTAAAACATGTTTTGCATGCTTCCATTGGAAAATTTGTTATTAGCTATTTTGATGGAAGAATCGTTTTTATCATAAACTATGGGGGATATTTGATTTTTGTTGAGTTAGTTTATGATCATGATATGTTTTCTCGTTTTCGATGTGCTTATTTGCATGAAATTCATTTTAGGTATTCTTATCCATATGATGATTTGGATTTTTATGCTAGTCAGTCTATACATGACTTGTCATTAGTTCATAATGATAGTGATCATATTTTTCCGATCGAGAAATTTTCATTGCATGATTTGCTATCATCTTGTATTGATTTGAAAAGTGTTTATCATCAAGATGGATTGAGATATAAGTTATTTGCATGTTTAGGCAGTTCACTTGGATTAGCTAAGACATTGCATAATTCCATGGGATTGTTGGGTCATAGTTTGCATTCTTTCATGGGAGAATTTGTTAATATCTATTTTGGTGATATTCCCGTTGTTGTCAACACTTTGAAAAATTCTTTAGCATGTGTTGAGTTTGTGCGTCATCCGGATAAATGTGCTATTGAGTTTTCAACTTGTGATTGTGACCTTTTTATTGCGTTGGTGCTATTATGTGATTTTGACTGTGTTAATGTCAATGGAAGGGGAAAGTATGGTTGTGTTTTGCAGATTCGTAATGGGATCATATTCATCGAGAGAAACATGGATCGTACAGTTCATCCCGTTCAATGCATAAGACATCTACAGGGAAGTGTTTTGAATATTGTCTTAGTAGAGTATGCATATGATTTTGGTTTATTTAATTTCTTCGTGATTAGACAAAAGAAACTTATTGATTTGTTTTGTTTCGTGTTTAATCCAGGAATTCAAGAGAGTTTGCGTGAGCAGCATGACGAATTTCAAGTATTGATATTTGACCCAGGATCATTGGCGTGGTTATGTTTGAAAATGATCGATATCATAAGATTTCCGTTTGATCCGGGAATTCGTCATTGGGAGAATCTATCACATGAAGAGTTTTTCATTTTAATATTTGATCCAGGAGGAGTTAGAACTTTTCAATTTCTTGATTGCGTTGCTGATATTGCTCATTCATTTAAATTATCAGGGGAGCGGATGCCAGATTTGAGGACAAATCCTTTTGAAGAGGAGGGGAATGATGACAGATTGACCGGGTCAGAATTTTTCGTCAATTTATTTCAAATAATTGGGCTGAAGAAAATCCAAAGAGGAGGCTAATGGGAATGAGACATAAATTTGGGTCAATTTAATACAAGCCCAAATTAAAGTCCAATCTCACAATTGAGGACGATATCATATTAGCATGTGGGCCAAAAATTTCGTTTACACAACATTGGAAGGATTTTTAGATTTTTATAATCCTATTACAATTAGGATTGTTTTAATTAGATTTCTTTTCCAAATTGATTTTTATTTCCTTATAGAAATTAGGGTTATAGTTTATAAATTCCTATTAGGATTTGGATTGTTATTAGGGTTATAGTTTATAAATTCCTATTAGGATTTGGATTGTTTTGAGTAGTATAAATAGAGGTTCAAGTTATGTAATCAAACACATTATACATTATTCATTATTCAATATATTTGTGAGGTTATTCTCTTCTTTTGGTTCTTTAAAGAATTCCTAAGTATTTTTCTTAGTTATTTCTTTGAGATTCAATTTGACTTATCATACAACAATTCATAGTTGTGTGTGGCGTCTTCAACCGCATCAATCGTCGATTGTACCGAGATTACCGCTTCAATATAAGCGAGGGGGTCAAGGTGTCGTTGGTGTCCATTCAACGCAGAATTCTGAACGCGAGCAATTGTACCAAGATTACCGTCTACATATAGGCGAGGGGTTAAGGTGTTGCAAGCAATTCACCCAACAACTGTGCTAGAAACGATCAGGGCGGCGACCACCTCACGCAAGCGTGCCGTGGAGTCTATCATCTATTGTGCTTCGGTAAGGGATTGGTAGTGACATTGGGTTGATCGGGCTGCTTAACCATAATATCCTCACTCTCGATCAGATTCTAAATTTTATGTTATATGGACCAACAATCTTAGGTATCGTGCCCTGGAGATCCATAATGAATAGCACAATGTTTGGCTAGATCATACCTCTTGCCTTTTGGGTTTACTAGTGGAGCTAACTCGGTAATCTTCTTCTGGGCAACCAATGCCAGTATATTTTTCAGGGAATCTCTCAAAGGTGTGAACTTCTGATCTCGCCTATTCTCGAACCTTTTCTTCCATTATTGTTTTGGTTGAACATTGGTTGTTATTGTGGATTATTCCCTTGTGCTCTGAATAGTTAACATTGACATATGATCCAATCCCTTTCATAGAGCATAAGATATCTTCTATCTGTTTCATCTTCTCCTTGATTACCCCATCTTCCTTATATCCAGGGACATTAATCGCCTTCATCTAATTTTTATTCAAAGCACCCTCTGTTTGTTATCGCCAAACTGAAATATAGGAATGAAGATTTGTATGCCGTTGGTCTTGGTGGGTGTTGGGCCATGATACGTTTCATTATTGGGCCGGACCTAATGGGCTCCACCCTTGGACTATGTTACATTTGTTATGTTGGGCCGAATGGTTTGGACCCAGTTATTTGACTATTCTATTGGGTCATTCCGGTCAGATGGGTCATCTTTATTGCATTGGGCTAAGTCATTGGATCGGTCCATTATGCAAATTGTCTCTTATCCTATCTTTGACCGGTAATCATGACAAAAGATAACAGTTGACTGTTATCTCTGCCACCGTCTGCATGACATTAATGAGGATGTGACTGTAATAGCCAGCGGTGAACAAAGGTGATGAAGTAGCAGGTGAATCACCGGACGTGGGAGAGGGCTGTGTCAGGGATAGTGGGTGGCACGGTAAACCGGGTCTGGAGTGCATATGGGACAACGATCACACAAGGAAAGAAGGTAACAAATCACTTAACAAAATTATTATTCTCTCTCAATACACTAGACATATTTTCCTCCATTGTTAACCTTGTGATCGCCGATACTGACTCTCACGCCGGAGCTATCTCCCGACGGTCAAGCCGTCAAGCTTTTGGTGTTGACTTGTTGAACTGTGCAGGATATTGGACACGTCTTGGTGATTGGGACGTGAGAAAAGATCTTGGCGTTAACATTGGCACCAGAAGGAGGGCTGGGTTCTAGTGTCCTGAGTATTTTCAATCACAAACTGTGTTCGTTCTACGTTGGAATCCATGGGGAAGAGTAGAACGCCTACACCTGAAGGACAGCCGATGGCTGCAAGTGAATCCACACCACGAATATCCGTCAAAGATCGTTTGGGACCTGCAGTAAGTGCTCATGCTAGCACAGCTTCCAAACGACCATCAGAAGAGTTTCGTCCGAAGGTCGTGGGTAACGCTAAGCGAAAGCTGGTTTTCACGACTGAAAAAGGATCTGGTCATGATCAAAAACGGGTAGAAGGCACCTCGCTTAGAACTCGATACCAAAGATGACCAGGATGATAAGGCCTCCAAGCTGGCCAAGATGGCAGACGAAGCAGATAGGGCCATGGAGGTACTTTTGAAGTAACGACGGGATATAGCTGAGCAGATGTCTCGGATGGCGGAGTTAAGAGACGAAGCTTCCAGTTATGTTCAGTCAGAAGAACGTGGGCATCGGAGTGGGAAGGAACCTGCCCATTCAGGTCGTGAATCTCGGGGCCAACCTCGAGATCGAAAAAGATCCAGAAGCCCTAGTCCTCAAATATCGAAGAGGGTACCTCACCCTGTCGGTTCTAAGGAGTAGGGTCGAAGCAAACAGAGAGGCCGATCCAGAGAGTACACTCCCGAGAATACCAAGAAGGCGATCTGCCTTGCACATTCTCGCCACAGCGGTCGAGTTCAAGGACGAAGTAGATCCAGAGCTCACACTCCTGAGAGTCCACTGAGGGTACTCCGCCCTGTGGACTCTCATCATCGAAAAAGTCCCTCCGAAGTTGGAGGTTCTATGGTAAAAGGTCGGTCTACTCAGAAGAGGAAGGAGTCGCCGGAGAAAGAAGCATCATCTCAACAAGAAGGAGTGGAGTATCTGGTTAAAGAATTGAAGGAACTTCGGAAGCAGCTTGCCTAAGTCCAGCAAACAAAAGATACTTCAGGAAAGAAGGCGTCTCCTTTTTCCGCGGAGATTCTTAAAGAAAAATGTGACAACCTCAAAACAGGTCTAGTCCATCCAACCTATTCTGAGTCGCCAAATACATGGCACAAAAAATAACTACAACTTTATTACAACAATTATCGTGCAAAATACAACAGCACATATGCTGTGAGTTTTGATACAAATATATACCAACTGTGGCTCTCATCCCAACCTTGAATAGCACGTCACAATGACACCTTACATAAAGGTATAGTCAAAAACTGTTTTAAAAATTAAAATCTTTGGGAAGTGCTCAATGAAACCTTCGTACATGGGAGGCCAAGCGTTTAGTTTATGATAGATATCATATGCCCACAGAATTATCCTTGGTTGACCCAATAGACCCCAAAGAAAAACGAGAAGATTACTATCATATTCTTTCCGATGGTGAGTCTTCTCTTGACAAATAATTATCTCTACTGTCTCTAATTGAGAATTATACTTCAAATAAACTCTAAGATCATATAGGTAGTGCTCGTAGATATACTCAGTAAGTGGATGTGCACAACCTTGTCTTATGATGACACGAGGTTGTATGTCTTTAGACATCTTGTATGATAGTGGCAAAACACCCTTCCAACGTTGGGTTCGCCTCACCCTATTTGATTCACCAAATATAACTACTAAATGATGACCACCGTTCTATTCCCCTGTTACCCCCGCTCGACCCAGCTACACTCTTATTACCTGAAAGGAATTGTGAAGCAAAAGGGTGAGCACAACTAGCTCAGTAAAGAATATCATGACTAAAGATAATTAAATTATCAATAGCCTTCATCAATAATAAATCAGAGATTTAGAACATATGGTAGATGATAAAAATTTCAACCATAGTTGCAGCGGAATGAGCAATCCATTAGAAGAGTCAAATAGACCATAAAGTCTATTATCTTTTCCATGTTAAAAATCCTCCAACAATGTTTTATCCCTGTAACATCAATCAATAGTTCTGGTCCACAATCATATGAATAACTCATAATCATAATTGTGATTCTAAATTCCTCTTCGCATCCAAGACGAAGATAATTTTCATCACATGTCTTTACCTGAAACATCAAAGATCATGATTATACCAAATCACAATTCCTGTTCTTAATTATACTAATAAATTTATCTTTGCACTACGGGCCAAAGATATTCATCAACAGTTCATCTTTGTACTACTGGCCAAAGATATTCAACAGCAAGTCATCTTTGCACTACGGGCCAAAGATATTCATCAACAATTCATATTTGCCCTACATCCCAAAGATATTCCTCAACAGTTCATATTTGCACTACATGCCAAATATATTCATCAACAGTTCATATTTGCACTACAGGTGTGACGCCCCCAAAATAGGTATACAACACCCATTCTGAGATGCCAAATACATGGTACAGAAAGCAAACTACAACTTCAATAATACAATTGTCGTGCAAAATACGACAACACATACTGTGAGTTTAAATACAAATATTGTCTTCTAGACAATATCTACACTCAAATAAGTCCTCATTACAATTATTCAACCATTATTTTACAGAAATAGTGAGGACTGCTAAAACATCTTTCTAGAACCATCACTCCATACCCCGACTAGATTCTGCTATGTTCTCACCTTTTGAGAAGAAAAATGGAACAAAAAGGAAAAATGTGAGCACAACTAGCCCAGTAAAGAATATTATGACTAAGATAATATACAATAAATTATCATTAGTTTTCAACAGGGAAAAATCTGATAAAATATAATAGACAACAAGTTTTATATCAACAACTGCAGCGGAAACAACAATCCATTAGAAGAGTCAAGTAGAGAATGAGTTCTACTATCTTCTAAGATTTAAAAGTCCATCATTAATATTTTATCCCTGTAACAACAATCAATATACATCTTTAATCAAATATTCATCTTTGCACTACAGGCCAAAGATATTCATTTGTATCACCAGTTGGTCATATTCATCTCAACACCTATTCATCTTTGCACTACAGGCCAAAGATATTCATGAGTTAATCATTCATCTTTGCACTACATGCCAAAAATATTCAGTAATATCATCATTTAGGACTGAGGATGATGAAAAATATTTTAAAAAAATGAATTCAGTGAGACAGAAGGACAAATAGTAGGGATTCGTATAACAGTTTATCCAAGATCAATAATACTCCATAATAACCAATTTTGAAGCAAAATTCAAGAATAAAGATCAAAACATGGATACAATCAAAGATAGTAACCATAATAGACATCTTGGACAAAAAGAAATTTTTTTTATTTTTCGGTGAATAGTGTCGTATACGTGAATAGTAACCCCGACACAAAAAGTTCTAAATTTGATAAAAAGTTCAAACCAATATTTTGGCATAATGATATCGAAAGAAATAATATCATTTATGAAGAAAATAACATCCATTACCTCAAAATAATCGCACTTCTGACTGAATTTCGGATATAGAGCCGACAGAAACTTGCACGGAATAACAACTCTCAAGGTATCAAAATACTCACTAAAATACGCTCGACAATATAGAGAGAAAGAAAACTTATTTCTGGTGTGATTTTCAATTCTAACCTAAGCGTCTATTTATAGAAAAATGCTAGAACGCAATAGGAGACTAAAATAATAGAATATTAATATTTCATTTCTTATTTTCTACGCATGCTTCTTGACCAAGCTCAGCCACCAACCATCTTTGAACAAAATTTGGCAGCCCACATGTGTTAAATTAAAGTGGATCCCACCCATAATTTAATAAAAATTATTTTATTTTCCGAAACTTCAGTAATTCATACAAAATAGCTCGTTTATCAGAAAAATACGAATTTTATGTCCATTCTGCCTGAAAATCAAATTCTCTACAACTTTATAGCTTTGAGTTTTTTCAAATTCTAAACATAAAATATCTGAAATCCATAAACGGATGATTTTTAATACCTCTACACCGACAAAATACTGATAAAACACCTCAGCATTAATTCCTTCATTTTTATCCACATAAAAATAAATATATCCATCATTTATATCCAGATAAAATAAATATTTCCTTATCATATAAATCAATAATTAATTATTTATAAATAATATTACAGAATCACAATTATGACAACCAGGCCGTTCCCAAGAAAGAGGGGACTTTCCAATAAGAATTTCTCCTTACTGGCGCGCAATTAGGTGACCAAACCTCTCATTGACAGAACTTTCTAGACATTGCCAATAATGCTATCTAATAATATTATTCAAATAATATAAATTATTGATCTGATAATGGGAAATATTGTGCAGTGATAATTATTGAAACAACAATAATATAAAATATCAACGCATCAATTATTGAATCAATAAAAATAAAATATTGAATAGTAATTACTGTAACAATTATTGAGTAGTGCCTTTTTACGTAAGAATCAATAATTCAATAATACTGTGCAAAATCGTGTGCTACTGTGCAACCATGCGTATTACTGTATTTTAACCACCGGGTATTCCAACATTGTTAACGGTAACAACTACGCCGTTATTTGTAAAAACTCAAATTTGTCATTTTCTTCATCCGACCGTTATCCGTTATGGGGCCCACAAATGGTTGCGCCGTCGTACGAATATTCCCCGACAGAAAGAATATTCCACGACCAAATGAATATTCCCCGACAAAATTAATATTTTATAACCACTTGCTTATTTTGCAAAATTTTCACATTTCACCCATATCCAAAGCATTATATCAAATTAATACCTTATTAATTTAGAATAATGAATAGAGAAAAATTCACATTTATATATAATAAGTTGGGGTCTTACAACCTCCCCTCATAAAATTTCGTCCTCAAAATTGACATACGTACCTGGTGTTTCGAACAGGTGAAGGTACCTTGCTTTCATTTCCAATTCCAACTCCCAGGTCATTTCTTCAATAGCATGGTTCCTCCACAAAACCTTAACTTGTGGTATAACCTTAGTGCGTAGGACATGCTCTTTCCTATCCAAGATCTTAACAGGTACCTCTTCGAACGTTAAATCTTCGGCTATCTCGTCTGGTTCTAACGCAATAATATGGTTCGGGTCTTTCACATATTTACGAAGTATGGATATGTAAAAAATATTATGAACACGAGACATACTTGGAGGTAATGCGAGTCTATAGGCCACATTTCCTATTCAGTAAAGAATCTCAAATGGACCAACAAATCTTGGATTGAGCTTTCCTGTTTTTTCAAATCTTGTAACTCCCTTCCATGGAGCAACACGTAACAGTACATGATCTCCAATATTAAACTCCACGTCCTTTCTATGAAGATCAGCATAACTCTTTTGTCGATCTTGTGAGGTTTGAATATGTTGTCGAATCATTTGGATCTTTTCTGTAGTCATGCGTACTAATTCTGGTCCCAACAACGTTGCTTCTCCCTCCTCGTCCCAGCATATTGGAGAACGACACTTTCGTCCATACAACGCCTCAAATGGAGCCATGCCTATACTTGCTTGATAACTGTTGTTGCAGGAGAATTCCACCAGTGGCAAGTACTTATCCCAGCTTCCTTTGAAATCTAGAACACAGAGTCTTAATAGATCTTCAAGGGTTTGAATAGTCCTCTCTGATTGTCCGTCCGTTTGAGGATGGTATGCTGAACTGAATCGTAAATCCATGCCCATAGCTTTCTGCAAGCTAACCCAAAATCGTGAAGTGAATCTTGGGTCACGATCCGAAACTATGGATACTGGCATGCCATGCAATCTCACAATCTCATTCACGTACATACGAGCAAGACGTTCAAGGGAATAAGTTTCTCGTATAGGTAAGAAATGGGCAGACTTGGTTAATCTATCAACAATAACCCAAATCGCATCTATGCCTTGAGAAACTTTGGGAAGACCTGTAACGAAATCCATAGTAATGTGTTCCCACTTCCATTCCGGAATCTCAAGTGGTTGCAATGGACCTTTTGGCACTTGATGCTGCCTTTACACGTTGATAAGTTAAGCACCTCGAGATAAGCTCTGCGATCTCTCTCTTCATATTGTTCCACCAAAATGTATGTCGAATATCATGATAAATTTTGGTACTCCCAGGATGGTTTGCAAATGGGGTGTTGTGTGCCTCCATCATGATTCTATGATTCAAGTCAGAATCGTTAGGAACACAAAGTCTGGAGTTGAATCTAAGTATTTCTTCTTCATCGATTCTCACTTCTGGAATAGCTCCTTCTTGCACTTTCTTCTTCATACGTATCAGCCCCAGGTCTGTAGCTTGAGCAGCTTTAACTTTATCGATTAAAGTCGGTTCTATTCGTATATTCGCCATCATCATGTGGGTCCCTGGAGTATTTAATTCTACCTCCATCATTTGCAAGTCATACAGAATAGGCCTTTGTATTGACAATATCGCACTCGTACTCCCATATGATATTCTACTCAATGCGTCAGCTACTATGTTCGCTTTTCCAGGATGATATTGAATAATGTGCTCGTAATCTTTCAATCGTTTAAGCCAACGTCGTTGCCGCATGTTGATTTCTTTTTGGGTGAAGAAATATATGAGGCTTTTATGGTCCATATAAATCTCCACTTTCTCCACATACAAGTAGTGTTTCCAAATTTTCAACGTGAATACGACTGCTGCCAACTCTAGATCATCAATAGGATAATTTCTCTCATATTCTTTGAGTTGTCGTGAGACATAGGCTATGACTTTCCCATATTGCATGAGAACACATCCTAACCCTTTGCCTGAAGCATCGTTGTAGATAACAAATCCATCCATACCAGATGGTATTGCCAGAACAGGTGCCGAAATGAGTCTCCTCTTGAGCTCTTGGAAACTCTTCTCGCATTCCTCGCTCCATACGAATTTTGTATCTTTCCAAGTCAGCTGAGTTAACGGAGTAGCAATTCGAGAAAATCCTTCCACGAATCTCCGATAATAACTAGCTAAGCCTTGAAAGCTACGCACTTTGGTCACCGACTTCGGTTGCTCCCAACTTTGTATTGCTTCAATCTTCGCTGGGTCAACAGATACTCCATGTTTTGACACCACGTGCCCAAGGAATGCTACTTCCTCAAGCCAGAACTCGCATTTCTTCATCTTGGTATAAAGCTTGATTTCACGAAGCCTTTCAAGTATCAGCTTTAAATGGTGCTCATGATCTTCACGGCTTTTGGAATAGATGAGGATGTCATCAATAAAGATAACAACGAATTGATCCAAATATTCCTTGAATACACGGTTCATCATATCCATGAAAGGAGCTGGAGCATTAGTCAATCCAAAAGACATGACTAAGAATTCATAATGCCCGTACCGAGTTCTGAAGGCAGTCTTTGGAATATCCTCAGTTTTAATCTTCAGCTGATGATATCCAGAACGAAGGTCGATCTTTGAAAAGAATGTGCTCCTTGCAACTGGTCGAAAAGGTCATCAATGCGAGGTAATGAATACCTATTCTTGATGGTGACATGGTTCAATTCTCGGTAGTCAATACAAAGTCGCATACTCCCGTCTTTCTTCTTTACGAATAAAACAGGAGCACCCCAAGGAGATGTACTAGGACGAATGAAACTGATGTCTAATAACTCATGTAGTTGGACTTTTAACTCCTGAAGTTCAATATGAGTCATTCGATATGGGATTTTAGAAATGGGTTTTGTACCCGGTTCAAGGTCAATAAAGAATTCAACATCATGTTCTGGGGGTAGACTGGGAAGCTCTTCAGGAAATATATCAGGAAATTCTCTAACAACAGAAATATTATTCAAATCTGACTTGTCTTTGTTCAAATCCATAACATGGGCTAAGAAAGCTTGACATCCATTTTTTAATAAACGAATAGCTTTATGGCTTGATATGACAGTGACTGATTTTAGTGGTTTAGTTGTTTGAATTCATATGACAGGTTGGTTAGGAATATGAAAACTAACAACCTTACGAAAGTAATCAATTTTAGCATGATGAGTGTTTAACCAATAAATTCCTAAAATCACATCAAAAGCAAGTATCTTTAAAGAGATAAGATCAACAGGTAATGTGATAGTGCCAACTTGGATCATGCAAGATTTATAAACCGTAGATGTAACGAAGGTTTCACCCAATGGAGTTTCAACAGATAAGTCAAAGTCCAATTTCTCCGGAGTCAAGTTTAAATGTTGAGCACAAGTAGGAGAGATAAAAGAATGGGTAGAGCCGATATCTAGTAATGTATAAACTTCACAAGAGTTCAAGATTAGCTTACCCGTGATCACCTCATTCGGGTTCCTCACGTTTTGGCCAGTCACGACAAACGCTCTTCCAGGAACCGCTGATTTCGACTTATCCAGGACAGCCATTGGAGTCACCATCCCCGTTGAACTTTGTTTTACTACAGAACAATCCTGAGCTATGTGGCCTTCCTTTCCACAGTTATAACATAATTGGATTGTTGTGGACAGTTTGGGCTGATATGTCCCTCTTTCCAACATTTGTAACATCTAACTGGCGGTCGTTCTCCTCCCCTAGAATTTGTTGTTGGTGCTGGTGCTGCTGCTGATATCTTCCCGTCATTGTTGAATCTCCTCTTTCTAAAATTTCCACTTGACTCGCCTCTCCTATTATCATGGTCACGATGACCACCCGAGTGGTTACCACCTTTGTTCGTATTTTTCCCTTCTCGTTGGTTATCATCACTCTGATGATTGATGTCGCCGGTATGACCCTAGTTGTGGTCCCTCGGTTGAACATACTCACTATCTCACTCTAATAATTGAGCCATGTTGACAACATCTTAATACAGTAGAAAATTTATGAGAGATAAGGTATTGAAGAATCTCGTGTTTTAGACCTCTCAGAAACATCCTTGTCATTCGTTCCTCATTCCTTACCAAATGAGGTGCAAACCTGGATAACTCAGTGAACTTCGCCTCGTACTGGGACACCGTCATGTTGTTTTGTTCCAGTTTGATAAACTCTACCTCCTTCATATGACGAATACTTTTAGGAAAGTACTTGTCATTGAATAGTTTCTGAAACGTTTCCCAAGATATGTTGAGTGTGGCAGGCTGGGTACGCTTCACAGACTCCCACTAGTAGTCTGCCTCACCGCGGAACATAAAGGTGGCGAATGGAACCTTCTGTTCCTCCATTCATCCCAAGACATCGAATATCTTGGTAATTTGCTTGACCCATGTTTCCGCCTTGATCGGATCCGGCTTTCCAATAAATTCTGGTGGTCCCAACTCCTTGAACTGCTTGGCTGTGACAGACCGCACGTTTGTATCACTTCCACCCGTATTTTGTGCACGAGTCTCCCTCGTCTGATTTTGCATGAACTACAAAAATCTCCTAAAACTTCCATCATTCATTGTTTGCTCGGTAGTGTTGTTTACAGGAGGAATATTGCATTCCTGTTGCACGTTCTCCTGGTTTGTAACTAAAGGTTGTTTCACAGTCTCATACACTCCATTGTTAACGTTCTCAGCAGTCATTCTTAAATACTACCATAAAACAATGGATAATTAAACAAATTAACATATCACATAATATCACTATATTATGACTAACCAACAAATAAGCTTAGATAGGACACACCAGCGAAGGATTTACTCATCTCTCCCCTCCTAGTTCTATTCCCTGATCTCCGCCAGAGACCATATCCCTAAGCTTTGATACCAACTGTGACGCCCCCAAAATAGGTATACAACACCCATTCTGAGTCACCAAATACATGGTACAGAAAACAAACTACAACTTCAATAATACAATTGTCGTGAAAAATACGACAACACATACTGTGAGTTTAAATACAAATATTGTCTTCTAGACAATATCCACACTCAAATAAGTCCTCATTACAATTATTCAAACACTATTTTACAGAAATAGTGAGGACTGCTAAAATATCTTTCTAGAACCATCACTCCATACCCTGACTAGATCCTGCTATGTTCTCACCTCCTGAGAAGAAAAATGGAACAAAAAGGAAAAGGGTGAGCTCAACTAGCCCAGTAAAGAATATTATGACTAAGATAATATACAACAAATTATCATTAGTTTTCAACAGGGAAAAATCTGATAAAATATAATAGAGAACAAGTTTTAGATCAACAACTGCAGCGAAAACAGCAATCCATTAGAAGAGCCAAGTAGAAAATGAGTTCTACTATCTTCTAAGATTTAAAAGTCCATCATTAATATTTTATCCCTGTAACAACAATCAATATACATCTTCAATCAAATATTTATCTTTGCACTACAGGCCAAAGATATTCATTTGTATCACCAGTTGGTCATGTTCATCTCAACACATGTTCATCTTTGCACTACGGGCCAAAAATATTCATCAGTTAATCATTCATCTTTGCACTACAAGCTAAAGATATTCAGTAATATCATCATTTAGGACTGAGAATGATGAAAAATATTTTAAAGAAAACGAATCCAGTGAGACAGAAGGACAAAAAGTAAGGATTCATATAACAGTTTATCCAAGACCAATAATACTCCATAATAAACAATTTTGAAGCAAAATTCAAGAATAAGGATCAAAACATGGATACAATCAAAGATAGTAAACATAATAGACATCTTGGACAAAAAGAAGAAAAAAAAAATTTCGGTGAATAGTGCCGTATACGTGAATAGTAACTCCGACACAAAAAGTTCTAAATTTGATAAAAAGTTCAAACCAATATTTTGGCATAATGATAACAAAAGAAATAATATCATTTATGAAGAAAATAACATTCCTTACCTCAAAATAACTGAACTTCTGACTGAATTTCGGATATAGATCCGACAACAACTTGCACGGAATAGCAACTCTCATGCTATCAAAATACTCACTAAAATACGCTCGACAATATAAAGAGAAAGAAAACTTGTTTCTTGTAAGACCCCAACTTTTTATAAAAAAAATCGAATTTCCTCTAATTATTATTCTTGATTAATAAGGTGGTAATTTGATATAATATTTTGGTTATGGGTGAAACGTGCAAAGTTTACAAAATAAGTAAGTGGTTATAAAATATTCATTATTGTCGGAGAATATTCATTTGGTCATGGAATATTTTTTTTGTCGGGAATATCCGTACAACGGCGCAGTCATTTGTGGGCCCCATAACAGAAAACGGTTGGATGAAAGAAAACGACAAAGATTGAGTTTTATAAATAACGGCGTAAATTGTTTCCGTTAACACTGTTGGGTTACCTGGTGGTTAAAATACAGTAATATGCGTGGTTGCACAGTAGCACACGGTATTGCACAGTATTGTTGAATTATTGATTCGTACGTAAGAATGCACTACTCAATAATTGTTACAGTAATTACTGTTCATTATTTTATTTTATTGATTCAATAATTGTTGCGTTAATATTTATATTATTATTGTTTCAATAATTGTCACTGCACAGTATTTTCCATTATCAGATCAATAATTCATATTATTTGAATAATATTATCAGATAACATTATTGGCAATGTCTAGAAAGTTCTGTCTAAGGAGAGGTTTGGTCACCTAATTGCGCGTCAGTAAGGAGAAATCCTTATTGGAAAGCTCCGTCTTTCCTGGGAATGGCCTGGTTGTCAGTACTGTGATTCTGTAATATTATTTGTGAATAATTAATTTTTGATTATTATGATAAAGAAAATATTCATTTTATGTGGATATAGATGGAGAAAATTTTTAATGTAACAATTGTTGAAAATTAATATTTTATCTTTTTCTGATAAAATAATTCATTTAAATATATTATTTTAATAATATATTAACGGTGATATTTTTACAATGAATGTGGGATATATGAGTATATGAGAAGGAAGAGTATTTTTGTGGCATTAAATGTTTAACACATGTTTTGTGTGTCGGTGGATACAATTCTTGACCGAAAATTGATTATAGATTGTAAAATCGTCCGTTTGTGGATTTCGGATTAATTCTGTTGGGAATTTGGAAATATTTTCTTCTGCAAAGTTGTAGAGAATTGAAATTCCTATAAAAAGCAGCGAGATTTGAATTTTCTGATAAAAGGGTTATTTATTGTGAATTATTGAAGTTCCGGGGTTCCAAAATAATTGATTTCTGAAAGTCTAATTATTTTTTTATTTCAAAAACGTTTTTCAAAGGTTGGTGGGCATCTTTAACATGTGTTGTGGCTGATTTCTTTGGTCAAAATGGTGGGCTAAGGAAAATTATAAAAATAAATTAATATTTTATTAATTTAGTCTCCTTTGGCGTTCTAGCATTTTCCTATAAATAGAGGGCTAAGTTAGAATTGAAAATCACACCAGAAAAAAAGTTTTCTCTCTTTCTCTCTCTATATTATCGAGCATATTCTTGTGAGTATACTTTGAGTGTTGCTATACGGTGCGAGTTTCTGTCAGCACTATACCGAAATTCAGTCAGAAGTACGGTTATTTTGAGGTAAGGGATGTTGTTTCTTCTTAAATGATATTATCTTCTTCAATATCATTATGCCGAAATATTGTTCTGAACTTTTTATCAATTTGGAAATTTTTCATGTCGGAGTT
This sequence comes from Panax japonicus, assembly GCA_020205505.1. Taxonomy (NCBI): domain Eukaryota; kingdom Viridiplantae; phylum Streptophyta; class Magnoliopsida; order Apiales; family Araliaceae; genus Panax; species Panax japonicus. Next base: position 18,785,284 of record CM035105.1, read on the forward strand.
ACTATTCATGAGTTACTATTCACGAGTTACTATTCATGAGTTACTATTCATGAGTTACTATTCACGAGTACTATTCACAAGGCGTGATGATGTTTTGTGAAATTTCTATCTTTTGGTGTCGGAGTTACTATTCACGTGTACGGCACTATTCACGTATACGGCACTATTCACGAATACGGTACTATTCATCAAAAAATGAAATTTCTTCTTTTTGTCCAAAATATCTATTTCTGCTACTATCTTTGATTGTATCCATGTTTTGATCGTTATTTTTGAGTTCTGGTTCAAAATTAGTTGTTATGAAGTATTATTGATCTTGGACAAACTGTTGTACGAATCCCTAAAATTTGTCCTTCTTTCTCACTAGATTCGTTCTTAAAAATGTTTTTCATCATCCTCAGTCCTTAATGGTGATACTTGATGAATATCTTTAGCCTGTAGTGCAAAGATAAATGATTAAACTGATGAATCTCTTTGGCCCGTAGTGCAAAGATGAACAGGTGTTGAGATGAACATGACCAACTGGTGATACAAATGAATATCTTTGGCCTGTAGTGCAAAGATGATTAAAGATGTATATTGATTGTTGTTATAGGGATGAAATATTGATGATGGACTTTTAAATCTTAGAAGACAGTAGAATTCATTTTCTACGTGACTATTCTAATGGATTGCTGTTTCTGCTGCATTTATTGATCTAAAACTTGTTGTCGATTATATTTTATCAGATTTTTTTCCCTGTTGAAGACTAACGATAATTTGTTGTATATTATCTTAGTCATAATATTTTTACTGGGCTAGTTGAGCTCACCCTTTCCTTTTTCTTCCATTTTTCTTCTTAGGAGGTGAGAACATAGCAGGATCGAGTCGGGGTATGGAGTGATGGTTCTAGGAAGATGTTTTAACAGTCCTCACTATTTCTATAAAATAGTGTTTGAATATTTGTAATGAGGACTTATTTGAGTGTGGATATTGTCTAAAAGACAATATTTGTATTTAAACTCAAAGTTTATGTGTTGTCGTATTTTGTACGACAATTGTATTAATGAAGTTGTAGTTGTTTCTTTACCATGTATTTGGCGACTCAGAATGTGTGTTGTATACCTATTTTGAGGGCATCACGTTTCTGGTGTGATTTTCAATTCTAACCTAAACATCTATTTATAGAAAAATGCTAGAACGCTATAGGAGACTAAAATAATAGAATATTAATATTTCATTTCTTATTTTCTACGCATGCTTCTTGACCAAGCTCAGCCACCAACCATCTTTGAACAAAATTTGGCAGCCCACATGTGTTAAACAAAAGTGGGTTCCACCCATAATTTAATAAAAATCATTTTATTTTCCGAAAATTCAGTAATTCATAGAAAATAGCTCGTTTATTAGAAAAATACGAATTTTATGTCCATTCTGCCTGAAATTGAATTCTCTACAACTTTGTAGCTTTGAGTTTTTCCAAATTCTAAACATAAAATATCCGAAATCCACAAACGGATGATTTTTAATACCTCTACACCGATAAAATACTGATAAAATACCACAACATTAATTCCTTCATTTTTATTCACATAAAAATAAATATATCCATCATTTATATCCACATAAAATAAATATTTCTGTATCATATAAATCAATAATTAATTATTCACAAATAATATTACAGAATCACAATTATGACAACCAGGCCGTTCCCAGGAAAGAGAGGGCTTTCTAATAAGAATTTCTCCTTATTGACGCACAATTAGGTGACCAAACCTCTCCTTGACAGAACTTTCTATACATTGCCAATAATGATATCTAATAATATTATTCTAATAATATTAATTATTGATCTGTAATGGGAAATATTGTTGCATTGATAATTATTGAAACAACAATAATATAAAATATCAACGCAACAATTATTGAATCAATAAAAATAAAATATTGAACAGTAATTACTGTAACAATTATTGAGTAGTGCCTTCTTACTTAAGAATCAATAATTCAACAATACTGTACAAAATCGTGTGCTACTGTGCAACCACGCGTATTACTGTATTTTCACCATCGGGTATTCCAACATTGTTAACGGTAACAACTACGCCGTTATTTGTAAAAACTCAAAATTGTCGTTTTCTTCATCCGACCGTTATCCGTTATGGGGCTCACAAATGGCTGCGCCGTCGTACGAATATTCCCCGACAGAAAGAATATTCCACGACCAAATGAATATTCCCCGACAAAATTAATATTTTATAACCACTTGCTTATTTTGCAAAATTTTCACATTTCACCCATATCCAAAGCATTATATCAAATTAATATCTTATTAATTTAGAACAATGAATAGAGGAAAATTCACTTTTATTTATAATAAGTTGGGGTCTTACAACAGGCCAAATATATTAATATCTCAAAGAAATATATAATCATTTCAGAATTTATGTGACGCCCCCAAAATTAGGTATACATCACCCATCTTTGGTCGTCAGATACATGGTACAGAATTCAAATACAACTTACTAATACAACTATCGTGTACAATATGACAAAACATAAACTATGAGTTTGAATACAAATATTATCTACTAGAGAGTATACAAACTCAAAAAGAGTCCTCATTACATTTATTGTCACACTATTTAACAGAATAGTGAGGACTACTAGCTAATATTATCATTCAGACCATCACTCCGATACCCGACTCGTCCCAGCTACGTTCTCATTTCTTGAAGATAACAGTGAAAGAAAGGGTGAGCTCAACTAGCCTAGTAAGAAATATTATGACTAAGATAATGCAGAATAAATTATAATTAGCCTTCAACAGTGTTAAACTGATAAAATATAACAAACATCAAGTTTAACTGTAACGGAACAAGCAATCCATTAGAAGAGTCAAGTAGAGAATAAAATCTACTATCTTTTATGATTTAAAAGGTTTTTCATCACTTTTATCGCTGGGACTCAGCTTAATAAATAATCTACATCATCGAATCACCCCTGCACTACGGCCAATGATATTCTTTAGTATCACGACCACAATTATCCGTACACTACGGGCCAAGAATATTTGTGTATTCATTAATGGTCATGATCATGCCAACAACTGTCCATCAATACACTACGGGCCAATGAGGACTTTTACCAAATCATTTGTAACATTATGGTCATGATAACACCGAATATTCCCTGGTCATATTCATACCAAGTCCATCTATGCACTACAGGCCACAGATGACTTTCAAAAAAATATAAACATGAGGATGATGACAATGATATAAAAATTCAATAAAACAAGTTCATGAATTAATTTATCCAGGAACTAATAACGTCCAAATTGTCAACATGATACTGCTTTGTAAAGTAAAATTCAAGAATGCTCAGAAGAATATTTCCATGAAAAGATACTGGATGAAGCGCAAATATCAAAGATATTCCACTAATTTCATGGAGTATAGAAGTCAAAACTTTAACCAACTGAGTATAATAAAGAATGGAATAACAAAAGAAATCACCATGCATACGGTACTTCGCATAGACAGGTTATTCCAACAGAATACTAAATAACGGAACCAGGTCAGGCGAAATTCGCACTGACAGGATGTTCCAATAGAATAATAAAGAATGGAATAACAACAGAAATCACCATGCATGCGGTACTTCGCATAGACATGTTATTCCAATAGAATACTAATAAGGACGGAATCAGGTCCGGTGAAATTCGAACAGACAGGATATTCCAACAGAATAATAATAAAGACGGAACCAGATCCGGCGTAAAATGCACAAACAGGATATTCCAACAGAATAATAAAGACGAATCAGGTCCGACGAAAAACACACAGACAGGATATTTCAACAGAATAATAAAGACGGAATAATAGAAGAATGTCACCAAGTATAGGGTAACCCGCGTATACAGGTTATTCCAATAGAATAATTAAGAATGGAATAACATAAGTTCTCTTCATGAATACAAAAGAATAACACCCTTTACGAGTACAATAAATAATATTCCCTACCTTAAGAAGAAGAGTACTGGATATATAAGTAGTGAAGTAGCAGAATACTTTCTTCTTTCTCTTTATAGTTTATCTCTCTGGAGTTTCAGTGAATTCGTAAGAAAATAATGAATGAATGAATTTCTATTTATAGAAAAATGGACTGCATAGTAACTAACTCATGAACGGTCCAGATTGATTTACTTTAATCTGACGGTCCATATTTAAAGCAAAATCTTTTAAATAAAATATAATATATTCTATTTATAATCTAACAAAACGAATAACTTTATAAAATTTTTTACCATACAAACACTATGCAGGCACTATGCAAACACTATGCAAACACTATGCATAATAAAATATAATATATTATAATTATTGTCTAATAAAATAGATAGCTTTATAAAAGTATTCTATTTTATATAAAAAGATTTTACTATGCAAAATACTATGTAGACACTATGCAACACTATGCATAATAGAATATAATATATTCTATTTATAGAATAACTTTATAAAAGTATTCTGTTTTAAATAAAAAGATTTTCTGTATTATTACATTAATAATACCAACAAAACTGAGTGACTTATCACGTAAGCATCAATAATTAATATCGTGTGCTACTATGCAACCACGCGTATTACTGTACTTTTAACACCGGGTGTTTCAACAATTAACGGTAAAACTTCCGCCGTTATTTTCATAAAGTATTTTTGTCGTTTTCTCAATTCCAACAATAATTCCGTTGTGGGGTCCACCAATGATTGTGCCGTTGTACAAATATTCCCCGACCAATCGAATATTATATAACAACTTGTGTACTTTGCAAAATTTATAAATATTATCCACAACTATAACATTATATCAATTTCAACCATAATATTTAAAAATAATATTTATAGAAAATTCATCTTTATTCAAAAAGTTGGGGTTTTACAACCTCCTCTTCTTATGAAATTTCGCCCTCGAAATTAGGGTACGTACCTGGTATATCGAAGAGGTAAGGATACATTGATTTCATTTCAGATTCTAACTCTCAAGTCATTTCCTCAACATCGTGGTTTCTCCACAAAAATTTGACTTGGGTTATAACCTTGGAGCGTAGAATATGTTCTTTCTTATCCAAGATTTGAACAGGAACCTCTTCATACGTCAAATTTTCTGCTATTTTGTCCTGTTCTAACTCAATAATGTGGTTCGGGTCTTCCACATATTTACGTAACATGGATATGTGAAAAACGTTATGAACACGAGACATACTTGACGGTAAAGCGAGTCTATAGGCCACACTTCCTACTCGATCGAGAATTAAAAATGGGTCAATGAATCGAGGATTGAGCTTTTCTCTCTTTCCAAATCTCGTAACTCCTTTCCATGGAGCAACTCATAATAACACATGATCTCCTATATCAAATTCCATGTTCTTTCGATGAAGATCAGCATAACTCTTTTGTCGATCTTGTGAGGTCTTTATACGTTGTCAGATTGTTTGAATCTTTTTCGTAGTCATACGTATCAACTCAGGTCCCAACAACGTTTCTTCACCCACCTCATCCCATCATACTGGAGAACGACAATTTCTTCCATATAACGCCTTGAATGGAGCCATGCCAATACTTGCTTGATAACAATTGTTGTAGGAAAACTCCACCAATGTTAAGAACTTGTCCCAACTTCCCTTGAAGTCAAGGACACAGAGTCTTAATAGATCTTCAAGAGTTTGAATCGTCCTCTCCGACTACCCGTCCGTTTGAGGATGATATGCCGAGCTAAATCGTAAATCTGTGCCATAGCTTTTTGCAAACTAACCCAAAATTTTGAAGTGAATCTTGGGTCTCGATCAGAAACTATGGATACTTTTATACCATGCAATCTTACAACCTTGTTTATGTACATACGAGCAAGACGTTCAAGTGTATAAGTTTCTCGTATCGGTAAGAAATGAGCAGAATTGGTCAATCTATCAACAATGACCCAAATCGCATCTATGCCTTGAGAAACTTTGGGAAGACCGGTAACAAAATCCATGGTAATGTGCTCCCACTTCCATTCTGTAATTTCAAGTGGTTGCAATGGACCTTTTGGAACTTGATGCTCCGCCTTGACTCATTGACACGTTAGACAGCTTGAGATAAACAGCGCTATCTCTCTCTTCATATTGCTCCACCAAAATGTATGATGAATATCATGATACATTTTGGTACTCCCAAGATGGATTGCAAACGGTGTGTTATGCTCCTCCATCATGATTTTATACTTTAAATCAGGGTCGTTAAGAACACAAAGTCTGGAGTTGACTCGAAGTATTCCTTCTTCATCGATTCTTGTTTCCGGCATAGCACCTTCATGCACTTTCTTCCTCATACGCATCAGATCCAGGTCTGTAGCTTGAGCAGATTTAACTTTATCAATTAAAGTCGGTTCTACTCGTATATTCACCATCATCACATGGGTCCCTGGAGTCTTTAACTCTATCTCCATCCTTTGCAAGTCACACAAAATGGACCTTTGCACTGACAATATCGCATTCGCACTTGCATATGATCTTCTACTCAATGCGTCAACTACCACGTTCGCTTTTCCAGGATGGTATTGGATGGTATGATCATAATCTTTCAGTAGTTCAAGCCAACGTCGTTGTCGCATGTTGAGTTAGTTTTGAGTAAAGAAATATTTGAGGCTTTTATGATCCGTAAAGATCTCCACTTTCTCCCCATACAAGTAATGCCTCCAAATCTTTAGTGCGAAGACAACAGCTGCCAACTCTAGATCATGAGTAGGATAATTCCTCTCATATTCTTTGAGTTATCGTGAGGCATAGGCTATGACTTTCCCATGTTGCATGAGAACACATCCTAACCCTTTGCCCGAAGAATCACTGTAGATGACAAATCCCTCCGAACCAGATGGTATTATCAGAACAAGTACTGAAATGAGTCTTGTTTTGAGTTCTTGAAAACTCTTCTCACATTACTTGCTCCAACCGAACTTTGTATCTTTTCGAGTCAGCTGAGTTAGTGGAGTAGCGATTCGAGAAAACCCTTCTACGAATCTCCGATAATAACTAGCTAAGACGAGAAAGCTACGTACTTCGGTCACTGATTTAGGTTACTCCCAGCTTTGAATAGCTTCAATCTTTGCTGGATCAACAGATATTCCATGACTTGATACCACGTGCCCAAGGAATACTACTTCCTCAAGCCAGAACTCGTATTTCTTCAACTTGGCATAAAGCTTATATTCACGAAGCTTTTGGAGTATCAGCCTCAAGTGTTGCTCATGATCTTCATGGGTTTTGGAATATATGAGGATGTCATCAATAAAGACGACCACAAAGTAATCCAAATATTCCTTGAATACTTGGTTCATCATATCCATGAAGGCAGCAGGAGCATTAGTCATTCCAAAGGACATGACTAGGAATTCATAATGCCCGTACCGAGTTCTGAAAGCCATCTTTGGAATGTCATCGGTTCTAATCTTCAATTAGTGATATCCGAACGAAGATCAATCTTTGAAAAGAATTTGGCTCCTTGCAACTGGTCAAGCAGGTCATCAATACGTGGCAATGGGTACCTATTTTTGATGGTGACATGATTCAACTCCCAATAATCAATACAAAGTCGCATACTCCCATCTTTCTTTTTCACGAATATAACATGAGCACCCTAAGGAGAAGTACTAGGACGAATGAAACCGATGTCTAACAATTCCTGTAGTTGGGTCTTTAACTCCTGAAGTTCAATAAGAGTCATTCGATATGGGGCTTTGGAAATAGGTTTTGTACCAGGTTCAAGGTCGATACAAAATTTAATTTCACGCTCTGGAGGTTGGCCAGGAAGTTCTTCATGGAATACGTCAGGAAATTCATTAACAATAGAAATATCATTCAAAACTGACGTATTTTTGTTTAGATCCGTGACATGAGATAAGAAAGCTTGACATCCATTTTTCAATAAACGAATAGCTTTATGACTTGAGATGACAGTGATTAATTTTAATGGTTTGGTGGCTTGAATTCGCATAACAGATTGATTAGGAATATGAAAGCTAACAACCTTACAAAAATAATCAATTTTTGCATAATGAGTAGTTAACCAATCAATCCCTATAATTACGTCAAATGCAAGTATTTTTAATGAAATAAGATCGATAGGTAATGTGAGGGTACCGATTTGAACCAAACAAGACTTATAAACAGTGGATGTAATGAAGGTTTCTCCCAACGAAGTTTCTACAGATAAGTCAACGTCTAATTTCTCTGAGGTCAAATTTAAACATTGAGCGCAAGTAGGAGAAATAAAAGAATGGGTAGAACCGGTATCAAATAAGGTATATACTTCACTAGAGTTTATGATAAGCTTACCCGTGATGACCTCATTCAGGTTCCTTACTTTCTAGGAGGTCATAACAAACGCTCTCCCTTGCACTACCGGCTTTGACTTTTCTGGGACGGCCTTTGGTGCCTCCATCCTGGCTGAACTTGTCTTCGGTGAATGACAAAATTGGGCTAAGTGACATTCTCTTCCACAATTATAACATGCTTTGGATGGCATCGCGCATTTTGGACTGATGTGTCCCTCCCCTCCACATTTAAAGCATATGATAGGTGGTCGTTCTCCTTCCTTAACAACGGGTGCTGGTGCTGACGTCCTTCCATCATTGTTGAATCTCCTTTTCTTGAAATGTCCATTTTTACTGTCTTGGCCATGACGTCCTTCCATCATTGTTGATTCCCTCCACATTTGTTGTCACCGTTTCGATGACTGATACCACTGGTATTTTCATGCTGCCGGCTGCTTTTTCTTGGTTGTGTTGACTCGTTACCGCGCTCCAATAACTGAGCCCTATTTACAACATCTGAGTACAAACACAGTTTATGAGAAATAAGATATTGACGTATCTCCGGTTTCAAACCTCTTAAAAACATTCGCGTCATTCCCTCCTCATTATCGACCAAATGGGATGCAAACCGGGATAACTCCGCAAATTTAGCCTCGTATTGCGACACGATCATATTGTTTTGTTCCAATTTGATAAACTCCACTTCTTTCATGTGACGAATACTCTCGGGAAAGTACTTATCGTTGAATAGCTCTTTGAACTTCTCCCAAGATATCTTGAGTGCGTCAGGCTGGGTACATTTTACAGATTTCCACCAGTAATCTGCCTCTTCACGCAACATGAAGGTGACGAAGGGAACCTTTTGCTCCACGGAGCATCCCAAGACATCAAATATCTTGGTGATCTGCTTTATCCATGCTTCCGCCTTAAGTGGTATTGGCTCTCCAATAAACTCCGGTGGTCCCAGCTCCATGAACTATTTAGCGGTGACCGTCCGAGAGTTTCCACCTACATTTTGGATAGGAGCCACTCTCGCCTGATGTTGCATGAATTTTATAAAGCCTATGAACGATCCATCATTCATCATTTGGTCCGTGTTGTTGTTTGCATAAGGATTGTCGCCTTCCTGATGCACATTATCCTGATTATTGATATGTGGAGTCTCAACGGTCTCTTGTGCTCCATTGCTATTCTCAACATTTTCGGATGTCATTTTTAGATACTGCCACAAAACAAGGGTTAGTTGACATGTAACATATTATCTCTAAACTTTGACCAACCAATTTAAATACAAAATAAATTTAAGTAGGTCATACTAGCGAAGGAATTCCCCGTCTCTCTTCTCCTAGTTCTAGTCTCACATCTTAGCCAGAGATCATATCCCTAAGCTTTGATACCAACTGTGATGCCCCCAAAATTAGGTATACATCACCCATCTTAGGTCACCAGATACATGGTACAGAATTCAAATACAACTTACTAATACAACTGTCGTGTACAATACGACAAAACATAAACTATGAGTTTGAATACAAATATTGTCTACTAAAGAGTATACAAACTCAAAAGGAGTCCTCATTACATTTATTGTCACACTATTTAACAGAATAGTGAGGACTACTAGCTAATACTATCATCCGGACCATCACTCCGATCCCCGACTCGTCCCAGTTACGTTCTCATTTCCTGAAGAGAACAGTGAAAGAAAGGGTGAGCTCAACTAGCCCAGTAAGAAATATTATGACTAAGATAATGCAGAATAAATTATCATTAGCCTTCAACAGTGTTAAACTGATAAAATATAACAAACATCAAGTTTAATTGCAACGAAACAAGTAATCCATTAGAAGAGTCAAGTAAAGAATAAAATCTACTATCTTTTATGATTTAAAAGGTTTTTCATCACTTTTATCGCTGGGACTCAGCTTAATAAATAACCCACATCATCGAACCACCCCTGCACTACGGCCAAGGATATTCTTTAGTATCACGACCACAATTACCCATGCACTACAGGCCAAGAATATTTGTGTATTCATTAATAGTCATGATCATGCCAACAACTGTCCATCAATGCACTACGGGCCAATGAGGACTTTTACCACATCATTTGTAACATTACGGTCATGAATACACCGAATAATCCCTAGTCATAATCATACCAAGTCCATCTATGCACTACAGGCCCAAGATGACTTTCAAAAAAATATAAACATGAGGATGATGACAATGATATAAGAATTCAATAAAACAAGTTCAAGAATTAATTTATCCAGGAACTAATAACATCTAAATTATCAATATGATACTGCTTTGTAGAGTAAAATTCAAGAATGCTCAGAAGAATATTTCCATGAAAAGATACTGGATGAAGCGCAAATATCAAGGATATTCCACTAATTTCATGGAGTATAGAAGTCAAAACTTTAACCAACTAAGTATAATAAAGAATGGAATAACAAAAGAAATCACCATGCATACGGTACTTCGCATAGACAGGTTATTCCAACAGAATACTAAATAACATAACTAGGTCAGACGAAATTCGCACCGACAGGATGTTCCAACAGAATAATAAAGAATGGAATAACAACAGAAATCATCATGCATGTGGTACTTCACATAAACAGGTTATTCCAACAGAATACTAATAAGGACGGAATCAGGTCCGACGAAATTCACACAGACAGGATATTCGAACAGAATAATAATAAAGACGGAACAAGGTCCGGCGTAAAACGCACAGACAGGATATTCTAACAGAATAATAAAGACGGAATAATAGAAGAATGTCACCAATTATAGGGTAGCCCGCGTATACAGGTTATTCCAATAGAATAATAAAGAATAGAATAACATAAGTTCTCTTGATGAATACAAAAGAATAACACCCCTTACAAGTACAATAAATAATATTCTCTAGTTTAAGAAGAATAGTACTGGATATAAGTAGTGAAGTAGCAGAATACTTTCTTCTTTCTCTCTATAGTTTATCTCTCTAGAGTTTCAGTGAATTCGTAGGAAAATAATGAAGGAATGCGCTTCTATTTATAGAAAAATAGACTACATAGTAACTAACTCATGAACGGTCCAGATTGATTTACTTTAATCTGACGGTCCATATTTAAAGCAAAATCTTTTAAATAAAATATAATATATTCTATTTATAATCTAATAAAACGAATAACTTTATAAAAGATTTTACTATGCAAACACTATGCAGGCACTGTGCAAACACTGCATAATAAAATATAATATATTCTAATTATTGTCTAATAAAATAGATAACTTTATAAAAGTATTCTATTTTATATAAAAAGATTTTACTATGCAAAACACTATGCAGACACTATGCATAATAGAATATAGTATATTTTATTTATAGAATAACTTTATAAAAGTATTCTGTTTTATATAAAAAGATTTTCTTTATTATTACATTAATAATACCAACAAAACTGAGTGACTTATCACGTAACCATCAATAATTAATACCGTGTGCAACTATGCAACCACACGTATTACTGTACTTTTAACACCGGGTGTTTCAACAGTTAACGGTAAAACTTCCGCCGTTATTTTCATAAAGTACTTTTGTCGTTTTCTCAATCTGACAATAATTCCGTTGTGGAGTCCACCAATGATTGTGCCGTTGTACGAATATGCCCCGACTAATCGAATATTATATAACAACTTGCGTACTTTGCAAAATTTATAAATATTACCCACAACTATAACATTATATCAATTTCAACCATAATATTCAAAAATATTATTTATAAAAAATTCATCTTTATTCAAAAAGTTGGGGTTTTACAATTTATATAAACAATAATTATAACCATGCTGATCCATTCACCTTTGCACTTAAGCTAAAAATATTCAATTGTAAATTCAATGGTCATGATCATACCAGTCAACGATCATACCAATAATCTACTCATCTTCACACTTAAGTCAAAGAGAAATTTCATCACCGGAGTTATAAAAATATTATATATGATAATAAAAATAATATAATCAACAACTGCATTTAATTTCAAGAGTAAGATTCATAAATCAACAATAATTTGGTCAGAAAAAGAAATCAATTTTGTCGCGAATAGTACCCGTGAATAGTAACTCGTGAATAGTAACTTGTGAATAGTAACTCCGACATGAAAAAGGTAGAAATTCCACAATAAAATCCATACCAATATTTCGGTATAATGATATTGAAAGAATAACATTTCTTAAACTTATAAACAATTTATTTTAATTGTTTACATTTTACTAAACAATGCATTTAATCACCATAAAATGCCAAACTCATAAGATTTCATCACCAATAACCAAAACCTCATCAAAAATCTGCATATACCTCATGTAGGATTCTCAAGCCATAAAATCCTATTTTCTAATTTTCTTACTTCACATAACATATTTAATTCATTTACTCATAACTAGTCTATTTTCATAAAAAATATCAAATCAGTCCCAAAAATATTTCTTTTTTGGGATTTAGCAGAATATAGTCCCATATTGAACACATATTTTTATCTGAATTTTTAAAATTCATTTACTATTTTTCATATGGCCAAAATAGCAGAATATTTAGACATTTATCCTAAATTGTAATTTAATCCAAAATTTTCGAATTTTACATAGTATACTTCTGTTATATACATGTACTCCTAATAAAAATTTCACCAATTTTAGAGTTAACCACAAGGAGTTATAAGGGTTTTCTTTTAAAATTGTCTTTTCCCGTAAAATTCATAACTCTTAATCTATACATCCACAAATCGTCATTTTTGGACACAATCAATAAAACTCATCAAATTATCATTTCAAATTTTTCCAGAATTTTTGAAGGTCTGAAAAGTTACGAAACATGAAAAACATAACAACCCTTAAAATCCCTTACTTCAAAAGAGCAGTACTTCTGACTGGAATATCGGATGTAAAGCCGAAGGAAATTTGCACAGAATAGCAACTCTCAAAGTATCTAAATACTCACAATAATATGCTTGATAATATAGAGAGAGAAAACTTATGTTTCTACTGTGATTTTCAATTATAACATAAGCACCTATTTATAGGAAAATGCTAGAACGTCAAAGGAGACTAAATTAATAAAATATTAATTTTTCTTTTGTTCTCCTATGTCTCCTTCACCAACTGATCAGCCAACCAACTTGGAACAAGAAAATTCAGCAGCCCATGTGTATTCAACACCCACCAAAAGTGGGTCCCACCCATAAATTAATAAAAAATATTTTATTTACAGAAACTTCAACAATTCATAGAAAATAACCCGTTTATCAGAAAAATATAAATTTTATGTCCATTCCACACAAAATTGAATTCTCTACAACTTTACAGAAGAAAGTTTTTCCAAATTACAGACCGAAAGTATCCAAAATCCACAAACGGATGATTTTAAACACCGTTTCTACACCTTTTAAAATTCATAACAATAATGCGTTAATTTTTAACGGTTCAAAATTTGTGGACATATTCTCAACTCATATATGTATAACATATCCAAAAACCACAACGATCCAACGGTCAGATCAAAATTATAACTCACGCAATAGAGCTTTAAGAACACCGATTTGATCTTTAATACCTCCAATCTGACAAAATACTGATAAAACACCTCCACATTAAATCCTTCATTTATAACCACATAAACAAATCCATCATTTATATCCGCATCAAATAAATATTTCCTTATCATATAAATCAATAATTAATTATATAAAAATAATATTACAAAATCACAATTATGACAACCAGATAGTTCCCAGGAAAGAGGGGGCTTTTCGATAAGGATTTCTCCTTACTGGCGCGCAATTAGGTGACCAAATCTCTCCTTGACAGAACTTTCTAGACATTGTCAATAATGCTATCTCACAATATTATTCAAATAATATGAATTATTGATCTTATAATATAGATACTGTGAAATGATAATTATTGAAATAATAATAATAAAATATATCAACGCAACAATTATTGAATCAATAAAATAAAATATTGAACAGTAATTACTGTAACAATTATTGAGTAGTGCCTTCTTACGTAAGAATCAATAATTCAAAAATACTGTGCAACAACGCGTATTACTGTATTTTAACCACCGGGTAATCCAACAGTGTTAACGGTAACAACTATGCCGTTATTTAAAAAAACTCAAACTTGTCATTTTCTTCATCCGACAGTTATTCTGTTATGGGGCCCACAAATGGCTGTGTCGTCGTACGAATATTCCCTACAAAAAGAATATTTCACGACCAAACGAATATTCCTCGACAACAATAAGTATTTTATAGCCACTTGCTTATTTTAAAAAAAAATTCATATATCACCCTTAACTTTGCTTTTTATCAATTTAACCATTTACTGAATAGTAAAATTGAATACTTTTATTTAATAAAATTCGGGGTCTTACAATCTCCCCTCCTTATGAAGTTTTGTCCTCGAAATTTACGTACCTAGCATTTCAAAGAGTTGAGAATACCTTGCTTTTATTTCAGATTTCATCTTCTCTGTCCTCATGATTTCTCCATTGCTCATCTCCTGTATTTCAGATACAGCTTCAAAACAAAAGTTAATTGACATATCACATTTTGTTAATTAATCAAGTAACAGAAATCAACTTAGGTACGACACACACTAGCGAAGGATATTACTCGTCTCCCCCTTCCTAGTTCTAATCCCTGATCTCCGCCAGAGATCATATTCCTAAGCTCTGATACCAAATGTGATAATCTCAAAATAGGTCCAGTCCATCCAACCTATTCTGAATCGCCAAATACGTGGTACAGAAAATAACTATAACTTTATTACAACAATTGTCTTGCAAAATACAACAACACATATGCTGTGAGTTTTGATATAAATATATACCAATTGTGGCTCTCATCCCAACCTTAAATAGCACGTCACAATGACACCTTACATAAAGGTATAGTCAAAAACTGTTTTAAAAATTAAAATCTTTGGAAAGTGCTCAAGGAAACCTTCGTACATGGGAGGTCATGCGTCTAGGTTATGATAGATGTCATATGCCCACAGAATTATCCTTAGTTGACCCAATAGACCCCAAAGAAAAGAGAGAAGATTACTATCATATTTTTTCCAATGGTGAGTCTTCTCTTGACATATAATTATCTCTACTGTCTCTAATTGAGAATTATACTTCAAATAAACTCCAAGATCATATAGGTAGTGCTCGTAGATATACTAAGTAAGTGGATGTGCACAACCCTGTCTTATGATGACATGAGGTTGTATGTCTTTAGACATCTTGTATGATAGAGGCAAAACACCCTTCCAACGTTGGGTTCGCCTCACCCTATTTGATTCACCAAATATAACTACTAAATGATGACCACCGTTCTATTCCCCTGTTACCTCCACTCGACCCAACTACACTCTTATTACCTGAAAGGAATTGTGAAGCAAAAGGGTGAGCACAACTAGCTTAGTAAAGAATATCATGACTAAAGATAATTAAATTATCAATAGCCTTCATCAAAAATAAATTAGAGATTTAGAACATATGGTAGATGATAAAATTTTCAGCCATAGTTGCATCAGAACGAGCAATCCATTAGAAGAGTCAAATAGACCATAAAGTCTATTATCTTTTCCATGTTAAAAATCCACCAACAATATTTTATCCTTGTAACATCAATCAACAGTTCTGGTCCACAATCATATGAATAACTCATAATCATAATTGTGATTCTAAATTCCTCTTCGCATCCAGGACGAAGATAATTTTCATCACATGTCTTTACCTGAAAAATCAAAGATCATGGTTATACCAAATCACAGTTCCTGTTCATAATCATACTAATAAATTCATCTTTACACTACAGGCCAAAGATATTCATCAACAGTTCATCTTTGCACTACAGGCCAAAGATATTCATCAACAGTTCATCTTTGCACTACTGGCCAAAGATATTCATCATCAATTCATCTTTGCACTACATGACAAAGATATTCCTCAACAATTCATATTTGTATTACATGCCAAATATATTCATCAACAGTTCATATTTGCACTATAGGCCAAATATATTAATATCTCAAAGAAATATATAATCATTTCAGAATTTATATAAACAATAATTAAAACCATGTTGATCCCTTCACCTTTGCACTTAAGCTAAAAATATTCAATTGTAAATTCAATGGTCATTATCATACCAGTCAACAATTCAACTTTACACTACTGGCCAAAGAGAATCCATAGTTACGATCATACCAATAATCTACTCATCTTTACACTTAAGTCAAAGAGAAATTTCATCACCGGAGTTATAAAAATGTTATATATGATAATAAAAACAATATGATCAACAACTGCATTTAATTTCAAGAGTAAGATTCATAAATCAACAATAATTTGGTCAAAAAAAGAAATCATTTTTGTAGCAAATAGTACCCGTGAATAGTAATTTGTGAATAGTAACTTATAAATAGTAACCCCGACATGAAAAAGGTAAAAATTCCACAATAAAATCTATACCAATATTTTGGTATAATGATATTGATAGAATAACATTTCTTAAACTTATAAATAATTTATTTTAATTGTTTACACTTTACTAAACAATGCATTTAATCACCCCAAAATGCCAAACTCATAAGATTTCATCACCAATAACCAAAACCCTCATCAAAAATCTGCATATACCACATGTAGGATTCTCAAGCCATAAAATCTTATTTTCTAATTTTCTTACTTCACATAATATATTTAATTCATTTACTCATAACTATTCCATTTTCATGAAAAATACCAAATTAGTCCCAAAAATATTTCTTTTCTAGGATTTAGCAGAATATAGTCCCATATTGAACATATATTTTTCCCGGAATTTTAAAAATTCATTAACTATTTTTCATATGGCCAAAACAGTCGAATATTTAGATATTTATCCTAAATTAGTAATTTTATCCAAAAATTCCAAAATTTACAGAGTATACTTCTGTTATATACATGTACTCCCAATGAAAATTTCACCAATTTTGGAGTTAACCACAAGGAGTTATAAGGGTTTTCTTTTAAAATAGTCTTTTCCCGTAAAATTCATAACTCTTAATCTATACATCCAAAAATCGTCATTTTTGGACACAATCAATAAACTCATCAAATTATCATTTCGAATTTTTCCAGAATTTTTGAAGGTCTGAAAAGTTACGAACATGAAAAACATAACAACCCTTAAAATCCCTTACTTCAAAAGAGCAGTACTTTTGACTGGAATATTGGATGTAAAGTGTGAAGCCCCAGATTTTATGAATAAAGAATTAATTTTTTTCGAAATAATTTTTTAATATTATGGTGTGAAATTGGGATAATATTATAGTTGTGGGTAGTATTTATAAATTTTGCAAAGTATGCAAGTTGTTATATTATATTCGATTGGTCAGAGAATATTTTTTGTGTCGGAAAATATTCGTACGACGGTACAATTATTGGTGGACCCCACAACAGAATTATTGTCGGATTGAGAAAACGACAAAAATATTTTATTGAAAATAACGACGGAAGTTTTACCGTTGATACTGTTGAACTACTGGGTAGTAAAAGTACAATAATACGCGTTGTTGCATAGTAGCACACGGTATTGATTATTGATATTTATGTGAGAAGTCGCTCAGTTTGATTCAATTATTGTCGATTAATAATATGAATTATTATAGCGATGATGACGTTTTATTTTATTCGTATTATTAACGTAATAAAACAGAAATATCTTTTTATATAAAACAGAATACTTTATTAAAGTTATTCTATAAATAGAATATATTATATTTTATTATGCATAGTGTTGCATAGTGTTTTGCATAGTGTTTGCATAGTAAAAATCTTTTTATATAAATAGAATATATTATATTTTATTTAAAAGATTTTTCTTTAAATATGGACCGTCAGATTAAAGTAAATCAATCTGGATCGTTCATGGATTAGTTACTATGCATTCCATTTTCCTATAAATAGAAGCTCATTCCTTCATTATTTTCTTACGAATTCACTGAACTCTAGAGAGAGAAACTATAGAGAGATAGAAGAAAAGCTTTTGCTCATTAACTTTTCTTTTTCTATATCCAGTTTCTGTTACGGTAAGGGGTGTTATTCTTTCTTATTCATGAAGAGAACTGTTGTTATTCCATTTCTTATTATTCTGTTGGAATAACCTGTATACGCGGACTACCCTATACTTGGTGACAATCTTCTATTATTCTGTTGGAACATCCTGTCTGTGTGTTTTACACCGGAACCTGGTTCTGTATTTATTATTATTCCGTTGGAACATCCTGTCTGTGTGTTTTACACCGGACCTGGTTCCGTCTTTATTATTATTCCGTTGGAACATTCTGTCTGTGTGTTTTACACCGGACCTGGTTCCGTCTTTATTATTCTGTTGGAACATCCTGTCGGTGCAAATTTTGCCTGACCTGGTTCCGTTATTATTATTCTGTTGGAATAACCTGTCGATGCGAAGTACCGCATGCATGGTGATTTCTTTTGTTATTCCATTCTTTATTATACTCAGTTGGTTAAAGTTTTGACTTCTATACTCCATGAAATTAGTAGAATATCCTTGATATTTGCGCTTCATCCAGTATCTTTTCATGGAAATATTCTTCTGATCATTCTTGAATTTTACTCTACAAAGCAGTATCATGTGGACAATTTGGACATTAGTAGTTCTTGGACAAATTAATTCCTGAACTTGTTTTATTGAATTCTTATATCATTGTCATCATCCTCATATTTATATTTATTGAAAGTCATCTATGGCCTGAAATGCATAGATGGACTTAATATGATTATGACCAGAGATTATTCGGTATAATCATGACCGTAATGTTATAAATGATGTGAAAATTAAAAGTCCTCATTGGCCCGTAGTGCATTGATGGACAGTTTTTGGTATGATTATGGCTATGGATTCTCTTCGGCCAAGGGAACAAAGATGAATTATTTTATGGCATGATCAGGACCGTTGATGAAAACACGATTATCTTTGGCCCGTAGTGCATGGATAATTCGTGGTCGTGATACTAAAGAATATCATTGGCCTGTAGTGTAGGGATGATTTAATGATGTGGATTATTTATTGAGTTGAGTCTCAACGATAAAAGTGATGAAAAACTTTTTAAATCATAAAAGATAGTAGATTCAATTCTCTACTTGACTCTTTTAATGTATTTCTTGTTCCGCTGCAGTTAAACTTGATGTCTATTATATTTTATCAGTTTAACATTGTTGGAGGCTAACGATAATTTATTCTGCATTATCTTAGTCATAATATTTCTTACTGGACTAGTTGAGCTCACCCTTTCTTTCACTGTTCTCTTCAGGAAATGAGAACATAGCAGGGACTAGTCGGGGAACGGAGTGACGGTCCAGAGGATAGCATTAGTAGTCCTCACTATTCTGTGAAATAGTGTGTTAATAATTGTAATGAGGACTCTTTTTGAGTTTGTATAATCTCTAGTAGACAATAATTGTATTCAAACTCACAGTTTTGTTTTGTCGTATTGTACACGACAGTTGTATTAGTAAGTTGTATTTGAATTATGTTCCATGTATCTGACGACCCAAGATGGGTGATGTATACCTAATTTTGGGGGCATCACATAGAGCCGAAGGAAATTTGCACAGAATAGCAACTCTCAAAGTATCTAAATACTCACAAAAATATGCTTGATAATATAGAGAAAATTTATGTTTCTACTGTGACTTTCAATTCTAACATAAGCACCTGTTTATAGGAAAATGCTAGAACGCCAAAAGAGACTAAATTAATAAAATATTAATTTTTCTTTTCTTCTCCTACGCCTCCTTCACCAACTGATCAGCCAGCCAACTTGGAACAAGAAAATTCAGCAGCCCATGTGTATTCAACACCCACCAAAAGTCGATCCCATCATAAATTAATAAAAATTATTTTATTTACCGAAACTTCAACAATTCATAGAAAATAGCCTGTTTATCAAAAAATACGAATTTTATGTCCATTCTATACAAAATTGAATTCTCTACAACTTTGCAAAAGAAAGTTTTTCCAAATTCCAGACCGAAAATATCCGAAATCCACAAATGGATGATTTTAAACACCGTTTCAACACCTTTTAAAATTTATAACAATCATGCGTCAATTTTTAACGGTTCAAAATTTGTGGACATATTCTCAACTCATATATGTATAACATATCCAAAAATCACAACGATCCAACGGTCAGATCAAAATTATAACTCACGCAATATAGCTTTAAGAACACTGATTTGATCTTTAAGAACATTCACAACAGTTTCTTTATCTTTATCCCTACTCTGCAGTGTTATTGGGTCATTTGCAAAATAGAGATTTAATTTTTTCACTATGTACCCAACAGGTTCCATATATTGATTCCTTAAATAATGAAATTTAAAAGTTAAAAGTTAAAATTTTAATTTTCTAATAGTCAAAATATCAAATTAATAATAATCTTATAATTTATAAAAGAGAGAGTATAATTTATCAATTATATTTCACTGTAAAATAAATTTTATTTTATTTTAAATTTTAAGTAATTTATGAAATGAGTATTGAATGGATTGTAGTTGCAAATGTACATAAGATTAACATTAACTTTTAAAAAGTTAATTTGTGATATTTTTAAATTTAAATTTAGTATGATTTATTTAAAATTTGAAAATAATAAATTTTATAGTTATTATTATTTTTATAATATTTATAATTATATTGACATAAATTAAATAAATTTATATCAGTTTTAAATTTGAATACGTTTGAAATTAATTTTTAAAATATAAGTTAATATTAAGTTTATAATTTGAAAATAAAGTAGTAAAAAAATGTCAAGATGTGTATGATTGTTGAGTTGTCCACTTAAATGAGGGTGTGAAATGTCATTTTGTATATATAGAGAATGGTCTTTTGACTCCCTCACTTTGGGGAATAAAATCCTATATAGGGATTAAAATAGAGAGTCAAATAAAGATAAGAAAGCTGTTGGATAAAGATTTGTTGATGCATTCTTCAAAATTGGGGATAAAGAATTAATTAGGGAAACTGCTGTTAATGCTCTAATACCTACAATTTGACAAAATACTGATAAAACACCTCCACATTAATTCCTTCATTTATAACCATATAAATAAATTCATCATTTATATCCGCATCAAATAAATATTTCCTTATCATATAAATCAATAATTAATTATTCACAAATAATATTACAGAATCACAATTATGACAACCAGGTAGTTCCCAGGAAAGAGGGGGCTTTCCGATAAGGATTTCTCCTTATTGGCGCGCAATTAGGTGACCAAACCTTTCCTTGACAGAAATTTCTAGACATTGCAAATAATGCTATCTAATAATATTATTCAAATAATATGAATTATTGATCTGATAATAGAGATACTGTGAAATGACAATTATTGAAACAACAATAATAAAATATATCAACGCAGCAATTATTGAATCAATAAAATAAAATATTGAACAGTAATTACTATAACAATTATTGAGTAGTGCCTTCTTACGTATGAATCAATAATTCAAAAATACTGTGCAATACCGTGTGCTACTGTGCAACAACGCATATTACTGTATTTTAACCACCAGGTATTCCAACAGTGTTAACGGTAACAACTACGCCGTTATTTATAAAAAGTCAAACTTGTCATTTTCTTCATCCGACAGTTATTCTGTTATGAGGCCCACAAATGGCTGCACCATCGTACGAATATTCCTGACAAAAAGAATATTCCACGACCAAACGAATATTCCTCGACAACAATAATTATTTTATAGCCACTTGCTTATTTTGAAAAAAAAATCATATATCACCCTTAACTTTGCTTTTTATCAATTTAACCATTTATTGAATAGTAAAATTGAATACTTTTATTTCATAAAATTCGGGGTCTTACAAAAAAGCTGACCCCACCAAGAAGTTGCCCACATAGAAAGCTATGATGGATCTGGGGATCCCTATGACCACAGTCAGGCGTTCGACCGACGGATGGATTATTATGACTTTAGCGATGCTGCTAAGTGTCATACCTTTGTCACAACACTCCGAAAAGATGTCAGGCAGTGGATGGGAACTTTGCCTTCAAATTCAATATCATCTTGGGCATACATGTGCAGTAAGTTCCATGCTCGCTTCGGGAGCAACAAAAGGAGGGGAAAACCAACCGGTTCATTGGCTCAGGTTCGACAATATTCGAATGAGTCTTTGGGTCAATATGTAAAACGGTTCCGTGAAGCAGTCGGCCAAGTGACAGACCTGAACGATCTACAAGCCGTTGGACTGTTTCAGAACGGATTAGGTCTGGTTAAATCAGAAAAGTTGGTGAAGAAGTTGATGTTTCACCATCCTAAAAGTTTCGCTGAAGCCTTTGACAAAGCAGAAGGCTATATCGTGGTAGAGGAGGCCATGAATAGTCTCAAACGTCCTTCTTCAGATTGACTTAAGGAGGCAGATCGGGACAAAACAGAAGGGGATCAAAAGAAGAATGAAGGGAATAAAAACCGCTATGATGGTGGGTCGAAGAAGTATAATAACAACTGGAGACAGGGAGGAGGTCATTCGTCCGCTCCTGCCCAAAGAGTTAAAAGGACGTACACTGCACTCAATACTGATAGGATGGTCATCCTAGACCAAATCAAAAATTAACCTATTTACAAACCTCCTCGAGATAACATTAAGCCCAGAAAAGGCAACTCTCGTAAATATTGCAATTATCATCAGACTTCGGGTCATGATACAAACGACTGTGCTAATCTGAAGGACTTCATAGAAAGGAAGGTTCAAAGTGGGGCCTTAGTTCAGTATGTAGCTTCCAGAACGACTTAGCAAGCTCAGCGGAGGGATAGAGAGCCTGTTCAGGCGGCTCAGCCAGTTCAGCAAGCATTGCCAGCTCTGGGACAGCCTGCAAGGCATGTGGTAGATGTCATCACTGGGGGCACTTCTGGCAAGCTCGCTAGAAAGAAACGTCGAAGTTACTTGGATTCGGTCATGTTGGTGGCGGGTATCCTCTCGAAGACTGATAGACCTTATCCATGTACGGTAATCTCCTTTACTGACGAGGATTACCCTTCGAAAACCATCGAACCGCATGATGGATCATTGGTGCTGACTGCGAAAGTGGGTTCGGTGGATATGAAGCCAATGATGGTCGACAACGGGTCTTCTGTAGATATTCTGTATGCCCACGCTTATCAGAGGATGCATCTGGATGGGCAAAAGATGGAGATCGGGCAGGAAGCTCCTTTGTACGATTTTAGCAACGATCCACTCAAAGTGGCTGGAACTATTGAGCTGCCGGTCATCTTCAGAACGGCTCCCCAACAGGTAGAAATAACTTGCAAATTTTATGTTGTGCATGTAGATTCTTCTTATAATTCCATTCTGGGGAGGCCTAATTTGACTACTTTAGAAGCCGTGACTTCAATCCCTCATTTTAAAATCAAATTTCCTATGGCTCATGGAGTTGGAGAGGTGAAGGGAGATCTGGATCTGGCCAGACAATGTTATAGGAATGCTTGTGATCACTTCGGGAGTGGGGGTATCGAAGCAGAAATAGACCATGGCGATAGAGATCGAGCCCTTCACTGAGAGCAGTACAGAGCTATTAATTATGCCAGCTGGGGAAATAGAGGAGATCGAGCTCATACCTGGTAAGGTGAACAAGTTAGTAAAAATAGGTTCGGGTCTACCGGAACCTCTCAGGACGAACCTCATGGAACTCCTACGCTGTTATGTTGACATCTTTGCGTGGGAACCTCAAGATATGCCGGGGGTGAGCAGGAAGATTGCTGAGCACCGATTAGAAATGGACCCGTCAAAGAAGTCGGTTCGGCAGAAGAGGAGGATCTTTGCGCTCAATCGCCAACGAATCATTGATGAAGAAATTGCCAAGATGTTAGCTGTTGACTTCATTTTTGAGATCGACTACCCGCAGTGGATGGCAAATGTGGTGCTGGTCCAAACGCAGAATGGGAAATTGCGAGTCTGCATCGACTATACAGATCTGAACAAAGCTTGTCCTAAGGATTTCTACCCGCAGCCCCACATCGACCAGCTCATTGATGCGACTTCGAGGTATGCTTTATTGAGCTTCATGGATGCGTTCTCTGGATATCATCAAATTTCCATGTGTAAAGAGGATATACCAAAGACGACATTCATTACGCATCGTTCGGTATATGCCTACAAGAAAATGACCTTTGGCCTAATCAATGCCGGGGCCACGTACCAGAGGATGATGAATTACGTCTTTAGATATCAATTGGGCAAGAACTAGAGGTGTACGTGGATGACATGATTGTCAAGATCATGCTGGTGCAGAAACATTTGGACGGTCTAGAAGAATGCTTTCAGACAGTTCGTCATCATAATTTGAGGCTGAATCCTACTAAGTGCACCTTCGGATTAAAGGCTGCCAAGTTTCTAGGTTACCTTGTCAGTCAGAGAGGAATTGAAGCCAACCCTGAGAAGATTCAAGCAATTCTGAATATGAAGACTCCTTAGTCATTTAAAGATGTTCAACGTCTGACTGGAAGGATTGCAGCGTTGAGGAGGTTCCTGTCCAAATCAGCAGAAAGGTGTTTGCCATATTTTGATACTTTAAAAAGGGCCGAAGAATGCAAAGACGTTCCAATGGACTTCAGAATGTGAAGACGCCTTTCAGAGCATAAAGTCCTATTTGTCTTCGGCACCTTTATTGGTGAAGCCCGCTCCTGCTGAGCCTTTATATTTGTATTTAGCGGCTAGTTCATTGGCAGTAGGAGTAGTTTTGGTGCGTGAAATTGGGGGTAAGTAGCACCCAGTTTACTACGTAAGTCATGTCCTTCGGGATGCTGAAACAAGGTACCCAAACATTGAAAAGTTTGCTTTTGCTTTGATAATTGCTAGTCGAAAGCTTAGGCAATACTTTCAGGGTAGGTTGCTAGTAGTATACACGGATCAGCCTTTGAAGATAATTATGGGCAAACCTGAGGTCTCGGGGAGATTAGCTGCATGGACTATGGATTTGTCCCAATTTTTTATTGAATATCATCCCCGAACTGCCATCAAGGGTCAGGCCTTGGCTGATTTTATGGTCGAATGTTCATTTTTTGAAGCGGATAAAGCTATGACAGAAGTTGAGGGATCTGACAGAGCAGTCACATTTCTTCAGCAGAAGCTGAGCTAATGGACACTGTATACAGATGGATCTTCTACTTTGGACATCAGTGGATCAGGAATCATTTTGACAAGTCCAGAGGGTTTCAAAGTGCAACAGACCATCAGATTGGGGTTCAGGGCAACGAACAATGAAGCAGAATATGAAGCGATATAAGCAGGGTTACGATTGGCTAAGAGTCTCGAAGTGCAAAGAATAGTCATCTTCAGCGATTCTCAGTTGGTCGTCAAGTAAGCCTCAGGGGAGTATGAAGCTCAAGGTCCAAGGATGGTCAAATACCTGGCAGAATTGAAAGATCGAATTCAGTATTTCCAGTCCTATGAGTTTCAGGGAGTTGATCGTAACGATAATTCCATTGTCGATGCACTCTCGAAGCTGGCTACTACGGATGCTAATATTTTTGATGGATCCGTTTACTTGGAAATTTTGCAGCATCCTAGTGTTCATCATGAATCGGTAATGTGCATTGATCGTACTAACTGCTGGTTAACCCCGTATCTGGAGTATCTGGCAGATGGCGTCCTTCCTTCGGATCAGATGCTGGCCAAGAAAATCAAATATAAGAGTGCTAACTTCGTTTTGATAGATGGAGATCTTTTTCAAAGGGCCTTCTCGTCTCCATTACTAAAATGTTTGACTCCATCTGAAGCTGAATATACTCTCCGCGAAGTTCACGAAGGCATCTGTGGTGACCATATGGCTGCTAAGTCATTAGCCTACAAAGTACTTCGTCAGGGGTACTACTGGCCTACTATCTTCAAAGAACCAACGGAGTATGTTAAGAAGTGTAAGAAGTGTCAACTCAACAGTTCGATCCCACATCAGCCACCAGAAGAGCTATACTCAATCTTATCTCCTATACCCTTTGTTGTCTGGGGGGTTGATATACTGGGTCCATTACCGAAAGCTAAAGGTCAGGTCAGTTTTGTTATAGTTTCCATCGATTATATGACCAAATGGGTAGAAGCGAAGCCACTAAGGTTAATAACGGAACAAAAATGCTTGAAGTTCATTAAGGAGTCAGTAGTGTTTCGTTTCGAAATTCCTAAGGTGGTGATATCAGACAATGGACGTCAGTTTGTGGGATCAAAGTTTGAAGCATTTTTGAAGGAGTTGGGAGTTCAGCACAGAAAGACTTCAGTAGCTCATCCTCAGTCAAATGAACAAGTCGAAGTGACCAACAGAACGTTATTGAATGGGATCAAGCGTAGATTGGATGAAGCTAAGGGAAGATGACCGGAGGAGCTGCTCAGCGTGTTATGGGCTTATCGGACTACTCCAAGGACTACAACGGGGGATTCACCTTTCAAACTGGCTTATGGTACTGATGCCTTATGTGACGCCCCCAAAATAGGTACATAACACCCATTCTGAGTCGCCAAATACATGGTACAGAAAGCAAACTACAACTTTAATAATACAATTATCGTGCAAAATACGATAACACATACTGTGAGTTTAAATACAAATATTGTCTTCTAGACAATATCCACACTCAAATAAGTCCACATTATAATTATTCAAACACTATTTTACAGAAATAGTGAGGACTGCTAAAACATCTTTCTAGAACCATCACTCTATACCCCGACTAGTTCCTGCTATGTTCTCACCTCCTGAGAAAAATGGAACAAAAAGGAAAATGGTAAGCTCAACTAGCCCAGTAAAGAATATTATGACTAAGTTAATATACAACAAATTATCGTTAGTCTTCAACAGGGAAAAATCTGATAAAATATAATAGACAACAAGTTTTAGATCAACAACTACAGCGGAAACAACAATCCATTAGAAGAGTCAAGTAGAGAATGAATTCTATTATTTCTAAGATTTAAAAGTCCACCATCAATTTTATCCCTGTAACAACAATCAATATACATCTTTAATCAATATTCGTCTTTGCACTACAAGCCAAAGATATTCATTTGTATCAACAGTTGGTCATGTTCATCTCAACACCTGTTCATCTTCGCACTACGGGCCAAAGATATTCATCAGTTAATCATTCATCTTTGCACTACAGGCCAAAGATATTCAGTAATATCATCATTTAGGACTGAGGATAATGAAAAATATTTTAAAGAAAACGAATCCAGTGAGACAGAAGGACAAATAGTAAGGATTCGTATAACAGTTTATCCAAGATCAATAATACTCCATAATAACTAATTTTGAAGCAAAATTCAAGAATAAAGATCAAAACATGTATACAATCAAAGATAGTAACCATAATAAACATCTTGGATAAAAAGAAGAAAATTTTATTTTTCGATAAATAGTGTCGTATTAGTGAATAGTGTCGTATACGTGAATAGTAACCCCGATACAAAAAGTTTTAAATTTGATAAAAAGTTCATACCAACATTTCGGTATAATGATATTGAAGAAAATATCATTTTAAGAATAATATAACACCCCTAACCTCAAAATATCAGTACTTTTGATCGGAATATCGGTATAAGGCTGAAGGAAACTTGCACTGATAAATAGAAACTCATAAAGTATCTAAATACTCACAAAATACACTCAATAATCTAGAGAGAGAAAGAGAAAAAGCTTATATTTCTGGTGTAATTTTCAATTCTAACTTAGCCCTCTACTTATAGAAAAATATTAGCAGACTTGACCTGCAACCTGATGGCTTTACCTGCTACTATTCCCACCCACCACATTTAAAATAAAATTTAGCACATTTCTTCACCAACCACAAGTGGGGCCCACTCAATTCTAGAATTTTCCACCAAAATGCTAAATTCGGATACTTCAACAATTTCTAAACCAGTCACCTCTTAAAATTCATAACAAATCATACGTTCTTTTTTAACGGTTCAAAATTTGTGGACATATAATCAACTATATATGTATTACATATCCAAAAATTACAACGATCCAACGGTCGGATTAAAAATTATAACTCACACAATATATCTCAAAAATACTGGTTTAATTTTTTTAATACCTTCATTCCGACAAAAATACTGATAAAACACCTCAACATTAACTCTTTCATTTTTTAACCACAATAAATATTTCTAACATTTATATCCACATAAAATAAATATTTCCTTATCATATGAATCAATAATTAATTATTCACAAATAATATTACAGAATCACATTTATGACAACCAGACCGTTCACAGGAAAGATGGGGTTTTTCAATAAGAATTTCTCCTTACTGGCGCGCAATTAGGTGACCAAACCTCTCCTTGACAGAACTTTCTAGACATTGCCAATAATGCTATCTAATAATATTATTCAAATAATATGAATTATTGATCTGATAATAGGAAATACTGTGCAGTGACAATTATTGAAACAACAATAATATAAAATATCAACGCAGCAATTATTGAATCAATAAAATAAAATATTGAACAGTAATTACTGTAACAATTATTGAGTAGTGCCTTCTTACGTAAGGATCAATAATTCATCAATACTATGCATCCACGCGTATTACTGTATTTTAACCACCGGGTATTCCAACAGTGTTAACGGTAACAACTACGTCGTTATTTATAAAAACTCAAACTTGTCGTTTTCTTCATCCGACAATTATTCTGTTATGGGGCCCACAAATAACTGCACTGTCGTACGAATATTCCCCGACAACAAGAATATTTCACGACCAAATGAATATTCCCCGACAACAATGATTATTTTATAACCACTTGCATATTTTGTAAAATTTGCATATTTTACCCATAACCAGAGAATTATATCAAATTAATACCTTATTATTCACAATAATAATTAGAGGAAATTCGATTTTATTTATAATAAGTTGGGGTCTTACACCTTAGTCCCAGTTGAAATTGGATCTCCAAGTCTTCGGGTCAGTCAATTCAAAGAGATCTACAACGAAGAAGGACTGAAAGTTAATCTTGATTTGCTTGAAGAAGTCAGAGAAATGACCTTGATCAGATTGGCAGCCTATCAGCGAAGAGTGGCTAAGCATTACAACAAGGGGGTAAAGCTTCGCAGATTTGAAGTGAGAGACTTTGTTCTCAGATAAGTCAAAGCATCTACACCTCAAAATTTGGGAAAGCTGATGCCGAACTGGGAATGACCGTATGAAGTCATAGAAGTACCGAAGCCGAGAACTTATCGGTTGAGGGCATTAGATGGATCAAAAATTAAAAATACTTGGCATGCGGGCAGACTTCAAAAATACTTTCAGTAGATACAGTGTTAGTACACTGGAAGTCTGTAAATGTTTAAGTCATCATCAATAAAAGTTCCTTTTTTCTCAACAAGTTTTGTCTTCGTTGATGTTCACTTCATTGGTGTAAGGAGGTTCGGGTGAACTCGCTGACCATTCGATGGTAGCCTTCATGGCAGATGGTCCTTATGAGTTTGTCAGGCCCTTCGTGGTAGGCAAACGTCATTGGCGTAAGGAGGTTCGGGTGGACTCGCTGACCATTCGATGATAGCCTTCATGGCAAGTGGTCCTTATAAGTTTGTCAGGCCCTTCGTGGTAGGCAAACGTCATTGGTGTAAGGAGGTTTGAGTGGACTCGCTGACCATTCGATGGTAGCCTTATTGGCAGGTGGTCCTCATGGGTTTGTTAGGCCCTTCGTGGTAGGAAAATGCCATCCTTAAGACGTTGTCAGGCCCTTCGTGGTAGGTAACTGTCGTTCTTTAGACTTTGTCAGGCCCTTCGTGGTAGGCAACCCTGCTTCATCAGTTGGGCCTCGACAGGTTTCAAATTAGACCCCTTGTGACTTATTACAATTCATTATATCATGGACCTATATTATTTACAGTCTTCCATTAAACATCCTGTTTAATAAAAGACTGGGGGGGGGCAATGTTGGGCCATGATACTTTTCATTATTGGCCGGACCTAATGGGCTCCTCCCTTGGACTATGTTACATTTGTTCTGTTGGGGCGAATGGTTTGGACCCAGTTATTTGACTATTCTATTGGGTCATTCTGGTCAGATGGGTCATCTTTATTGCATTGGGCTAAGTCATTGGATCGGTCCATTATGCAAATTGTCTCTTATCCTATCTTTGACCGGTAATCATGACAAAAGATAACAGTTGACTGTTATCTCTGCCACCGTCTGCATGACATTAATAAGGATGTGACTGTAATAGTCGGCGGTGGACAAAGGTGATGAAGTAGCAGGTGAATCACCGGACGTGGGAGAGGGCTGTGTCAGGGATAGTGGGTGGCACGGTAAACCGGGTCTGGAGTGCATATGGGGCAACGATCACACAAGAAAAGAAGGTAACAAATCACTTAATAAAATTATTATTCTCTCTTAATACACTAGACATATTTTCCTCCATTGTTAACCTTGTGATCGCCGATACTGACTCTCACGTCGGAGCTATCCCCCGACGGTCAAGCCGTCAAGCTTTTGGTGTTGACTTGTTGAACTGTGCAGGATATCGGACACGTCTTGGTTATTGAGACGTGAGGAAAGATATTGGCGTTAACAGTGAGGATCTGATTTCCTCCTTACATGGATGACTTAGGCTGCATGTTGGACCTCAATTTTTGCGTTAGTTTCGTTTTAGTTTTGAGCCTTTTTGAACCTATACATGAAGGATTTGATTTGACATAAAAGTTCATTTTAGTTTCATTCGATGAGAAATTTAAGGTGTTGTTTGAGGTAAATGTTGCTTGCAAACCCTTCATCAAATAGGAATCAAAGCTCTCATTACATCCAATTTTAGCCTAAAATTAATCTAATAACCTATATATTTCGATTCAATTTTAAAAGATCTTCACAACTTTATTTGAAATCATTTTCGTGTGACGAAAAACAAAATCAAGCATCGAAAATAGGATTAAAGTTACCAATGGGCATATAAGCCATCTAACTCCAAGTATCTCGAAATAATAAAATCCAATATCAAGAGCCTTAAACCCAATTATTATGGGCATGAAAATCTTCGAAATCGTTTTAAGACCCGAATTACATTTACAATTATCGAATCGCAAAATTACAGCCATCATCTACGCCCATTATGGGAATATCCTTTAATTCCCGTTAAACACAATATTTGAATTTATTCCTACGACCATATAATTCATAATCATACCCAACAAAATATCGAGATCTATAAATGGAGTTTATGGTTTAGGAAATGACTTTCATAAGCCCTAAGATTGCACAACATATCGACAATATCGCAATTATATTGTTAACTATATTGTTGGAATCAAATTACATCACTAAATACTATCGAAATTTCAAGGATATATCATCTATTGACGAGATCTATTAAAGTAACTTAGAATATAGGGAGTGAGACCCATAGATTTACAAATAGCGACAACAAAATCGAATAAAAATATATCCCAAATTGGCTAGAAGGAGATTATATTGGAGAAAATCCCTCGGTGGCCAAACATAGGATCCCAACACCACTAGAAATAGTATAGGATGTTTGGGTAGTCTTGAAGAAACAATAAAAACTAGATGAATAATAAGAGCACAAGCATAATAAATGACGAGCTAAATCTATATTGAAATCGAATAACCATGAAAATGACTTTATAAGACTTTATAAGTTGGCCGTTAGGAGGAATTTCTATGGTAAGAAACCCTCTCTAACTACCCATGACTCAAAATAGGATCCAAACACCACTAGATATGATCTAGGATGTTAGAAGAGCATTTAAACGAGAAAAAAAATAAAAATAAAACAAAGTCCAAACAATGTAATTGTAAGCGCGAGTTAAAAAGAGCATAGAGACGAGAAATGGACCTCAGGAGTACATGTTTCTTCCTCCTTAAGCCTCTTATGGATTACTTGAATATATTTTGGTGGAAGATTTGATGAGAATAACTAGATCTAGATTTAATTTAGAAAGGTTTTTTCTCATACTTTTGTTATAACGTTTGTTAATAGAAATATCTAGACACAAAGGAAAAATTAGTTAAATGATGTAACTAGACCAAAAAATAGATTAAGGACTAGAATTCAAAAACTGAAATAGTTTAAGGACTAAATAATTAATTTACCCTAAAAAGTAGACCTGGCAAACGGGCGGGCCAAAACGGCCCGTGTTTTTATGGGCCAAAAATTTTAAGCCCAAAGCTCGCGGGCTCACGGGCTGGCCGGGCCGGGCCGCGGGCCGATGATGTTTTATGCCTATTTTTTTACTTTTTTTGAGCCCACAATTGAACGGGCCGGGTCGGGCCCGCCTGCGGACCGAACGGGCCGGGCCAAAAAGGCCCGGGTTTTTGTGGACTAAAAAACTACGGCCCAAAGCCCGCTTTTTGGCGGGCGGGCCGGGTCGGCCCGCGGGCTTTGGGCCCGTTTGCCAGGTCTACTAAAAAGTAAGATATTAGGGTTGTGAACTATAGCCTATATAACCCCTTTCTTTTCTTTGCGTCGCCGCTCTCCGTCTCCCCGTTTCACCTATTCTTTCTTCTAAAAAAATATTATTTTCTGTGGGATTGATCTACCAATAACATTCGGTATCTCTCTCTCCCTTTAGCTTATTAGAGTCCTCAATAAATCATATCTATTCTATTAGAAGTATTTTCAATATATCTATGTGTATCAATATATTTTCTATATAGGTTGATGTATTAATATGATCATTTTGTTTGGTTTATTTGATCATAAACATCATAATTTGAATTAAAATATAAGTATATATATTCTATGATTACATAAATGATTATTTTGCAGGGGATCATGAAGTGAAATGATGATTTTGTTTAATCATATAAAGGTTGGGCTATGGGTGAAAACAAACACAAAAGTATGAGGCTGGAAAAGGAGATCAGAGCATCGCTCACCAGCTTTGTGATCCCGAAAAGACTAAGTTGGATAAAATATTTGAATCCTAGAATTTATTCATTAGAGGTAAAAGAGTTTAGTACAAGATTTTCCCCCTAATATAACTTTTATATATATTTTTTAATACATATATATATCTCTTCTTTCATCTGGTTGTGTAGGTTGTTGTGTACACACATTTTGATCAATTTCTATTAAGGTCGTTGCTCATGGCATTTCATTTAGAGGCGATGTTAATTAGTTGTGGATTCTTTGGGTAAGAAATCTATAATTCATTAATTTTGAGTAGTTTAATTTTATTTATCTTTGTATGTAATTAAAATGACTTTTTGCTCGATATTTTTTAGGAATTGATATCGACGAAGCACGCGGGCGTTTTTATTTTTATTTTTTAAAACTATTTTACTCTTATTATTAACCTGATTAAAAAAAATCAACTTTCTTTGAACCTTCATTTGAACTAGTCATGGAGGTCTCAACTGAGTTGTTTAGGTTCAAACGTTATACTCCCTCCGTTCCATCATAAAAATTCGACTAAATTGCTAATCTGACCCACCTATTTGTCATGTTTTTGTTAAACTGTTCCCTAAACTTTTTTTAGCATAACTATTCCTCATAAATGCGTTAGTCATGCAAAAGTGTTCCTCCAATGTTCGTCAAACTTTTTTTAGCACAAATATTCTTCATATATGCGTTAGTCATGCAAATGTGTTCCTTCAATTTTGTTCACTTATTAAAAATTTATTTTCTCTCTTCTCTCATTTTTTATTTTTAAAATTTGTGTAAAAAGTATATTCTTATTATTCTTTTTAATTGCTTGTTTTTATATTATCATTTCGAATTTAATATGAAATATCTCTAAATTCAAAATTAGTGTAAATTAATTAATTTTAGACAATATAATTTTTAAAATTATAAACCTTACTATTTTTTTATTTTATCTAAATGGTACTAATAACGGTATGAAAAAAATATAATTAATAAAAATAAAAATAAATACTAGTTTATATAAATCTTACTATTTTTTATTAGTGTCATTTAAATAAAATAAAAAAAGTAAAGTTTATAAATTTGGTAGTTATATAGTTTAAAAATAATTAATTTATACTAATTTTGAATTTAAAGATATTTTATGTTGAATTCAAAATGTAAATATAAAAATAAATAAAAAGAAGAAGAGTATACTTTTTACATATATTTTAAAAATAAAAAAAAAATGAGGGAGGAGGGAGGAGAGAGAAAATCAAATTTAATAGGTTAAAAAATTTAGAGGAACACATTTGCATGATTAATGCATCTATGAGGAATAATTATGCAAAAAAAAAGTCTATGAAACATTGAAGGAACACTTTTGCATGACTAACGCACCTATGAGGAACAGTAATGCTAAAAAAAAGTTGAGGGAATAGTTTAGCAAAAACATGACAAATAGAAGGGTTAGATTTGCAATTTAGTCTAAAAATTCTTATTAAATGTCCATTTTCATTTAATAACCAAACTTTTACACATATTTTACTATTATACTCGTAGTATTAAATATTTCGTACTTTTTTTATTCTAATTCTGTCTCCATATTTAATGACATTATTATGGACAAATTTGTCATTTTATTCATCTTCGTGAAAAATTCACCGTGATTTTTATCCTGGACGGAAAGAGTACATTAATTGTTGTGTAGGTTCATCTTTCTCAACCTGTCCAGGCTCAAGGGAGGGTGATCGAGGGGACCCATATTTATTTCTTTAAAAAAACTCTTTGTGGATAGGTAAATTGGACCAGATCGAAGAACAAAAGAAATTTTTTCCAACGAACAAATGAATTGTACTGTCAAATGAATTTCTATGGTGGGGAGGTTTGTTTCGTATGTAGAGTATATTTGGGATTGGGAGGCCATAGATCTACTTAGGTCAAGCTAGAGAAGCCATTGTCGCTAAATTCTAACCAATAATAATTAATTTATTTATTTTCCATGCATAATAAGCTCACACATGGTCATACAGGTTTTTGCCACTTCCGGAATCGAAGTCATATCCCATTCCAGTACCGACTAATACACATACAAAGGCCTTTTCCCAGGTATAACTATTAAATAAATATATGTGTTTTCAAAATGACTTATTTAGCAAGTAGTAAATAAATTGATTTTGTTTTTTAAGCAAATTTTAGTTCCCTATGATTTCATATTCTTTCTGAATTCTGACCAAACTGAAACCATGACAATGCGTATTCGTGCAGGTTTCTGCCACCTCCAAGGTCTGAGTCCTAGTACCAACAAATACTGAGCCTACGGACGATGATATTCGGATATGCTCAACAACCACCCTTTCTCAGGTATGACAATTAAATAAGTGTTATGTATGTGGTTTCAAAATGACCTATTTAAGAAGTAAATTGATTTTGTTTTTTTTATCAAATTCAGTTTCCTATAAATATATTTGAGTGCAAATTAGATTGTAATTGTAATGATTTTACATTCTTTCTGAATTTTATCAATTGAATTTGGCTTCAACACATGTGGAGTTTGCTTATAAGAGTGTCTACAGGAAAATGTCCATTTTCTATTGTTTATACTAAATATCCTCACCATACTATTGATTTGGTCAGTTTACCTAAGTGACCTGGCGTGAGCAAGGCAACTGCCAACATGACGGATGAGGTTCAAGCTATGGATGCAGAGGCGAAGCAAAAGATTGAGCACGATAATATGCACATTACAAGAAGCTTGCTGACAAACATTGCCAAAAGTTGGCTTTTGAGAAAAAGGATCAAGTGATGGTGTACGTGCGCAAGGAAAGGTTTATGTTGGTACTTATGACAAGTTATAGCAAAATAAATATAGTCATTATACAATTCTACTGAAAATCAATGACTTTTAATGCGTTTGATCTTTATCCATATCATGCTACTGATGGTCCAATGTATGCAGAAACGGTTGTGAAGTGTTGTATGTTTTATATAAATATACACGGTCAATCAAATAATATAGAAGTAAGAAAGATGTTGAACCCACAGAGAACAAGTAATAATAACTAATCTAATTATCAAGTTTTTACTAATTTAAATTCACTTAAACTGTCAACTCAATTGATTTGTGAAATTGTTTTGAATAAAAATAAATAAAATAAAACTCAATTAACTAACAAGGATTGATCACCAGATGATTAAGACATATAAATATAATTTCTTGTGGTGATGGATTGCTTATCAACATTAACATCTTTCAAATGATTAAAAAACTTATTTCAATTATTTTGTTATTTTATTGCAAGATGCTTAAAATAGATTCATTAATTAAGCACAAACTCCTAACACAAGTACACATGACATACATGTACTTTCGTCTCATACACTGTTATCCTTAACAAGAATCAAAAAATTCATGCTTTATTATATTTAGATCTAATCTAAGATTTCCTCTTTCAATTCCATCAAAGATATCAAATTAATTGATGGCCAAACAATTATTAAATTAAGCACAAAATATAATAATCAACTCAATAAGATCAATACGTGAAGAAAACGATAATTGAATTAATGCATTGCAAAAATTTTCATTGTATTTCTAATTGGAATTTAGTTCATCATACTTAAGAAAACTAGCATAATGCAATTAAATAACATCCCGAGTATAGATAAAGAAGTAAGGAGAATAAGAAAAACTCTATCGAGAATAGCGAATGAACAGTGAAAGAAAAAAATGTAGTGACAATGTAGTTATTATGGAAAGAAACATCCTTCACAATTTATATTTTTTTTCCCGCAAAATTGAGGTGATTGAAGGAGATTTGGCGCCAATTTATGATGACAATTTACAAGGAAAAAAATTAATGAATGAATTATTACTCACTATATGTTATTATTTAGAGGCTTTTTTGCGAAAGATAAAATTGGTAACTGTTTTATTCTAAATAATTTTTTTAGAATTAATTCTGATTAATATAATAAATTTTAATATAAATACTTTTAATTTTTTATAGTAATTTTTTTAAATAATATTTTTTTAGTAACTTACAATATCGACTATTTCTTTAATCAAAGTTAATAAATTTATAATAATTTAAACTTTAAAATTTCATACATTGACCATTAAAAAAAAGATAAGGCTCTATTGTGGAATAGACCACAAATGTTAAACTCATCTATTCTGCAGAAAGAGTTAACTTTGAGTTCATTTTTAGTTAATTTATGGTATCCGACAACTCAAATTTTAATGTAATTAATTTTTTAAAATGTAATTTTATTCTTAATAATATTTTTTAAATAATTTATAATATTGAATATTTTATTTATTAAAATATTAAGTTACAATAATTTAAAATTTAAATTATTGTAATTGACAATAAAAAATTATAACAATTAAGACTCTTTTTGTAGAACATGTCACAAATGTATTAAATTATTACTATTCTGTTTTACAAAAAAAAAATATTTCAGTTTGTTATTAACTAATTTATGACATCCTAAAATTTAAATTTAAATCAATTTAACTTTTTGAAATAATAATTTTATTTACAATACTACTTTTTAAAGAGTGTACAATATTAATTTTTTTATAAGTTAAAATCAAACTCTTTCTTTTAAACAAGTCCTTAATTTAGGAGCCAAAATTCATGTACGGATGTTTCAATCAGAGAGCTACATGAACATATGTTTTGTGACGCCCCAAAATAGGTATACAACACTCATTCTGAGTCGTCAAAATACATGGTACAGAAATAACTACAACTTTATTAATACAGCATAAAAATTATGAGTTTAAATACAAATATTACCATCTAGACAATATTCATACCCAAATAAGTTCTCATTACAATTATTGATACATTATTTTATAAAAAAATGGTGAGGACTACTAAAACGATTTTCTAGAACCTTCATTCCATACCCCGACTAGTACTCGCTACATTCTCGCCTCCTGTGAAGAAAAATGGAACAAAAAGGAAAAGGGTGAGCTCAACTAGCCCAGTAAAAAATATTATGACTAAGATAATATAGAACAAATTATTGTTAGTCTTCAACAGGGAAAAATCTGATAAAGTACAATAGACAACAAGTTTCAGATCAATATTCGCAGCGGAAATAATAATTTATAGAAGAGTTACGTAGAAAATGAAATCTACTATTATCTATGAATTTAAAAGTCCATCATCAATATTTTATCCATGTAACATCAATCAATATACATCATAAATCAAATATTCATCTTTGTACTACAGGCCAAAGATATTCACCAGTTGGTTATGTTCATCTAAACACATGTTCATCTTTGCACTACGGGCCAAAGATATTCATTAGAAATCATTAATCTTTGCACTACATGCCAAAGATATTCAGTAATATCATCATTTAGGACCGAGGATGATGAAAAATATTTTAAAGAAAACGAATCCAGTGAAACAAAATAACAATTATTAAGGATTCGTATTTCGGTTTATCCATGTCCAAAAATACCTCATAAATAATCATAGTGAAGTAAAATTCAAGAATGATCAACACATGGATACAATCAAGGCTAGTATCCATAATAGATATTTTGGAGGAAAAATTAAAATTTATTTTTTTTGTGAATAGTGTCGTATTCGTGAATAGTATCATATACGTGAATAGTACTATATACGTGAATAGTAACCCCGACACTAAAAGGCAAGAATTTTACAAGAAAATTTTTACCAATATTCCAGCATAATGATATTGAAAGAAATAATATCATTTTCAAAAAAAATAATATCCCTTACCTCGAAAGAATAGTACTTCTGGCTAGAATACTGAATATAGTGCAGAAGGGAACTTACACCGTATAACAACACTCAAAGTATCAAAATACTCACAAGAATACGCTCAATATATCGAGAGAGAAAGAGAGAGAAAACTTTAGTTTCTGGTATGATTTTCAATTCTAACCTTAGCACCCTATTTATAGAAAAATGCTTAGAACACAAAAGCAGAAAATTTAATAAAATATAATATTTATTAAAATTTGTCTACGCCAACCTTCGAATTCATATTTCAGCATGCTTAACAACACATAAGCCCACCAACCAACCAGAAAAACATTTTTCTTTTAAAACATATTTAAAACTTTTAAAAAATAATTATTTCGGAACTTTAGAACTTCAATAATTCATAATAAATAGCCCTTTTATCAGAAAAATTCGATCCTTATATCCTTTCCATAGGAAATTCCATTTTCTACAACTTTGCAGAAGAAAGTTTTTCCAAATTCTAAAAAGAAATTGACCGAAATCCACAAACGGACGATTTTACAAGCTATAATCAAATTTCAATCAAGAAATGGGGTCCACCAACATGAAAAATATGTTTTAAATACTTATTGTAACAAAAATACTCTTCCTCCTCATATACTCATATATCTCACATTTATTGTAAAAATATCACAATTATTATATTGTTAAAATATAATAATATATTTAAATGAATTATTTTATCAGAAAAAGATAAAATATTAATTTTCAACAATTGTCACATTAAAAATTTTCTCCATCTATATCCACATAAAATCAATATTTTTCTTATCATATAAATTAATAATTAATTATTCACAAATAATATTACAGAATCACAATACTGACAATCAGGCCGTTCCCAGGAAAGAGTGGGCTTTCCAATAAGGATTTCTCCTTACTGGCACACAATTAGGTGACCAAACCTCTCCTTAGACAGAACTTTCTAGACATTGCCAATATTGTTATCTAATAATATTATTCAGATAATATGAATTATTGCTTCGATAATGGAAAATACTGTGTAGTGACAATTATTGAAACAACAGTAATATACAATATCAACGCAACAATTATTGAATCAATAAAATAAAATACTGAACAATAATTATTGTAACAATTATTGAGTAGTTCCTTCTTACGTAAGAATCAATAATTGGTGCAATACTGTGTGCTATTGTGCAACAACGCGTATTACTGTGTTTTAACCACCGGATATTCCAACAGTATTAACGGTAAAAACTATGCCGTTATTTATAAACAACTTATACTTGTCATTTTTTTCATCCAATCGCTTTTCGTTATAGGGCCCACAAAAGACTGCGCCGTCGTACTAATATTCCCCGACAAGAAGAATATTCCACGACCAAACGAATATTTCCCGACAACAATGAATATTTTATAACCACTTGCTTATTTGAAATATTTATGCATTTTACCCATAACTAACCACATTAATTAAATCAACCCTTACTATTTTAAAATAATAAATAGAGAAAATTAAATTTCATTTATTAATAATTTGGGGTCTTACAATGATCATGCCAACAACTGTTCATCAATGCACTATGGGCCAATGATGACCTTTACCACATCATTTGTAACATTATGGTTATGATTATACCGAATAATCACTAGTCATAATCATATCAACTCCATCTATGCACTACGGGCCAAAGATGACTTTCATAACAATATAAGCATGAGGATGATGACAATGATATAAGAATTCAATTAAAGAAAGCAAAGGATAAATTTTTAAAGATTTATAATTTAATTTATCCAAAATTCAATAATGTCCAAATTGTCAACATGATACTGCTTTGTGGAGTAAAATTCAAGAATAATATTGTATCAAAAATGATTCAGACCGAAAAGAAATTAATTTTTGTCATGAATAATATCCTGGGTGATTAGTAACAGAGTGAATAATACCCCGTGAATAGTAA
The DNA here is from genome assembly GCA_020205505.1 of Panax japonicus. Taxonomy (NCBI): domain Eukaryota; kingdom Viridiplantae; phylum Streptophyta; class Magnoliopsida; order Apiales; family Araliaceae; genus Panax; species Panax japonicus. The sequence goes on from CM035105.1 coordinate 18,826,299, forward strand.
CTTCAGGAATAGTAACCCCGTGAGTAAGACCCCAACTTTTATAAATAAAGATTAATTTCTCTAGAAATATATTTTTGAATATTATTGTGTGGATATGATATAATTTTATAGTTGTGGGTAATATTTAAAAATTTTGCAAAGTAAGCAAGTGGTTATATAATATTCGATTGGTCGGAGAATATTCGTTTTAACAGGGAATATTCGTACGGCGGCACAATTATTGGTGGACCCCACAACGGAAGTATTGTCGTAGTAAGAAAACGACAGAATTATCTTTTTATATAAATAACGGAAGAAATGTTACCATTAAAACTGTTGAACTACCAGGTAGTAAAAGTACAGTAATACGTGTGGTTGCATAGTAGCACACAGTATTGGTTATTGATGCTTACGTGAGAAGTCACTCAGTTATACTCAATTATTGCTGCAGTAATTGCGGCATCATATCTCTCATATTATTGATTCGATTATTATCACAATATCATCTACATTATATGATATATTATTAAATTAATAATTGGGACGACAAAGATATTCATATTATTAAATTGCAATATTTACAATGTCTAGAAGTTCTGTCAAGGAGAGGTTTGGTCACCTAATTGCGCGCCAATAAGGAGAAATCCTTATCGAAAACCCCTCTCTTTCCTGGGAATGACCTAGTTGTTAAATATTGTGAGTTATAATATTAATGATGAATAAGTTCGTATTGATTAAAGATAAATTTGATAGTCCCATTGTGTTGGAATTATTAGTGTTAGTGGAAATCGACATCTATTCCGATGATAATTGATGTCTTTTGGGTTATATTGATAAATCAGGTAATTTATCGGATAAACTAGCAATTAATTACTACTAATTCACATGCTTATATAACTATTTGTTCACACGTATGTACTATTGAATCACATTCATGTACTATTAGGGGAGTTGATACAAGATTGATAATACTTGCATGACTAAATTAAAAATGGAGGTATAGATGGAGGTACTATACTGTAATTCGTATTTTCACATGATTATACTATTGATTCACATGATTGAACTATTGATTCACATTATTTATTATTAGGGGAGGCGATGCAAGTTTGATAATACTTGTAGGACTAAATTAAAAATGAAAGAAAAGTTGGAGGTATTGTACTGTAATATTTTGAGCCCCAAAACGTGCAATTATCGAAAATATATTTTTCTATAAATAGAAGCTCATTCTTCCTTCATTTCTCACCAATTCACTAAAGCTATAGAGAATTTATTGTAAGACCCCAACTTTTTAAATAAAGATTAAATTTTCTCGAAATATATTTTTGAATATTATGGTGTGGATTTGATATAATGTTATAGTTGTGGGTAATATTTACAAATTTTGCAAAGTACTCAAGTTGTTATATAATATTCGATTGGTCGGGGAATATTCGTACAATTGCACAATCATTGGTGGACCCCCACAACGGAATTATTGTCGGATTGAAAAAACGACAAAAATACTTTATGAAAATAACGACGGAAGTTTTATTGTTAACTGTTTAACTACCCGGTAGTAAAAGTACAGTAATACGCGTAGTTTCATAGTAGCACACGATATTGATTATTGATGCTTACATGAGAAGTAACTCAGTTATACTCAATTATTGCTACAGTAATTACTGCATCATATTTCTCATATTATTGATTCGATTATTGTCATAGTATCATCTGCATAATATATTATTTTATTAAATCAATAATTGAGACGACAAAATTATTCATATTATTAAATTGAAATATTTAGAATGTCTAGAAGTTCTGTCAAGGAGAGATTTGGTCACCTAATTGCGCGCCAATAGGGAGAAATCCTTATTAAAAAGCCTCCTCTTTCCTGGGAACGACCTGGTTGATAAATATTGTGAGTTATAATATTAATGATGAATTTTATTAAAATTAAAGTTGTGTTCGGAGTTGAATTTGGAGACGCGGACGTGATATTTGAGTCCGGAACGATGAAATTAGTAAAAATAGTCTATAAACACAAAATTTTCCAGAATTCACTATTTGGTCAAAAAGTTAACAATTGATTTTTTTGGGAAAAGTCAAACTTTGAAATTTCAAATTTTATATTTTTGATAAAAATGGTTTCATTGTGTTGGAATTATTTGTGTTAGTGAAAATCGACAATTATTTCGATAATAATTGATGTCTAGAGTAATTGATTGCTATTATTTCACATGATTATAACTATTTGTTCACATGTGTATACTATTGTTTCACATTCTTGTTACTATTAGGGGATTTGGTGCAAGATTAATAATACTTGCATGACTAAGTTAAAAATGGAGGTATAGATGGAGGTACTATACTGTAATTCGTATTTTCACATGTCTAGAACTATTGAGTCACATAATTTACTATTGAATCACATTATTTACTATTAGGGGAGGTGGTGCAAGTTTGATAATACTTCTATGACTAAATTAAAAATAAAGAAAAAGTTGGAGGTATTGTACTGAAATTTTTTGAGCCCCAAAACGTGCAATTATCGAAACTATATTTTTCTATAAATAGAAGCTCATTCTTCCTTCATTTCTCACCAATTCACAAAAGCTTTAGAGCGATTAATATAGAGAGAAATTATAGAAAGAAGAAGAGAAGTCTGCTACCTCATTATTCCAGTATCCAGTTTTTCTAAAGGTAGGGAGTATTATTTCTTTTGTATTCATAAAGAGAACTTCTGTTATTCCATTCTTTATTATTTTGTTGGAATAACCTGTATACGCGGGCTACCCTATACTTGGTGAAATTCTTCTGTTGTTCCATTCTTTATTATTCTGTTGGAACATCCTGTCTGTGCGTTCTACGCCAGACCTGGTTTCGTCTTTATTATTCTGTTGGAATATCCTGTTTGTACGTTTTACGCCGGACCTGATTCCGTCTTTATTATTTTGTTGGAATATCCTGTCTGTGCGTTCTACGCCGGACCTGATTCCGTCTTTATTATTCTGTTGGAATATCCTGTCTGTGCGTTTTACGCCGAACCTGATTCCTTTATTTATTATTCTGTTGAAATAACCCGCCTGTGCGGTCTATCGCATGCCTGGTGATTTCTTTTGTTATTCCATTCCTTATTATACTCAGTTAGTTAAAGTTTTGACTTCTATACTCCATGAAATTAGTGGAATATCCTTGATATTTGCACTTCATCCAATATCTTTTCATGGAAATATTTTTCTGAGCATTCTTGAATCTTACTCTACAAAACAGTATCATGTTGACAATTTGGACGTTATTAGATCTTGGATAAAATAATTCTTGAACTTGTTTTATTGAATTCTTATATCATTGTCATCATCCTCATGTTTATATTTTGTTGAAAGTCATCTGTGGCCTATAGTGCATAGATGGACTTGGTATGATTATGACCAGGGATTATTCGGTGTAATCATGACCGTAATATTACAAATGATGTGATAAAAGTCCTCATTGGCCCGTAGTGCATTGATGGACAGTTGTTGGCATGATCATGACCATTATTGAATACACAAATATTCTTGGCCCGTAGTGCATGGATAATTGTGGTTGTGATACTAAAGAATATCCTTGGCCGTAGTGTAGGGGTGATTCGATGATGTGGAATATTTATTAAGTTGAGTCCCAGCGATAAAAGTGATGAAAAACCTTTTAAATCATAAAAGATAGTAGATTTTATTCTCTACTTGACTCTTTTAATGGATTGCTTATTTCGCTGCAGTTAAACTTGATGGATGTTATATTGTATCAGTTTAACACTGTTGAAGGCTAACGATAATATATTCTGCATTATCTTAGTCATAATATTTCCTACTGGGCTAGTTGAGCTCACCCTTTTACTTTTATTGTTCTCTTCAGGAAATGAGAACGTAGCAGGGACAGATAGGATGTTCCAACAGAATAATAAAGAATGGAGTAACAGAAGAATTTCACCATGTATGCAGTATTTCGCATAGACAAATTATTCCAACAGAATAATAAATAACGGAACCAGGTCATGCGTAATTCACACAGACAGGATGTTCCAACAGAATAATAAAGGATGGAATAACAATAGCTCTCTTCAAGAACACGAAAGAAATAATACCCCTTACATTAGAAAAGCTGGATACTGGAATAATGAGGTAGCTGACTTCTCTTCTTCTTTTTCTCTATAATAATTGCTCTAAAGCTTTTGTGAATTGGTGAGAAATGAAGTAAGAATGAGCTTCTATTTATAAGAAAATATAGTTTCGGTTATTGCACGTTTTGGGGCTCAAAATATTACAGTATAATACCTTCCTCTTTTTCTTCATTTTTAATTTAGTCCTGCAAGTATTAACAAACTTGCACCACCTCCCCTAATAGTAAATAATGTAAATTAATAGTTCATTCATGTGACTCAATATTATAATCATGTGAAAAAAACTAATTACAGTATAGTACCTTCAACTATACCTCTATTTTTAACTTAATCATGCAAGTATTATAAATCTTGCACCAACTCCCCTAATAGTACAAGAATGTGATTCAATAGTACACACATGTGAATAAATAGTTATATAAGAATGTGAATTAGTAGCAATTAATTACTCATTTATCCGATAAATTGCCCTATTTATCAATATAACCCCCAGACATCAATTATCATAAGAATAGATGTCGATTTCCACTATCACTAATAATCACAACACAATGGAAAATTCATCTTTAATCAACACAACTTATTTATCATTAATATTATAACTCACAATATTTAACAACCAGGTCGTTCTCAGGAAAGAGGGGGCTATCCGATAAGGATTTCTCCTTATTGGCGCACAATTAGGTGACCAAACCTCTCCTTGACAGAACTTCTAGACATTGTCAATATTGCAAATAATAATATGAATAACTTTGTCTTCTCAGTTATTAATTTAATAATAATAAATATAATATAGATGATACTGTGACAATAATTGAATCAATAATATGAGAGATATGATACAACAATTACTGTAGCAATAATTGAGTATAACTGAGTGACTTCTCACGTAAGCATAAATAATCAATATCGTGTGCTACTATGCAACCAAGCGTATTACTGTACTTTTACTACCGGGTAGTTCAACAGTTTTAACTGTAACACTTTCGCCGTTATTTTTATAAAAAAATAATTTTGTCGTTTTCTAACTACGACGATACTTCCGTTGTGGGGACCACCAATGATTGTGCCATCATACGAATATTCCATGTTAAAACGAATATTCCCCGACCAATCGAATATTATATAACCACTTGCTTACTTTACAAATTTTGTAAATATTACCCACAACTATAACATTATATCAAATCCACACCATAATATTCAAAAATATATTTTGAGAAAATTAATCTTTATTCATAAAAGTTGGGGTCTTACAACCTCCCCTTCTTATGAAATTTCGTCCTCGAAATTAGGGTATGTACCTGATATATTGAAGAGGTGAGGATACCTTGATTTCATTTCAGATTCTAACTCCCAGGTCATTTCCTCAACATCGTGGTTTCTCCACAAAACTTTGACTTGAGGTATAACTTTAAAGCGTAGAATATAATCATTCTTATCCAAGATTTTAACAGGTAACTCTTCGTACGTTAAATCTTCCTCTATCTCGTCTGGTTCTAATTCAATAATGTGGTTCGGGTCTTTCACATATTTATGTAACATAGATATGTGAAAAATGTTATGAACACGAGACATACATTGCGGTAAGGCGAGTCTATAGGCCACAGTTCCTACTTGATCAAGGATTAAAAATGGGCCAATGAATCGAGAGTTGAGCTTTCCTCTCTTTATAAATCTCGTAACTCCCTTCCATAGAGCAACACGTAACAACACATGATCTCCAATATTGAATTCCACGTCCTTTCGATGAAGATCAGCATAACTCTTTTGTCGATCTTGTGAGGTTTTTATACGTTGTCGGATTGTTTGAATCTTTTCTGTAGTCATACATACCAACTTTGGTCCCAACAACGTTGCTTCACCCACCTCATCCCAGCGTACTGGAGAACGACACTTTCTTCCATACAATGCCTCAAATGGTGCCACATACCAATACTTGCTTGATAACTGTTGTTGTAGGAAAACTCCACCAATGGTAAGAACTTGTCCCAATTTCCTTTGAAGTCAAGGACATAAAGTCTTAATAAATCTTCAAGAGTTTGAATAGTCCTCTCCGACTGCCCGTCCGTCTGAGGATGATATGCTGAGCTAAATCGTAAATCCGTGCCCATAGCATTTTGCAAACTAACCCAAAATCGTAAAGTGAATCTTGTGTCTCGATCAAAAATTATGGATACCGGCATACCATTCAGTCTTACAATCTCATTTATGTACATACGAGCAAGACGTTCAAGTGTATAAGTTTCTCGTATAGGTAGGAAATGAGCAGACTTGGTCAATCTATCAATAATGACCCAAATTGCATCTATTCCTTGAGAAACCTTGGGAAGACCAGTAACGAAATCCATGGTAATGTGCTCCAACTTCCATTCTGGAATTTCAAGTGGTTGCAATGGACCTTTTGGTAATTTATGCTCCGCCTTGACTCGTTGACAAGTTAAACACCTTGAGATAAACTCCGTTATCTCTCTCTTCATATTGCTCCACTAAAATATATGTCGAAGATCACAATACATTTTAGTACTCCCAGGATGGATTGCAAACAGTGTGTATGCGCCTCCATCATGATATTATACTTTAAATCAGGGTTGTTAGGAACACAAAGTCTGGATTTGACTCGAAGTATTCCTTCTTCATCGATTCTTGCTTCCGGCATAACACCTTCTTGCACTTTCTTCCTCATACGCATCAGCTCTAGGTCTGTTGCTTGAGCATCTTTAACTATATCGATTAAAGTCAGTTCTACTCGTATATTCGCCATCATCACATAGGTCCCTGGAGTCTTTAACTCTATCTCCATCCTTTGTAAGTCATATAAAATGGGCCTTTGCGTTGACAATAATGCACTCGTACCCGCATATGATCTTCTACTCAATGCATCAACTACTACGTTCGCTTTTCCAGGATGGTATTGAATGGTATGATCGTAATCTTTCAATAACTCAAGCCATCGTTGTTGTCGCATGTTGAGTTCCTTTTGAGTGAAGAAATATTTGAGGCTTTTATGATCCGTATAAATCTCCACCTTCTCTCTATACATGTAATGCCTCCAAATTATAAGCGCAAAAATGACTGCTGCCAACTCTAGATCACGAGTAGGATAATTCCTCTCATATTCTTTGAGTTATCGTGAGGCATAGGCTATGACTTTCCCATGTTGCATGAGAACACATCCTAACCCTTTGCCTGAAGCATCACCGTAGATGACAAATCCCTCTGAACGAAATGGTATTGTCAGAACAGGTGCTGAAATGAGTCTCCTCTTGAGTTCGTGAAAACTCTTCTCACATTACTCGCTCCAACCGAATTTTGTATCTTTTTGAGTCAGTTGAGTTAATGGAGTAGCGATTCGAGAAAACCTTTCTACGAATCTCCGATAATAACCAGCTAAGCCGAGAAAGCTACGTACTTCGGTCACTGATTTAGGTTGCTCCAAGCTTTGAATTTCTTCAATCTTTGTCGGGTCAACAGATATCCCATGATTTGTTATCACGTGACCAAGGAATGCAACTTCCTCAAGCCAGAACTCGCATTTCTTTAACTTGGCATATAGCTTGTTTTCACGAAGCTTTTGGAGTATCAGCCTCAAGTGTTGCTCATGATCTTCACGGGTTTTGGAGTATATGAGAATGTCATCAATAAAGGCGACCACAAAGTGATCCAAATATTTCTTGAATACTCGGTTCATCATATCCATGAAGGCAGCAGGGGCATTAGTCAATCCAAAAGCTATGACTAAGAATTCATAATACCCGTACCGAGTTCTGAAAGCAGTCTTTGGAATGTCATCAATTTTAATCTTCAACTGATGATATCCGGAACGAAGATCAATCTTTGAAAAGAATTTGGCGCCTTGCAACTGGTCTAACAGGTCATCAATTCGAGGCAATGGGTACCTATTTATTATGGTGACATGATTTAACTCCCGATAATCAAAACAAAGTCGCAAATTTCCATCTTTCTTCTTTACGAATAGAACAGGAGCACCCCAAGGAGACGTGCTAGGACGAATGAAACCAATGTCTAACAATTTCTGCAATTGGGTCTTTAACTCCTGAAGTTCAATAGGAGCCATTCGATATGGGGCTTTGGAAATTGATTTTGTACCGGGTTCAAGGTCAATAAAAAATTCAATTTCACGCTCTGGGGGTAGGCCAGGAAGTTCTTCAGGGAATACGTCAGGAAATTTATTAACAATAGAAATATCTTTCAAATCTGACTATTTTTGTTTAAATCTTTGACATGAGCTAAGAAAGCTTGACATCCGTTTTTCAATAAATGAATAGCTTTATGGCTTGAGATAACCGTGATTGATTTTAATGGTTTGGTCGCTTGAATTTTCATAATAGGTTGATAAAGAATATGAAAGCTAACAACCTTACAGAAATAATCAATTTTAGCATGATGAGTAGTTAACCAATCAATCCCTAGAATCACGTCAATTGAAAGTATTTTTAAAGAAATAAGATCGATAGGTAACGTGCGGTTATCAATTTGAATCAAACAAGACTTATAAACAGTGGATGTAATGAAGGTTTCTCCCAATGGAGTTTCAACTGATAAATCAAAGTCTAATTTCTCCGGAGTCAAATTTAAATGTTGAGCGCAAATAGGAGAAATAAATGAATGGGTAGAACCGGTATCAAATAAGGTATAAACTTCGCTAGAGTTTATGATAAGCTTACCCGTGATGACCTCGTTCGGGTTTCTTACTTTCTGGGAGGTTACGACAAACGCTCTCCCTTGAACTACCGGCTTTAACTTTTCTGGGATGGCCTTTGGTGCCTCCATCCCAGCTGGACTTGTCTTTGGTGAACGATAAAATCAGGCTACGTGACTTTCTCTTCCATAATTATAACACGCTTTGGACTGCATTACGCAGTTTGGACTGATAGTCCCTCCCCTCCACATTTGAAGCATATGATAGGTGGTCGTTCTCCTTCCTTAACAACGGGTGCTGGTGCTGACGTCTTTCCATCATTGTTAAATCTTCTTTTCTTGAAATGTCCATTTTTACTGTCTTGACCATGATTACCATCGAAGTGGTTACCATTTTTGGCATGTTGATTCCCTCTACGTTTGTTGTCACCGCTTTGATGACTGCTACCACTGGTATTATCATTTTGCTGGCTGCTTTCTCTTGGTTGAGTTGACTCGTTATCGCGCTCCAATAACTGAGCCCTATTAACAATATTTGAATACAAACACAGTTTATGAGAAATTAGATATTGACGTATCTTGAGTTTCAAACCTCTAAGAAATATTCGCGTCATTCTCTCCTCATTGTCAACTAAGTGAGACGCAAATCGGGACAACTCGGCAAACTTAGCTTCGTACTACGATACGGTCATATTGTTCTTCTCCAACTTGATGAACTGTACCTCTTTCATGTGACGAATACTTTCGGAAAAGTACTTGTCATTGAAAAGTTCTTGGAACTTCTCCTAAGACATCTTCAGTGCGGCAGGTTGAGCACGCTTTACCGATTTCCACCAGTAATCTGCCTCTTCTCACAACATAAAGGTGACAAATGGAACCTTTTTTTCCTCGGAGCATCCCAAAACATCAAATATCTTGGTGATCTGCTTTATCCACGCTTCCGCCTTAAGTGGTTTTGGCTCTCCAATAAACTCCGGTGGTCCCAGCTCCTTAAACTGTTTAGCGATGACCGTCCGAGAGTTTCCATTATTTCCACTGACATTTTGGACAGAAGCCGTTCTCGCCTAATGTTGCATGAATTGCATAAAGCCTTTGAATATTCCATCGTTCATCATTTGGTCAGTGTTGTTGTTTGAATGAGGATTATCGCCTTCCTGATGCACATTATCCTGATTATTGATCTGTGGAGACTCAACGATTTCCTGTGCTCCATTGCTATTCTCAACATTCTCGGATGTCATTTTTAAATACTGTCACAAAACAAGGGTTAATTGACATGTCACATATTATCCCTATACTCTGACCGACCAAATAAATACCAAATAAACTTAGGTAGGTCATACTAGCGAAGGAATTCCCCGTCTCTCCCGTCCTAGTTTTTGTCTCATATCTCATCCAGGGATCATATCTCTAAGCTTTTATACCAACTGTGACACCCCCAAAACAGGTATACATCACCCATCTTGGTTCGCCAAATACATGGTATAAAATTCAAATACAACTTAATTCTACAACAGTCGTATAAAATACGATAAAATATAATCTAAGAGTTTTTAATAAGAATAGTCATCTAGACAATATACAAACTCAATGGAGTCTTTATTACATTTATTATCACACTATTTAACAGAATAGTGAGGACTATTAATGATATCATCTGGACCGTCACTCCGTTCCCCGACTAGTCCCGGCTACGTTCTCATTTCCTGCAGAGAACAGTGAAAGAAAGGGTGAGCTCAACTAGCCAAGTAAGAAATATTATGACTAAGATAATGCAGAATAATTTATCGTTAGCCTTCAACAGTGTTAAACTGATAAAATATAAGAAATATCAAGTTTAACTGCAGCGGAACAAGCAATCCATTAGAAGAGTCAAGTAGAGAATAAAATCTACTATCTTCTATGATTTAAAAGGTTTTTCATCACTTTTATCGCTGAGACTCAGCTTAATAAATAAACCACATCATCCCTGCACTACTACCAAAGATATTCATTAGTATCACGACCACAAATTATCCATGCACTACGGGCCAAGGATATTCGTGTATTCATCAATGGTCATGATCATGCCAACAACTGTCCATCAACGCACTACAGGCCAATGAGGACTTTTACCATGTCATTTATAACATTACGGTCATGATTATACCGAATGATCCCTGGTCATAATCATACCAAGTCCATCTATGCACTACAGGCCACATATGACTTTCAACAGAATATAAACATGAGGATGATGACAATGATATAAGAATTCAATTAAAGAAATCAAAGGATAAATTTTTAAAGATTTATAATTTAATTTATCTAGAATTCAATAATGTCCAAATTATCAACATAATACTGCTTTGTAGAGTAAAATTCAAGAATAATATTGTATCAAAAATAATTTAAACCGAAAAGAAATCAATTTCCACATATTTACGTAACATGGATATGTGAAAAACGTTATGAACACGAAACATACTTGGCAGTAAAATGATTCTATATGCCACAGTTCCTATTCGGTCAAGGATTTCAAATGGGCCAATGAATCAAGGATTGAGCTTTCCTCTCTTTCTAAATCTCGTAACTCCCTTCCATGGAGCAACACGTAACAACACATTTCTCCAACATTGAATTCCACGTCTTTTCAATGAAAATCAGCATAACTCTTTTGTCAATTTTGTGAGGTTTTTATACGTTGTCGGATCATTTGAATATTTTCCGTAGTCATACATACCAATTCTGGTCCCAACAACGTTCCTTCACCCACCTCGTCCCAGCATACTGGAGAACGACACTTTCTTCCATACAACGCTTCAAATGGAGCCATGCCGATACTTGCTTGATAACTATTGTTATAAGAGAATTCCACCAATAGAAAGAACTTTTCCCAACTTCCTTTGAAGTCAAGAACACAGAGTCTTAATAGATCCTCAAGAGTTTTGATAGTCCTCTCTGACTGTTCATCCATTTGAGGATGATACGCCGAACTAAATCGTAAATCTGTGCTCATAGATTTTTGCAAACTAACCCAAAACTGTGAAGTGAATATTGGGTCTCGATCCAAAACTATGGATACTGGCATACCATGCAGTCTTACAATCTCACTTATGTACATATGAGCATGACGTTCAAGTGAATAAGTTTCTCGTATAGGTAAGAAATGAGCAGACTTGATCAATCTTTCAACAATGACCCAAATTGCATTTATGCCTTGAGAAACCTTGGGAAGACCAGTAACGAAATCCATGGTAATGTGCTCCCACTTTCATTCTGGAATTTCAAGTAGTTGCAATGGACCTTTTGACACTTGATGCTCCGCCTTGACTCGTTGACAAGTTAAACACCTTGAGATAAACTCTGTGCTTTCTCTCTCTTAATATTGCTCCACTAAAATGTATATCAAAGATCACAATAAATTTTGGTACTACAAGGATGGATTGCAAACGGTGTGTTGTGCGTCTCCATCACAGGGTCGTTAGGAACACAAAGTCTGGAGTTGACTCTAAGTATTCCTTCTTCATCAATTCATGCTTCTGTAATAGCACCTCCTTGCACTTTCTTCTTCATACGCATCAGCTCCCGGTCTGTAGCTTGAGCAACTTTAATTTTATCGATTAAAGTCGGTTCTACTCGTATAGTTGTCATCATCACGTGGGTCCCTGGAGTCTTTAACTCTATCTCCATCCTTTCCAAGTCATATAAAATGGGCATTTGCGTTGAAAATAACGCACTCGTACCTGCATATGATCTTCTACTCAATGTGTCAGCTACCACGTTCGCTTTTCCAGGGTGGTATTGAATGGTATGATCATAATCTTTCAACAGTTTGAGCCAACGTCGTTGTCGCATGTTGAGTTCCTTTTGGGTGAAGAAATATTTGAGTCTTTTATAGTCCGTATAGATCTTGTGAAGACCCCAAACTCGGGTACTTGAAACCCGAACTCGGTTCTTCATGATACCATTTTTATGAGCGGAATAATACTAATAATAATAACAATAATATAAAAATCCAATTTAACTTACATTTATCATTGTCTAATCCCAAGTACGCAACCTTTACTACATTCTTTACTTGATATATAAAACATATCATTATCTTAATACAGTCTAACTATTACAAAAGATACAATTAAACATATAATGTTTGCTTTCCTTTTTCACTTGTTCCTATCTGAAACTTCAGATTGATCATGCCTAGCTGAAAACATTTAATTTAAAGCAAGAATGAGCATTTGGGTGCCCAGCAAGTAATAACAATTATAAATATAATTAGCTAAAAGAAATAAATGTTTTCTTTGTACATCACTTCTACAACAAATTTATAGTTGTGAAGTAAACCGAACCGATAATAATAACATAACAATTCTATCTCAAAATTTTGAAACTACGTATAAACTATATATATAGGTTAGTCGACATACTATGAACATTGTTTTTAGTTTTCGCTAAGGTTTAACAGAACTTCATCTGCAAACCGTCTTAACTTACGGGCACGAGGGTGTACATTCCATGGACCCTGTATTGATCAATACTACATTACAAGAATGATAGGATCGTTCACTCTGTCCGCCTTGGGCGCATAAAAGTTTTCTCGTGATCGGGATGTTCATACTTAGACTGGAATCCGAACTAAAATAATTTATTGGATACAAAAAGGTTTTATCATATTCAACGACATTTCAAAATGTGTGTCTAGCTGATCAAGTAGCTTAGACGACTTATATATAAATATATATATATATATATATATATATATATATATATATATATCAATATGTGATTAAATACAATGATTATCCAAGTGGGGACACTTGTATAACCATATATAGAAAATAATGAACATAATATATATATATATATATATATATATATATATATATATATATATCTGAATTATCATATACTAACATGTTGATAAACAATGATCGGATATAGAATATATCACAATAGGGTTAATAATATAACATAATAATAATATAATTCTGAAACTTCTTACTCATGTCCATTGCATAAAGAGAATGCAAAGATAAGATACTTGCCTGATGCGATGCTTATAGTTCGTAACTTAGTTCTATCCTTATATAACACCTATCAGTAATAAGATCATTTAATCGATTAAAATAACATACTATAACACATAGCACTGCTTATTGCAGTCAGCACATAACCTAATCACATTGTCACACATATTCCACAACCATTGAATAACAAATAAACACATATACAGTCAAAATATCTAAGTCCAAATCAATTTCTGAAACATGTCGGTGTACCGACGGCTTTATCGGGTAATTATCGAGTCTAAGACTCTATCCTGTAGTTTAATATCTGTAAGTATCAGTCATATTATTTTTAAATGACTTATAATAATTTTTAAAACATTTATTATAATTAATCATGAATTTTCAAATACTGGAATCATTATTAAATGATTTAAAATCAATTAATTATATTATCATTAATATTTAATTAATTTTAAATTATTAATGAAACCATTGTCAAAATATTAAAGTTATTTATAATAACTTAAAATACTTTTAAAGTATTAATATTACCCTTAAATGATTTTTAAAAGAATTAAAATCATTTTTAAATAATTATCATTAATGTTAAAGTATTAACGCATTATTTATCAAAATATGAAAAGTCATTATTTATAACTTAAAATATTTTTAATTCATTTATATCCTTTTTAAATAATTTTTAAAAAAATAAAACCATTTTAAAACTATTTATTTAATATAATTATTAAATAAACTTAATATTATTTATTATTAAATTAATATTATTAATATTAAATTATTAATGAAATTATCCTTTAAATATTAAAAGTTATATTTTATAACTAAAAATATCTTTAAACACTTTATTTTCATTTTAAATGATTTTTATAATATTAAAATCATTTTTAAACTAATTTATTTAATATAATTATTAAATAAATTTAGCATCATTAATAGTAAATAATTAATGAGTTTTATCTTCAGACATTGAAAGTTATATTTTATAACTAAAAATACTTTTAAAATCTTTATTTACACTTTTCTATAATTTTTAAATCATTAATTTTATTTTTCATAATTTATTTAATATATTAAATAAATAACTTAATTATCATTAATATTAATTAATTAATAAAATTCATCACAAAATATTAAAAGTTATCAAAAATAACTTAAATTATTTTCTTATACCATAATATAATTTTAAATGATTTTTCATGTATTAATATCATTTTTAAATATTTTATTTAATATTATAATTAAATAAATTAAATACTTTTAATATTCCAAAAATATTAAATATTTATGAAATATATTCAAAATAATTAAAATATAATTTTTAGACATTAAAATAATTTTTAATAATCTATTTTGTATTTTTTATAATTTAAAACTATTTTTTCTATTTATTTAATTAAATTAATTAATTTTCAGAAAATAATATATACTCTCTGTCGCTAAAGCCCTTTGGCGACAGAAATTGTCGCCTTAGGTGTTCTTGAGCCCTCAAAAACATTCATAGCAGTGTACGAGTTGCCTTGTTTGACCAAGAATCGTGACTTCAGTAATGTGTTTCTGGCTTTTATTTTGGTCAGAGAATGTAATAATAAGGTTAGTCTACAAGATCCAACATCAAACATAATCATACAACATATAACGAAGGAGTTCTGATCGTCCAAAGTGGCTGTCAGAGCTGTTCTTCATTTCTGGGTTACCCAGAAATGAAGAATAGTCCGTGAGGCCTACTTTGGGCTTCCATAACTTTCTTTTCATGTACGATTTGTGTAACATAATGAGTGACGTATGTAATCAGAATGTTAGTGAAGATATCTATCATCTAAAACATGCATAAAAACATCATAATCAACCGTAAAAATCCGGTCAAACCATGTCAGAGACCGTGTTCATCTATTTTCTGGGTTACCCAGAAAACAGAACACGTACGTGGTCATGCTGCCTGGTTTGACCGCCTATATAAACTAACATGTTTAATTTTAATGTAATGTAAAGACACCAGAATGTAGTGTAAGCAACATAAAATAACTTAGATGCATTAATAACAAAAAATCAACAAAATCCTGACAGATCTAGACGGTTGAATATCTTGTCAGGCCCTTTCGGGGCAAATCTGAGTTACCCAGATCTGCTCGGTCAATGCCTGTCAACAGTCTTTGACCATTAATAACATGCAATCTGTGCATCGTATGACTCTAATTCTAATTCCAGACCAAAGATCTCTCAACATACTACATGTTATAACTTTTAAACAGCCAAAAACATAAACAGAAAACGATTTACAGCCTCTGACATTCATTGTCAGAACACAAAATATATAATTTTTTTCAAGATTTTGAAAAACATCAAATCCAAGCCTCTAGATACTATGGATCTAACATCTAGCAACCCAGAACACTTATAGACACTACATAGAACATATTACAACACATAATCATAACTTCTAACAGCATATTAAAGGTCGAATTTTTATTAGGGTTCTATACCTTTAAATGAGCAATTCTTGATTCTGACTTCTTGATTTGTTAGTGAATCTCGTGGGGTTGTATATATGACTGATATAGCAAGTATGTTTTGTAGGTTTTGGGTGGAGAGAGTTTAGTTGAGTGTTTGTAAGAAAAAAATGTGCAAATGCTCACTATTCTCTCTCCAATTCTATTTATATCACTTGTATGCAATGTATTTGGCTGGAGTGCTGCTGATTTGCTGAGATTTTTCTGAGAATGGTCACATGGGCTTGCATAGGGTTGGCCAACAACTCTTCTTAGGTCAAAATCTAACATTCTAGATTAAATAATGCAAGGGCAAAATGGTCATTGGCTTATAAAATTAAATGGCATTATGGTAATCATGACAAACCCTTAGGGTTTATCCCTAAGATTTAGCACAAAATTGTAGGATTTCTAGGATTTTACAATTTGAACAAAAATGAAATTCTTAATTTTTAAAAAAATACAAATTATAGTTTCTTAATTAATTTAGGTTTTTAATTACTTAGTACATTGCTAATTAGGTTTAAGAGACACTAATTAGCATTAAACTTCCCACTTTAGCGATTAGGGGTTACCTTAATCAAATTAGGGTTTATAATTTAGAAAAATAAAATAATAAGGGTTTATATAAAAAAACATTAGGGTTTTTGAAAATTAGGGTTCTCCCTAATTAGGGTTAATATTTAAAACACTGATCATAAATCACATTAACATGATTACATAACAGTCTTAAACTGGCATTCGGCTTTTAAATTAGGGTTTACACTTAGCAAATTAGGGTTATCAATTAGGGTTTCTAATTAGATATTAACTTTTCTAACAATTAGAGTTTCCCAATAATAATGATTAATACCTACATTAACATTAATCATATAACACAATTTCTTACCAACCATAAACTCCAGTTTGAGTTTTTAAATTTGAATTAAACCAATTAATACTAGGGTTTATAAATATTAATTAGGGTTTCAAAAATTAGGGATTTCCTAATTAACTTTTAAATTCCATAATTCTTATCCATAATCATGATAATACAATTACAAAACATTCTCGAACTGATCATAATGGAGTTTTAAATTAGGGTTTCATAATTTAATGCTAGGGCTTGGTCATGATGCATTAAAACTGAACAACCATTAACAGTCGGCAAACATATACAATACTTATTTATAGCACTGTAATATAAATAATATAATATTAATATTATATTATTATTCTCATTCCATGATCAAAATCCATAATTAGGGTTTTGGATTCCATATCTGATTTATCTGGCATATATACCTTTATTAATTAAGTTAAAATAATTAACTTAATTATTATAATTTAAAATCATATAATATAATAAAATAATTATTATAATAATTCTAATAACCATTTCATATATTATTTAAATAATATAAAATCATATTTTCATGTAAATTAATTAATAAAAACATTTTTACTATAAAACTAATTATTCTAAGAATATAATTTAATGAGCAATAATTCTAAATTAAAATTATTTATAATAATTCATGTAATAAATATATTTTTATTTACCACATAAATACATATACACATTATCTTGTACAAATCCTCATCTTTTAAATAAAAAAAATTTATACGCAAAATTTTTGATTTAATTATATAGAAAATATCGGGTTGTTACATTCACCCTCCCTTATAAAGATTCTATCCCCAGAATCACCGTTTTAAAACCTATACATACCACGGTACATAGCATACACAATCATTGCGAGTAGATCTCAGTCAAAATTGATCGAACTGATCTTTAACTATTCAGCATAAAGCTTATCTATCTGCTTATACGGAAAATTGATTTCTAAAAGAACTCAAATTCCTCCTTCAAAATAATTTATAAAATAATTTACTATATATAAGAAAATAATATATAAGAAATAAAAATTGGTTTGAGTAATACCTGGAGTTGCATCTCCGGCTGCTACAGTTTCTTGAACGGTCATGTTGAAGACTCATTCGGTTGGTTCTATTGGTTCATTTGTTGAAGTCGGTCCCATTATCGCCAATGTCCTGCTTCCTTTTCCCGTATTCGCATTTCTTGCCTCTTTTCTCCTTCTTGGACAGTCTTCCACCTCATACTCCATTGATTCACACTTAAAACACATTGACTTTCCCTTTATCTCCTTTCCTTTTACCGTATAGGTGACAAAACTATCTTTTGCCCCTTCGTTATCCTAGCTATCACAAACGTTGGTACATGGTCAATTGATCTTCTAAATACTAACGGTACGACTATCTGGAAGTCTTTGACGTTCGTCGATCGATTATTTGACTGATCTTCCGGTGACTGGTATTCCGTTCTGCATAGCTTGATCGTTCATATTCATAAAATTCTGTATCGGGTCTGGTTGTCTTCCAACTTTGTTGACAAGTTCTTCTTTCCATGTATTTCGTTTTCGTCTCCTTGTCGTCATTATTATAATTTATTCTTTACTCTAAGCCTTATCGTATACGCATAATCATATAACGCGAAATTCTATATTCAAATTATCATGTACTCAAAATATTAGAATTTTGAAATTTTGGTTTTCTGTATTAACCAGTACTCATATAATTAACTACTATCTTTATACCAATTTATTTCATTAATCCCATATAAATTCATTAATCCCGTATCACTTCGTACTCATATCACTTGATATACCATAGCACATATTGCTTTAATCATCCGTTATCCCTTTGTGACTCAAAAGTCGGGAATCGCTGCCACAACTTATACAAAATTTGAAAAATATTAACTTATACAAACATACCTATCATATACACAACATAGAATCATACATAATCCAGTAATATTAGTACTACTTATTTCTTACGCCTACACTAAGGATCAATTGCTTAGAAATCTGTCTATTCCCATTATCCTCAATAATTTATTCACACCTAACTACACCTAGTTCGTACAACATACCATACATTATGAGTTTAAGAACTCACCACAAACATATGAGTTTAAGAACTCGACATTGACCACATATTCTTTAACTATACTTTACCTATCAGTCATACTATCGTTTCAGGGTCCGGTACTATACTTTTCAAAATAACCACCTCATTGAGGTAGCTTTCAATGTGAGCATCTATTTCAGCTATTGGCTTCGATATTGGCTCGGTTATGGAGATTGACTTCTTCTTTATGATTTGAGGGTATCCTAATCCTTTTCTATCTGACATCTACATACTTAAGTTATCCTGATTATCAACTAATATATACACATAGCAAATAATAATTTTATATAAGTTATCTTTTATTTTGTTTGACGATGAACTTATTCAATTCATCTCCCTTTTTAAACTCTATATGAGTTATTTGTATGTTCAACGTTTCCCTCTGTTCCACGGTTAAAGCCTAAGGTCTAACCCACCTAAGGTGTTTAACCCTAAGCTCTGATACCAACTTGTGAAGACCCCAAACTCGGGTACTTGAAACCCGAACTCGGTTCTTCATGAAACCATTTCTATGAGCGGAATAATACTAATAATAATAACAATAATATAAAAATCCAACTTAACGTACATTTATCAGAGTCTAATCCCAAGTACGCAACCTTTACTACATTCTTTACATGATATATAATGCATATCATTATCTTAATACAGTCTAACTATTACAAAAGATACCATTAAACATATACTGTTTGCTTTCCTTTTTCACTTGTTCTTGCCTGAAACTTCGGGTTGATCATGCCTAGCTGAAAACATTTAATTTAAAGCAAGAATGAGCATTTGGGTGCCCAGCAAGTAATAACAATTATAAATATAATTAGCTGAAAGAAATAAATGTTTTCTTTGTACATCACTTCTACAACGAATTTATAGTTGTGAAGTAAACTGAACCGATAATAATAACATAACAATTCTATCGCAAATTTTTGAAACTACGTATAAACTATATATATATAGGGTAGTCGACATACTATGAACATTATTTTTAGTTTTCGCTAAGATTTAACGGAACTTCATCTGCAAACCGTCATAACTTACGGGCACGAGGGTGTACATTCCATGGACCCTGTATTGATCAATACTACATTACAAGAATGATAGGATCGTTCACTTTGTCCGTCTTGGGCGTATAAAAGCTTTCTCGTGATCGGGATGTTCATACTTAGACTAGAATCCAAACTAAAATAATTTGATTGGATACAAAAAGGTTTTATCATATTCAACGACATTTCAAAATTTGTGTCTAGCTGATCAAGTAGCTTAGACGGCTTATATATATATATATATATATATATATATATATATATATATATATATATATATATATATGTATAATATATATATCAACATGTGATTAAATACAATGATTATCCAAGTGGGGACACTTGTATAACCATATATAGAAATTAACGAACATAATATATATATATATATATATATATATATATATATATATATATATATATCTGAATTATCATATACTAACATGTTGATAAACAATGATCGGATATAGAATATATCACAATAGGGTTAATAATATAGCATAATAATAATATAATTCTGAAACTTCCTACTCATGTCCATTGCATAAAGAGAATGCAAAGGTAAGATACTTGCCTGATGCGCTGCTTACAGTTCGTAACTTAGTTCTATCCTTATATAACACTTATCAGTAATAAGATCATTTGATCGATTAAAATAACATACTATAACACATAGCACTGCTTATTGCAGTCAGCACATAACCTAATCACATTGTCACACATATTCCACAACCATTGAATAAAAAATAAACACATATACAGTCAAAATATCTAAGTCCAGCTCAATTTCTGAAACATGTCGGTGTACCGACGGCTTTATCGGGTAATTATCGAGTCTAAGACTCTATCCTGTAGTTTAATATCTGTAAGTATCAGTCATATTATTTTAAATAACTTATAATAATTTTTAAAATATTTATTATAATTATTCATGAATTTTCAAACACTGGAATAATTATTAAATGATTTAAATATCAAATAATTCTATTATCATTAATATTTAATTAATTTTAAATTATTAATGAAACCATTGCCAAAATGTTAAAGTTATTTGTAATAACTTAAAATACATTTAAAGTATTAATATTACCCTTAAATGATTTTCAAAATAATTAAAATCATTTTTAAATAATTATCATTAATATTAAAGTATTAACGCATTATTTATCAAAATATTAAAAGTCATTATTTATAACTTAAAATATTTTTAATTCATTTATATCCTTTTTAAATGATTTTCAAATAAATAAAACTATTTATTTAATATAATTATTAAATAAACTTAATATCATTTATTATTAAATTAATATCATTACTATTAAATTATTAATGAAATTATCCTTTAAATATTAAAAATTATATTTTATAACTAAAAATATCTTTAAACACTTTATTTTCATTTTAAATGATTTTTATAATATTAAAATCATTTTTAAACTAATTTATTTATTATAATTATTAAATAAATTTAGCATCATTAATAGTAAATAATTAATGAGTTTTATCTTCAAACATTGAAAGTTATATTTTATAACTCAAAATACTTTTAAAATCTTTATTTTCACTTTTCTATAATTTTTAAATCATTAATTCTATTTTTCATAATTTATTTAATATATTAAATAAATAACATAATTATTATTAATATTAATTAATTAACGAAATTTATCACAAAATATTAAAAGTTATCAAAAATAACTTAAATTATTTTCTTATACCATAATATAATTTTAAATGATTTTTCATGTATTAAAATCATTTTTAAATATTTTATTTAATATTATAATTAAATAAATTAAATACTTTTAATATTCCAAAAATATTAAATATTTATGAAATATATTTAAAATAATTAAAATATAATTTTCAGACATTAAAATAATTTTTAATAATTTATTTTCTATTTTTTATAATTTAAAACTATTGTTTTCTATTTATTTAATTAAATTAATTAATTTTCAGAAAATAATATATACTGTCTGTCGCTAAAGCCCTTTGGCGACATAAATTATCGCCTTAGGTGTTCTTGAGCCCTCAAAAACATTCATAGCAATGTACGAGTTGCCTTGTTTGACCAAGAATCGTGACTTCAGTAATGTGTTTCTGGCTTTTATTTTGGTCAGAGATTGTAGTAATAAGGTTAGTCTACAAGATCCAACAGCAAACATAATCATACAACATATAACGAAGGAGTTCTGATCGTCCAAAGTGGCTGTCAGAGCTGTTCTTCATTTCTGCGTTACCCGGAAATGAAGAACAGTTCGTGAGGCCTACTTTGGGCATCCATAACTTTCTTTTGATGTACAATTTGTGTAACATAATGAGTGACGTATGTAGCCAGAATGTTAGTGAAGATATCTATCATCTAAAAGATGCATAAAAACATCATAATCAACCGTAAAAATTCGGTCAAACCATGTCAAAGACCGTGTTCATCTGTTTTCTGGGTTACCCATAAAATAGAACACGTACGTGGTCATGCTGCCTGGCTTGACTGCCCATATAAACTAACATGTTTAATGTTAATGTAATGTAAAGACACCAGAATGTAGTGTAAGCAACATAAAATAACTTAGATGCATTAATAACAACAAATCAACAAAATCCTGACAGATCTAGACGGTTGAATATCTTGTCAGGCCCTTTCTGGGCAAACCTGGGTTACCCAGATCTGCTCGGTCAATGCCGGACAACGGTCTTTGACCATTAATAACATACAATCTGTGCATCGTATGACTCTAATTCCAATTCCAAACCAAAGATCTCTCAACATACTACATGTTACAACTTTTAAACAGCCAAAAACATAAACAGAGAACGATTTACAGCCTCTGACATTCATTGTTAGAACACGAAATAAATTTTTTCAAGATTTTGAAAAACTTCAAATCTGAGCCTCTAGATGTTATGGATCTAACATCTAGCTACCAGATCAAGTATAGACACTATATAGAACATATTACAACAAATAATCACAACTCCTAACAGCAGATTAAAGGTCGAATTTTTATTAGGGTTCTATACCTTTAAATGAGCAATTCTTGATTCTGACTTCTTGATTTGTTAGTGAATCTCGTGGGGCTGTATATATGACTGATATAGCAAGTATGTTTCGTAGGTTTTGGGTGGAGAGAGTTTAGTTGAGTGTTTATATGAAAAAAAAATGTGCAAATGCTCACTTTTCTCTCTCTAATTCTATATAGATCACTTGGCTGCAATGTATTTGGCTGGAGTGCTGCTGATTTGCTGAGATTTTTTTGAGAATGGTCACATGGGCTTGCATAGGGTTGGCCAACAACTCTTCTTAGGTCAAAATCTAACATTCTAGCTTAAATAACGCAAGGGAAAAATGGTCATTGGCTTATAAAATTTAATGGCATTATGGTAATCATGACAAACCCTTAGGGTTTAACCCTAAGGTTTAACACAAAATTGTAGGATTTCTTGGATTTTACAATTTGAACAAAAATGAAATTCTTAGTTTTTTAAAAAATACAAATTATAGTTTCTTAATTAATTAGGTTTTTAATTACTTAGTACATTGCTAATTAGGTTTAAGAGACACTAATTAGCATTACACTTCCCACTTTAGCGATTAGGGTTTACCTTAATCAAATTAGAGTTTATAATTTAGAAAAATAAAATAATAAGGGTTTATATAAAAAACATTAGGGTTTTTGAAAATTAGGGTTCTCCCTAATTAGGGTTAATATTTAAAACACCGATCATAAATCACATTAACATGATTACATAACAGTCTTAAACTGGCATTCGACCTTTAAATTAGGGTTTACACTTAGCAAATTAGGGTTATCAATTAGGGTTTCTAATTAGCTATTAACTTTTCTAACAATTAGAGTTTCCAAATAATAATGATTAATATCTACATTAACATTAATCATATAACACAATTTCTTACCAACCATAAACTCCAGTTTGAGTTTTTAAATTAGAATTAAACCAATTAATACTAGGGTTTATAAATATTAATTAGGGTTTCAAAAATTAGGGTTTTCCTAATTAACTTTTAAATTCCATAATTCTTATCCATAACCATGATAATACAATTACAAAACATTCTCGAACTGATCATAATGGAGTTTTAAATTAGGGTTTCACAATTTAATGCTAGGGCTTGGTCATGATGCATTAAAACTGAACAACCATTAACAGTCCGCAAACATATATAATACTTATTTATAGCACTGTAATATAAATAATATAATATTAATATTATATTATTATTCTCATTCCATGATCAAAATCTATAATTAGGGTTTTGGATTCCATATCTGATTTATCTGGCATATATACCTTTATTAATTAAGTTAAAATAATTAACTTAATTATTATAATTTAAATTCATATAATAAAATAAAATAATTATTATAATAATTCTAATAACCATTTCATATATTAGTTAAATCATATAAAATCCTATTTTCATGTAAATTAATTAATTAAAATATTTTTACTATAAAAATAATTATTGTAAGAGTAAAATTTATAATGAGCAATAATTCTAAATTAAAATTATTTGTAATAATTCATGTAATAAATATATTTTTACTTACCACATAAATACATATATATATTATTTTTTACAAATCCTCATCTTTTAAATAAATATAAAAAAATTATACGCAAAATTTCTAATTTAATTATATAGAAAATATCGGGTTGTTACAGATCTCCACTTTCTTCCCATACAGGTAATGCCTCCAAATTTTAAGTGCGAAGACAACATCTGTCAACTCTAGATAATGAGTAGGATAACTCCTCTCATATTCTTTGAGTTGTCGAGAGGCATATGCTATGAATTTCCCATGTTGCATGAGAACACATCTTAACCCTTTGTCCGAAGCATCACTGTAGATGACAAATCCCTCCGAGCCAGATGGTATTGTTAGAACAGGTGCTGAAATAATTCTCTTCTTGAGTTCTTGAAAACTCTTCTCACATTCCTCGCTCCAACCGAATTTTGTATCTTTTTGAGTCAGCTGAGTTAATGGAGTGGCGATTCGAGAAAATCCTTCCACGAATCTCCGATAATAACCAGTTAAGCCGAGAAAGCTACGTACTTCGGTCACTGATTTGGGTTGCTCCCAGCTTTGAATTGCTTCAATCTTTGTTGGGTTAACAGACATTCCATGATTTGATACTACATGCCCAAGGAATGCTACTTCCTCAAGCCAGAACTCGCATTTCTTTAACTTCGCATAAAGTTTGTTTTCACGAAGCTTTTGGAGTATCAGCCTCAAGTGTTGCTCATGATATTCAAGACTTTTGGAATATATGAGAATGTCATCAATAAAGACAACCACAAAATGATCTAAATATTCCTTGAATACTCGGTTCATCATATCCATGAAGGCAGCAGGAGCATTAGTCAATCCGAAGGACATGACTAGGAATTTGCAATGCCCATACCGAGTTCTGAAAGCAGTCTTTGGAATGTCATCGGTTTTAATCTTTAACTGATGATATCCGAAACAAAGATCGATCTTTGAAAAGAATTTGGCGCCTTGCAACTGGTCAAATAGGTCATCAATACGTGGCAATGGGTACCTATTTTTGATGGTGACATGATTCAACTCCTGATAATCAATACAAAGTCGCATACTCCCATCTTTCTTCTTTACGAATAGAACAGGAGCATCCCAAGGAGACGTACTAGGACGAATGGAACCGATGTCTAACAACTCCTGTAGTTGGGTCTTTAACTCCTGAAGTTCAATAGGAGCCATTCGATATGGGGCTTTGAAAATGGGTTTTGTACCGGGTTCAAGGTCAATACAAAATTCAACTTCACGCTCTAGGGGTAGGCCAGGAACTTCTTCAGGGAATACATCAAGAAATTTATTAACAATAGAAATATCATTCAAATCTGACGTATTTTTGTTTAAATTCATGACATTAGCTAAGAAAGCTTGACATCCGTTTTTCAATAAACGAATAGCTTTATGGCTTGAGACGACATTGATTGATTTTAATGGTTTGGTTTCTTAAATTCACATAATAGGTTGGTTAGGAATATGAAAGCTAATAACCTTACGAAAACAATCAATTTTTGCATGATGAGTAGTTAACCAATCAATCCCTAGAATTACGTCAAACACAAGTATTTTTAAGGAAATAAGATCGACAGTTAATGTGAAGGTACCGATTTGAACCAAACAAGACTTATAAACAGTGAATCTAATGAAGGTTTCTCCCAACGGAGTTTCAACAGATAAGTCAAAGTCTAATTTCTCCGGAGTCAAATTTAAATGTTGAGCGCAAGTAGGAGAAATAAAAGAACGACTAGAACTGGTATCAAATAAGGTATATACTTCGCTATAGTTTATGATAAGCTTACATGTGATGACCTCATTCAGGTTCCTTGCTTTCTGGGAGGTCACAACAAATGCTCTCCCTTGAACTACTGGTTTTAAATTATCTGGGATGGCATTTGGTGTCACCGTTCCAACTGGACTTGGCTTCCCTGCACGATAAAATCTAGCTAGGTGACCTTCTCTTCCATAATTGTAACACGTTTTGGATGGTTGCGCACAGTTTGGACTGATGTGTCCCTCGCCCGCATTTAAAGAATATGATAGGTGTTCATTCTCCTTCCTTAACAATGGGTGTTGGTGCTGACGTCTTTTCATCATTGTTGAATCTCCTCTTCTTAAAATTTCCACTTTTATTGTCTTGGCCATGATTACCACCGAAATGGTTACCATTTCTGGCATGTTGATTCCCTCCACGTTTGTTGTCACCGCTTCGATGACTGCTACCACTGGTATTGTCATTTTTTTGGCTACTTTCTCTTGGTTGGGTTGACTCGTTATCGCGCTCCAATAACTGAGCCATATTTTCAACATTTGAATACAAACACAGTTTGTGAGAAATTAGATATTGACGTATCTCGGGTTTCAAACCTCTTAGAAACATCCGTGTCATTCTCTCCTCATTATCAACCAAGTGGGATGCAAACCGGGATAACTCGGCAAACTTATCTTCGTACTGCGACACGGTCATATTGTTCTACTCCAGCTTGGTGAACTCTACCTCCTTTATGTGATGAATACTTTCGGGAAAGTACTTGTCGTTGAATAGCTCTTGGAACTTCTCCCAAGACATCTTTAGTGCGGTAGGTTGAGTACGCTTTACCGATTCTCGCCAGTAATTTGCCTCTCCTCTCTACATAAAGGTGGCAAAGGGAACCTTTTGCTCCTCGGAGAATCCCAAGACATCAAATATCTTGGTGATCTGCTTTATCCACGTCTCCGCCATAAGTGGTTTTGGCTCTCTAATAAACTCCGGTGGTCCCAACTCCTTGAACTATTTAGCGATGACCGTTCGAGAGTTGCAAGTGTTTCCACCTGTATTTTGAATAGGAATTCCTCTCGCTTGATGTTGCATGAATTGCATAAAGCCTCTAAACATTCCGTCGTTCATCATTTGGTCGGTGTTATTGTTTGTATGAGGATTGTTGCCTACCTGATGCACATTTTCCTGGTTATTGAGCGTTGGTGATTCAACGGTCTCCTGTGCTCCATTCCTATTCTCAACATTCTCATATGTCATTTTCAAATACTGCCACAAAACAAGGGTTAATTGACATGACACATATTATCCACATACTCTGACCGACCAATTAAATACCAAATAAACTTAGGTAGGTCATACTAGCGAAGAAATTTCCCGTCTCTCCCCTCCTAGTTCTTGTCTCACATCTCAGGCAGGGATCATATCCCTAAGTTTTTATTCCAACTGTGACGCCCCCAAAATAGGTATACATCACCCATTCTGAGTCGCCAAATACATGGTACAGAATACAAATATAAAACTTAAATATATAACATGTGTTGTGAGTTTTAATACAAATATTGTCTTCTAGACAGTATTCAAACTCAAAATAAGTCATCAATACATTTATTATCACACTATTTCACAAAATAGTGAGGACTACTAATGCAAACATCTGGACTGTCACTCCGCTCCCCTACTAGTCCCATATATTTTCTCATTTCCTGAAGAGAACAATGAAAGTAAAGGGTGAGCTCAACTGGACCAGTAATAAATATTATAACTAAGATAATGCAAAATAAATTATCGTTAGCATTTAACAGTGTTAAACTGATAAAATATAATAGACATCAAGTTTAACTGCAACGGAACAAGCAATCCATTAGAAGAGTCAAGTAGAGTATAAAATCTAATATCTTCTATGATTTAAAAGGTTTTTCATCACTTTTATCGCTGAGACTCAGCTTAATAAATAATTCACATCATTGAATCATCTATGCACTACGGCCAATGATATTCTTTAGCATCACGACCACAAATTATCCATGCAATACGGGCCAAGGATATTCGTGTATTCATCAATGGTCATGATCATGCCAACAATTGTCCATCAATGCACTACGGGCCAATGAGGACCTTTACCACATTATTTGTAACATTACATTCATGATTACACCGAATAATCCCTGGTCATAATCATACCAAGTCCATCTATGTACTACAGACCAAAGATGACTTTCATGACAATATAAGCATGAGGATGATGACAATGATATAAGAATTCAATTAAAGAAAGAAAAGGATAAATTTTTAAAGATTTATAATTTAATTTATCTTGAATTCAATAATGTCCAAATTGTCAACATAATACTGCTTTGTAGAGAAAAATTCAAGAATAATATTGTATCAAAAATGATTTAGACAAAAAAATCAAATTTTGTCATGAATAGTACCCCAGGTGAATAGTAACTGAGTGAATAGTACCCCGTAAATAGTAACTTTGGAAATAGTAACCCCGTGAATAATACCCCGACATGAAAAAGTTAAAACTTATCAAGAATGCTCAAAATAATATTTCCATGAAAAGATACTGGATGAAGCGCAAATATCAAGGATATTCTACTAATTTCATGGAGTATAGAAGCCAAAATTTTAACCAAATGAGTATAGAATTCGAAATTTGAAACGAAATAATATTACTTAAATACTACAGAGTATGGAAGAAAATATTATTTCATACAAATATTGAACAAAAATAACATCCCTTACCTTGAAAAGAAGAGTATTCCTACTGGTAAGGCAGGGATATTCTTGAAGAAAACTTTCACAATTTTCTACACTCAAAACTTCCTAAAACTCGAAAGAAATACGCTCAATATTATAGAAGAAGAATTCTCTTATTCTGGTGTGATTTTCAATTCTAACTAAGCATCCTATTTATAGGAGAATGGAAAGGATACTATTTAAATTTTTCAAAAATTACGGGTGAATAGTAACTATCACGAACGTTAGGCCAAAAATTTTAAAAAATATTTTATTTTATGATGCAAACACAATACGGGCACTATGCAAATACTATGCATAATAAAATATAATATATTCTATTTTTCGTATAAAAAAACTTATTATAATATATATATATATATATATATATATATAATTACAAACCTCCCAATGACAATTCTTCCCCCTCCCCCCGGGACATTTCAATTTCTTCCGTAGGCCCCATATGTGGCCCTCACATATGGCCCCACCTTTATTATATTAAATAATTTTCTATCGATTATTTTGAAAAATGGGTAATTGGGGGTCCATAAAATAAGTAAAATTTACAATAAATACTTCATAAAAATTCCCTCAATATTTTTAACAATATTTATTCATCATTATTATTATTCGCAATATTTAACAACCAGATCATTTGTGACGCCTCCAAAATAGGTATACATCACCCATTCTGAGTCGCCAAATACATGGTACTGAATACAAATACAAACTTAATTATACAACATGAGCTGTGAGTTTTAATACAAATATTGTCTTCTAGACTGAATTCAAACTCAAAATAAGTCCTCAATATATTTATTAACACACTATTTAACAAAATAGTGAGGACTACTAATGCTATCATCTGGACCGTCACTCCGTTCCCCGACTAGTCCCGACTACGTTCTCATTTCCTGAAGAGAACAATGAAAGCAAAAGGGTGAGCTCAACTAGCCCAGTAAAAAATATTATGACTAAGATAATGCAGAATAAATTATCGTTAGCCTTCAACAGTGTTAAACTGATAAAATATAACAACCGTCAAGTTTAACTGCAGTGAAACAAGCAATCCATTAGAAGAGTCAAGTAGAGAATAAAATATACTATCTTCTATGATTTAAAAGGTTTTTCATCACTTTTATCGCTGAGACTCAGCTTAATAAATAATCCACATCATCAAATTATCCCTACACTACAGGCCAAGGATATTCTTTAGTATCACGACCACGAATTATTCATGCACTACGGGCCAAAGATAATCGTGTTTTCATCAACGGTCCTGATCATGCCATAAAATAATTCATCTTTGCACCCATGGCCGAAGAGAATCCATAGCCATAATCATACCAAAAACTGTCCATCGATGCACTACGGGCCAATGAGGACTTTTTTTCACATCATTTGTAACATTACGGTCATTATTATATCGAATCATCCCTGGTCATAATCATACCAATTCCATCTATGTACTACAGGCCATAGATGACTTTCAACATAATATAAACATGAGGATGATGACAATGACATAATAATTCAATAAAATAAATTCAAGAATTTATTTATACATGAACCAATAACGTCCAAATTGTCAACATGATACTGCTTTGTGGAGTAAAAATTAAAGAATGCTCAGAAGATTATTTCCATGAAAAGATACTGGATGAAGCGCAAATATCAAGGATATTCCACTAATTTCATAGAGTATAGAAGTCAAAGCTTTAACCAACTGAGTATAAGAGAATATATGAAACTGCAAATAGATTTTTGCCTGCCATGCGGTAATCCACTTAGACAGATCATTTCTATAATTTAATAAGGAATGAATACAAAGGATCATTCACCGTGCATGTGATAATCCACATAGACAGGTTATTCCAACAAAATAATAATGAATGGAATAACAAAAGATTTCACCATGTATGCGATAGACCTCACAGACAGGTTATTCCAACCAAATAATAAAGAATGGAACCAGGTCATGCGTAATCCGCACAGACAGGATGTTCAAATAGAATAATAAATAACGGAACCAGGTCATGCATAAACCGCACAGAAAGGATGTTCCAACAAAATAATAAAGAACGTAACCAGGTCATGCGTAAATGTACAAACAAGATGTTCCAACAGAATAATAAAGAATGGAATAACAGAAGAATTTCACCATATATGCGGTACTTCACATAGACAGGTTATTCCAACATAATGATAAAGAATGGAATAACAGAAGTTCTCTTCATGAAGACGAAAGAAGTAATACCCCTTACGAGTACAACAAATAATATCCCTTAGCGTAAAAGAAGAGTACTACGACGGGTAGGGCGGGGATATACTTGAAGAAAACTTGCACTACGCTCAAAGCTTCTGAAAACTCTAAAGAAATACGCTCAAGATTATAGAAGAAGAATTCTCTCTCTAGAGTTTTAGTGAATTCGTAAGAAATAATGAAGGAATGAGCTTCTATTTATAAGAAAATGAACTGAATATTAACTAATTCATGAACGGTCCAGATTGATTTACTTTTAAACGGACGGGTCATATTGATTTACTATACAGAATACTATGCAGGCACTATGCAATACTATGCATAATAAAATATAATATATTCTAATTATTGTCTAATAAAACAAATAACTTTATAAAAAAAATTCGTTTTATATAAAAAGATTTTACTATGCAAAATACTATGCATAATAGAATATAATATATTCTATTTATAGTCTAATAAAATAAATAACTTTATAAAAGTATTCTATTTTATATAAAAAGATTTTACTATACAAAATACTATGAATTATAGAATATAATATATTCTAATTATTGTCTAATAAAACAAATAACTTTATAAAAATATTCTGTTTTATATGAAAAGCTTTTATGTTTTTATTACATTAATAATAATAATAAAACAAAATTTATCATCATTATTATAATTCACAATATTAATCGACCAGGTCGTTCCCAAGAAAAATGGGGATTTCTAATAAGGATTTCTCCCTATTGGCGCGCAATTAGGTGATCAAACCTCTCCTTGGCAGAACTTCTAGACATCGTTAATATTGCAAATAATAATATTAATAACTTTGTCGTCTCAATTATTGATTTAATGATATATAAAATATTGACAATAATTGAATCAAATAACGTGAGATACTATGTAGCAATTACTGTAGAAATAATTGAACAAAACTGAGTGACTTCTCACGTAAGCATCAATAATCAATACTGTGTGCTACTATGCAACCACGCGTATTACTGTACATTTACTATCGAGTAGTTCAACAGTTTTAACGGTAAACTTCTGCCGTTATTTTCATAAAAATATTTTTATCATTTTCTCAATCTGACAATAATTCCGTTGTGGGTTCCACCAATGATTGTACCGTCGTACGGATATTCACAGACAAAAAGAATATTCCCCGACCAATCAAATATTATACAACAACTTGCATACTTTTCAAAATTTATAAATATTACCCACAACTATAACACTATCTCAAATCCACACCATAATATTCAAAAAAAATATTTTAAGAAAATTAAATCTTTATTCATAAAATCTGGGGTCTCACAATCTCCCCTCCTTATGAAATTTTTCCCTCAAAATTTACGTACGTACCTGGTATGCAAAAGAGGTGAGGATACCTTGACTTCCTTTTAGATTCTAATTCTTGAGGTATAACCTTTGAGTGTTGAATACGATCATTCTTATCCAAGATTTTAACACGTAGCTCCTCATACGTTAAATCTTCTTCTATCTCGTCTAGTTCTAATTTAATAACGTTGTTCGGGTCATCCACATATTTACGTAACATCGATACGTGAAAAAAAAAAGTTATGAACACGCGACATACTTGGCGGTAAAACGAGTCTATAGGCCACAGTTCTACTCGATCAAGGATTTCAAATGGGCCAATTAAATTGAGGGTTGAGATTTCCTCTCTTCATCGATTCTTGCTTCTAGAATAACACCCTCTTGAACCTTCTTTTTCACATTCATTAGATTCGTGTGTGTAGCTTGAGCAGATTTAACTTTATTGATTAAAGTCGATTCTACTCGTATATTCGTTATCTTCACGTGGGTCCCTAGAGTCTTTAACTCTATCTTCATCATTTTTAAGTTATACAAAATAGGTTTTTGTGTTAACAACATCGCACTCGTAAACGCATACGATCTTCTACTCAACGCGTCAGCTACAACGTTCGCTCTTCCACAATGATATTGAATGGTATGATCGTAATCTTCAACAGCTCGAGCCAACGTCTATGGCGCATTATACGTTCGTTTTGGTTGAAAAAATATTTAAGGGTTGAATAAATGGATTTTGTACTGGGGTCAATACAAAATTCAATTTCACGCTCTAGGGGTATGCTAAGATGTCTACAAGAATACGTCAGGAAATTTATTAACAATAGAAATATCATTCAAAACTATGACTCTCATCTAAGACTTGGAAAACACGTCACATTGATACCTATCAACTTGCCATCGTCATTCACGTCGTCGCCTACAGAAAGTCTGGTTTCGATGCATTCCACACAAGGAAGTCAACAACGAAAGGCTTGAGGCTCTTTACTTATGACTTGATATGACAATGATTGACTTTAGTGGTTTGGTTGCTTGAATTCGCATAACAGGTTGATTAGGAAAATGAAAACTAACAACCTTACGAAAAACATGATTAGTAGTTAACCAATCGATCCCTAAAATCACATCAAAGGCAAGTATTTTCAAAGAGATAAGATCGACAGGTAACGTGAAATTGTCGATTTGAATCAACAAGATTTATAAACAGTGGAGGTAATGAAGGTTTCTACTAACGAAGTTTCAACCAATAAGTCAAAGTCTAACTTCTCCGGAGTTAAATTTAAACGTTGAGCGCAAGAAAGAAAGATAAAAGAATGGGTAGAACTGGTATCTAATAAGGTATAGACTTTGCAAGAATTTATAATTAACTAACCCATAATAACTTCATTCATGTTTCTCGTCACAAAAAAATGCTCTCTTTTAAACTATCGATTTTGACTTGTCTGAGACATTCTTTGGCGTCACCATCCTAGCTAGACTTGACTTTGCTATAGAGGACATTCCACCATTAATTGCTTCGTCTCATTCCTGATCCATGATTTGAATCATTACTCTTCGATCCATATCGAATTGGGGTTGACCGCTCTGCACAGGATAATTTCGAACTCGATGTTGGATTCTACCAAATGCTGTCCAAAAAGCGAAATCTATTTAATCTAATTTGGCTTTATTGGATCAGACGTCTTTTTCTACAATATCAATGCATCGTGCGGCTTTTACCCATGCATCCTCAATTCTCATTCATTTAGTTATTTCTTCTTTCATCAGAACTTTGATCATATCATTATTAGATTCCAGCTCTAATATCTTATACTCTGACAAAGAGTGCTTCTGTTCAAGTATCACACATCGGGTAACACAATTTTGAATTATTAACTCTCTTTGCTCCACCACCGCCTGTCGTTCTTCAGCCTGCTCTTCTAACTCATGAATACGATTTTGTAATTCTAAATTTCGATCATAAAATTCTTCTAATAAATTCTCCTCAGATTCCTCTTCTTCCTCACTCTCAGCTGCTACCTCTGCGACTAGCTCGGGTGCAACTATTAGTTCTTCACTCACCCCGTAGATATATCTCTAATTTCTTCTGAGTCTGACATTACATTAACGTGGTTGGTGATTAAAGGTGTCTCAACGGTCTCATTCACTTCATTGTTAACATTTTTAGCTACCATTTCAAACGCTGCCACAAAACAAGGGTTAATTAACATATCACATATTATCCCTATACTCTGCCCGACTAATTAAATACTAAATAAACTTAGGTAGGTCATACTAGCGAAGGACTTTCCCGTCTCTCCCCTCCTAGTTCTTGTCTCACATCTCAGCCAGGGATCATATCCCTAAGCTTTGATACCAACTGTGACGCCCCCAAAATAGGTATACATCACCCATTTTGAGTCGCCAAATACATGGTACAAAATACAAATACAAACTTAATTATACAACATGAGCTATGAGTTTTAATACAAATATTATCTTCTAGACAGTATTCAAACTCAAAATAAGTCCTTAATACATTTATTAACACACTATTTAACAGAATAGTGAGGACTACTAATACTATCATCTGGATCCTAACTCCGTTCCCCGACTAGTCCCGGCTACGTTCTCATTTCTTGAAGAGAAAAATGAAAGCAAAAGGGTGAGCTCAACTAGCCCAGTAAGAAATATTATGACTAAGAAAATGCAGAATAAATTATCGTTAGCCTTCAACAGTGTTAAACTGATAAAATATAACAACCATCAAGTTTAACTGCAGCGAAACAAGCAATCCATTAGAAGAGTCAAATAGAGAATAAAATCTACTATTTTCTATGATTTAAAAGGTTTTTCATGACTTTTATCTCTGAGAATTAGCTTGATAAATATTCCACATCATCAAATCATCCCTGCACTACAGGCCAAGGATTTTCTTTAGTATCACGACCACGAATTATTCATGCACTACGGGCCAAAGATAATCGTGTTTTCATCAACGATCCTGATCATGCCATAAAACAATTCATCTTTTCAGCCTTGGCCGAAGAGAATCCATAGCCATAATCATACCAAAAATTGTCCATCGATGCACTACGGACCAATGAGGACTTTTTTCACATCATTTGTAACATTACGGTCATGATTATACCGAATAATCCCTGGTCATAATCATACCAAGTCCATCTATGCACTACAAGCCACAGATGAATTTCAACATAATATAAACATGAGGGTGATGACAATGACATAATAATTCAATAAAACAAGTTCAAGAATTAATTTATCCAGGAACCAATAACGTCCATATTGTCAACATGATACTGCTTTGTGGAGTAAAAATTCAAGAATGCTCAGAAGAATATTTCCATGAAAAGATACTGGATGAAGCGCAAATATCAAGGATATTCCACTAATTTCATGGAGTATAGAAGTCAAAGCTTTAACCAACTGAGTATAAGAGAATATATGAAATTGCAAATGGATTTTCGCCCGCCATGCGGTAATCCACTTAGACAGATCATTTCCACAATTTAATAAGGAATGAATACAAAGGATCATTCACCGTGCATGTGATAATCCATATAGACAGGTTATTCCAACAAAATAATAAAGAATGGAATAACAGAAGAATTCACCATGCATGCGATAGACTAGCACAAACAGCTTATTCCAACCGAATAATAAAGAATGGAACTAGGTCATGCGTAATTCGCACAAACATGATGTTCAAACAGAATAATAAATAACGGAACCAGGTCATGCATAAACCGCACAGACAGGATATTCCAATAGAATAATAAAGACCGAAACCAGGTCATGCGTAAATGCACAGACAAGATGTTCCATCAGAATAATAAAGTATGGAATAACAGAAGAATTTCACCATGTATGCGGTACTTTGCATAGATAGGTTATTCCAACATAATGATAAAGAATGGAATAACAGAAGTTCTCTTCATGAAGATGAAAGAAATAATACCCCTAACGAGTACAACAAATAATATCCCTTACCGTAAAAGAAGAATACTCCAACGGGTAGGGCGGGGATATACTTGAAGAAAACTTGCACTACGCTCAAAGCTTCTGAAAACTCTAAAGAAATACGCTCAAAATTATAGAAGAAGAATTCTCTCTCTAGAGTTTTAGTGAATTCTTAAGAAATAATGAAGGAATGAGCTTCTATTTATAAGAAAATGAACTGAATAGTAACTAATTCATGAACGGTCCAGATTGATTTACTTTTAAACGGACGGGTCATATTGATTTACTATACAGAACACTATGCAGGCACTATGCAATACTATGCATAATAAAATATAATATATTCTAATTATTGTCTAATAAAACAAATAACTTTATAAAAAAATTCTATTTTATATAAAAAGATTTTACTATGCATAATAGAATATAATATATTCTATTTATAGTCTAATAAAACAAATAAGTTTATAAAAGTATTTTGTTTTATATAAAAAGATTTTACTATACAAAACACTATACATAATAGAATATAATATATTCTAATTATTGTCTAATAAAATAAATAACTTTATAAAAGTATTCTGTTTTATATAAAAAGCGTTTCTGTTTTATTACATTAATAATACTTGTGACGACCCCAAAATAAGTCCATACCATCCAACCTATTCTGAGTCGCCAAATACATAGTAAAAAAAATAACTACAACTTTATTACAACAATTGTCGTACAAAATACAACAACACATATGTTGTGTGTTTGGATACAAATATATACCAAATGTGACACATGTCCCAACCGTGGACAGCACCTCACAGTGACACCTTACATAAAGGTATAGTCAAAAACTGTTTTAGAAATTAAAATCTTTGGGAAGTGCTCAAGGAAATCTTCGTACATGGGAGGCCATGCGTCTAGGTTATGATAGATATCATATGGCCACATAATTATCCTTGGTTGTCCCAATAGACCCTAAAGAAAAATAAGAAGATTACTATCATATTCTTTCCAATGGTAAGTCTTCTCTTGACATATCATTATCTCCACTATCTCTAATTGAGAATTATACTTCAAACAAACACCAAGATTATATAGGTAGTGCTCGTATATATACTCAGCAAGTGGATGAGCACATCCCTGTCTTATGATGATACGAGGTTGTATGTCATTAGACATCTTGTATGATAGTAATAAAACACCCTTCCAACGTTGGGTTCGCCTCACCCTCAATAGCTATAGATCACCGTTCTATTCCCCTGTTATCCCCCACTCGACCCAGCTACACTTTTATTACCTGAAAAGAATTGTGAAGCAAAAGGGTGAGCACAACTAGCTCAGTAAAGAATATCCTGACTAAAGATAATTAAATTATTAATAGCCTTTATCAGTAATAAATCAGAGATTTAGAACATATAATAGATGATAAAATTTGTCAACCATAGTTGCAGCGGAACGAGCAATTCATTAGAAGAGTCAAATAGACCATAAAGTCTATTATCTTCTCCATGTTAAAAATCCACCAACAATGTTTTATCCCTGTAACATCACTCAACAATTCCTTTCCACAATCATATAAATAACTCATAATCATAATTGTGGTTCTAAATTCCTCTTCTCATCCAGGACGAAGATAATTTTCATCACCTATCTTTACCTGAAACATCAAAGATCATGGTTATACCAAATCACAGTTCCTGTTTATAATCATACTAACAATTTCATCTTTGCACTACGGGCCAAAGATATTCATCAACAGACCATCTTTGCACTACAGCCAAAGATATTCAACAACATGTCATCTTTGCACTACGGGCCAAAGATATTCATCAACAAACCATCTTTGCACTACAGGCCAAAGATATTCCTCAACAGTTCATATTTGCACTACAGGCCAAATATATTCATCAACAAGTTCATATTTGCACTACAGGCCAAATATATTAATATCTCAAAGAAATATATAATCATTTCAGAATTTATATAAACAATAATTATAACCATGTTGATTATTCCACCTTTGCACTTAAACTAAAGACATTCAATTATAAATTCAATAGTAATGATCATACCAGTCACAATTTAACTTTTCACTACTGGCCAAAGAGAACCCTAGTCATGATCATACCAATAATCTACCCATCTTTATACTCAAGTGAAAGAGAATTTCAACATCAGGGTTATAAAAATGTTATATATGATAATAAAAATAATATGATCAACAACTGCACTTAATCTCAAGAGCAATATTCATAAATCAACGATAATTTGGTCAGAAAAAGAAACCAACTTTGTCGTAAATAGTACCCGTGAATAGCAACTAATGAATAGTAACTCGTGAATAGTAACTCATGAATAGTAACTCGTCAATAGTAACCCCGACTCAAAAAGGTAGAAATTCCACAATAAAATTCATACCAATATTTCGGTATAATGATATTGAAAGAATAACGTTTCTTAAACTTATAAACAATTTATTTTAATTGTTTACACTTTACTAAATAATACATTTAATCATCCTAAAATGCCAAACTCATAAGTTTTCATCACCAATAACCAAAACCCTCATAAAAAATCTGCATATACCTCATATAGGATTATCAAGCCATAAAATCCTATTTTCCAATTTTCTTCCTTCACATAACATATTTAATTCATTTATTCATAACTAGTCCATTTTTATGAAAAATACCAAATCAGTTCCAAAAATATTTCTTTTCTGGGATTTAGCATAATATAATCCCATGGTAAACATATATTTTTCTCAGAAGTTTTAAAATTCATTTACTATTTTTTATATGGCCAAAACCGCCGAATATTTAGACATTTATCATAAATTGTACTTTTATCCAAAAATTCTAAAATTCACATAGTACACTGATATAATATAGATATACTCCCAATAAAAAGTTCATCAATTTTAGAGTTAACCACAAGGAATTATAAGCGGTTACTTTTAAAATAGTCTTTTCTCATAAAATTCATAAACTCTTAATCTATACATCCAAAAATCACCATTTTTTGGACACAATCAATAAAACTCATCAAAATATCATTTCAAATTTTTCCAGAATTTTTGAAGGTCAGAAAAATTACGAAACTAAAAAACAGAACAACCCTTAAAATCCCTTACTATCCCTTACCTCAAAAGAGCAGCACTTCTGACTGGATATCGGATATGACGCTGAAGGATACTTGCACTGATGAATATTAATTCACCAAGTATCTAAATACTCACAAAATACACTCAATAATCTAGAGAGAAAAAAGAGAGAAAACTTATGAATTCTGGTGTGATTTTCAATTCTAACTTAACCCTCTATTTATAGGAAAATGTTAGCACTCCGAAGCAGACTTGACCTGCTACCTGATGGCTTTACTTGCTACTATTTTTTCAACAAAAAATCAGCCATCTCCCCCAACAACCAAAAGTGGGGCCCACCCATTTCTAGAATTTTCCACCAAAATCATTTATAAACCTAATTTCTGAATCAGTCACCTCTTAAAATTCATAACAAATCATTCGTTCATTTTTAACGGTTCAAAATTTTTTAACATATACTCAACTTATATATGTATAACATATCCAAAAATCGCAACGATCCAACGGTCGGATTAATTATTATAACTCACACAATAAAGCTGTAAGAACACCGATTTGATCTTTTAATACCTCCAATCCGACAAAAAACTGATAAAATACCTCAACATTAATTCCTTCATTTATAACCACATAAATAAATTCATCATTTATATCCACATCAAATAAATATTTCCTTATCATATAAATCAATAATTAATTATTCACAAATAATATTACAGAATCACAATAATGACAACCATGTAGTTCCCAGGAAATAGGGGGCTTTCCGATAAGGATTTCTCCTTACTGGCGCGCAATTAGGTGACCAAACATCTCCTTGACAAAACTTTCTAGACATTTCCAATAATGTTATCTAATAATATTATTCAAATAATATGAATTATTGATCTGATAATGGAGATACTGTGCAGTGACAATTATTGAAACAACAATAATATAAAATATCAACGCGACAATTATTGAATCAATAAAATAAAATATTGAATAGTAATTACTGTAACAATTATTGAGTAGTGTCTTCTTACGTAAGAATCAATAATTCAAAAATACTGTGCAATACCGTGTGCTACTGTGCAATAACGCATATTACTGTATTTTAACCATCGGGTATTCCAACAGTGTTAACGGTAACAACTACGCCGTTATTTATAAAAACTCAATTTTTGTCATTTTCTTCATCCGACGGTTATTCGTTATGGGGCCCACAAATGGTTGCGCCGTCGTACTAATATTCTTCGACAGAAAAATATTCCACGACCAAACGAATATTCCCCAACAATTGAATATTTTATAACCACTTGCGTATTTTGAAAAAAAAATCATATATCACCCTTAACTTTAACTTTTTATCAATTTAACCATTTACTAAATAGGAAAATTGAATACTTTTATTTCATAAAATTCGGGGTCTTACAATACTAATAAAACAAAATTTATCATCATTGTTATAATTCACAATATTAATCGACCAGGTCGTTCCCAGAAAAGATGGGACTTTTCAATAAGGATTTCTCCCTATTGGCGCACAATTAGGTGACCAAACCTCTCCTTGGCAAAACTTCTAGACATCGTTAATATTTCAAATAATAATATTAATAACTCCGTCGTCTCAATTATTGATTTAATGATATATAAAATATTGACAATAATTAAATCAAATAACATGAGATACTATACAGCAATTACTGTAGCAATAATTGAACAAAACTGAGTGACTTCTCACGTAAGCATCAATAATCAATACCGTGTGCTACTATGCAACCACGCGTATTACTGTACTTTTACTACTGAGTAGTTCAATAGTTTTAACGGTAAAACTTCTGC
The DNA here is from genome assembly GCA_020205505.1 of Panax japonicus. Classification (NCBI taxonomy): domain Eukaryota; kingdom Viridiplantae; phylum Streptophyta; class Magnoliopsida; order Apiales; family Araliaceae; genus Panax; species Panax japonicus. The sequence continues at coordinate 18,868,128 of CM035105.1, forward strand.
CGTTATTTTCATAAAAATATTTTTATCGTTTTCTCAATCCGACAATAATTCTTTTGTGGGGTCCACCAATGATTGTACCATCGTACGAATATTCACCGACAAAAAGAATATTTCCCGACCAATCGAATATTATACAATAATTTGCATAATTTTCAAAATTTATAAATACTACCCACAACTATAACACTATCTCAAATCCACACCATAATATTCAAAAAAAATATTTTGAGAAAATTAAATCTTTATTCATAAAATCTGGGGTCTCACATCGTTCTTAGGAAAGAGAGGAATTTTCGTTAAGGAGTTCTCCCTATTGTAGCACAATTAGTTGACCAAACATCTCCTCGACAGAACTTTCTAGACATCATTAATATTGCAAATAATAATATGAATAATTGTATCGTCTCAATTATTAATTTAATAATATATAAAATATCGACAATAATTGAATCAAATAACGTGAGATACTATACATCAATTATTGTAGCAATAATTGAACAAAACAGAGTGACTTCTCACGTAAGCATCAATAATCAATACCGTATGCTACTATACAACCACGCGTATTACTGTACTTTTACCACCGGGTATTTCAACAGTATACGGTAAAACTTCCACCGTTACTTTTATAAAAAGATATTTCTGTCATTTTCTAGATCCGACAATAATTTCGTTGTAGGGTCCACTAATGATTGTGCCATCGTACGAATATATCTTGTTAAAACGAATATTCCCTGACCAATCGAATATTTTATAACAACTTGCTTACTTTACAAAATTTATATATATTACCCACAACTATAACATTATAACAAATTCAAAACTCAATATTCAAAAATGATATTTATAGAAAAATTCATCTTTATTCATAAAAGTTGGGATCTTACATATAATAACATAAATTTATATTACTTTGTATAATATAAGATAATATAATTTAAAATAAAATAATATATCATAACATAACATAATTCATGGAATAACATAAAATGAAATAAGTTAATTAACTTAATTACATTCCTTAAATTTTTTAATTTAAATAATATAATTTAATATAATATATTACAAAATAAATAAATAAATTAATAAAATAATACGATTTAATTAAAAAAGAATGACAATTGATTAATTAAATTTAATAAAAGAGAGAACATATTCCATCAATAACTCAACTGCAAGATCCTTAAGACCAACTTATTTCAAATATTTTGCAACCAAATATCAACATTTTCGTAGAAAAGACTTGCTCTCACAATCTCTATCATGAAAGTATAAATTTGGAGTGTCTACAGTAGGTTTACAGTTAGAAAATAATAATTTACCTTCAGAAGTAGAAGAAAGAGTTGAAAAGTTTAATGAAACTTGTTGGTAAGGAAGATAGAGAATGTTTTCTCTTAATTAAATGGTGATATATGTGTTAAATAATAGGAAGCTAATTTATTTCCTATTTATTCAAAATGTTTCATAACTATCGTTCGGTTATTGAAGTTTTTAGAGAATTGTGATATTATTCTTGATTTTATTGTTAAATCAAATGTTATGACTTGTTGAGCATTAAATGCTTACTTTTACAAACTCTAAAATATTTACAGCTAAACCAGACCAGACCAAAGATTTCGGTATCGTCAAAGAGAAAGAGAAGTTAGAGATTAAAAGATTTATGTATTAATTGTAATAATTAGTGTTGTTGTAATATTGTAATTAAATATTAGATGTTGTATTAGTTAAGGTCTTCGAGATTAAAAATGTAAGATTTTGCAAATGTTTTGTAAGGATATTATGATTATCTTTATGGTGTAATGAGATGTATTGAATGAATCGGACCAGATTTCGGTTGGGAATAGGGGTGTTATAAATTTATTGCGTTTGATACACATTTGCTAACGATATTTGTCATTGCTGAACAGTATGAAAATTGTTGCCTTAACTGATTTTCGTTGCTGATTGTATACTTTTTGGTAACGATGTTCATTGCAAACTGTGCAGAATAAACTAGTCATATATTAATTTGCAACGAGATTATTTGTTCTTATTGGTTTTGTTATGGATAATTATGATCAATTAACACTACAAAAAAAGGGTCTATCAGCGACCGCATATGGTCGCAGATAGCTATTAGCGACCGAGTGCAGTCGCTGATAGTCGTCGCATAAAATCTGGTCGCTGGGATGCACATCAGCAACCACTATTATCGACCGATATATCTGCAACCGCTAATAGCGACCGAATTCGTCATTTCTGTCGCTAAGCTGAGTCAGTATGTCTCATGGCCAAAGGCTGACTTGGTCCACGTGGCTGCAACCGCTAGCAGCGACCGAAGGCGGTCACTGATACCCTCAAATGCTAGCAGTCGCTAATAGATATCAGCAACCGCATGCGGTCGCTGATTCTAAAAAACTGAAAAATAGCTTATTGCTATTTTGCATAATTCCCAAAAAACTGTACCTGTTTTGTACCTGCTATATCCCAACACACATACACAACAATATAAACATTGTGCATAACAATATAAACATCTATCGTCCACCAAACTAGCTAGTATATAAACTATATATATAAACCTTTAAAAACCGCTATGACTGCAAAACGTGCACCTTGTCATCTGTTTATTTTTCTTATAAAACAACATGCAATCGTTGGGACATGCATCGATCTTTTGGTATCCAAGACCCAACTTCTTCACCATTTTCTTACAAAAGTAATAGTTATCAGGCAATTTCTCACCGTCAGGCAACATACTCTTAATGGCCTTCAAGAGCGCTCAAAACACTCATGGCTCATGTTGTGATCAGCCTTGATGTTAAGTAATGTCGCCACTACAGACAATGTAGTGTGTTTGGTGCAACCATGCCACAATGGCTCGCTACCCTCGGCTAACAACTTAAAGATGTCTTTGGAATCAGAATTCATAGGTTGTTCCTTGCCTTGTTCCCAATCAAAATATAACCCTGCAATATCATGAACCATTTCATTCATACGATGAGTACTACTGCCCGAATTGTGTACTTCTGAGATGCCACCATCTCTTCTCTGCCCATGTGCCCACCAGCATTCTTCGTAATTTCTCATGAACCCAAAAATAAGTAAATGATAGTTTATCACGTCTCTGTCCATATAATTTACATTCTTACACTTCAAACATGGAAATCGTATCAGCGACTTACCATTCATACATTTCGGGTGACTATACGCATAATCCAAAAACACTTGGCAAATAGCTATAAATTCAGTTGTATCACCTATCTGGGCACTTGACTTTCGTCATTCCATCCAACTATGGTCTGAATAGAGGTCCATGATACCACGGTACCTACTACAAACATGATTATAAATGTTAACGTATGACTTGAGCATACTTGTAAGCATATGATTAACATTTAAGCATACTTGTAAGCATATGACTTGAGTATACTTGTAACCATATGACTTGAGCATACAACTTTTGAGTATCTTGGAGATTCATTCATATCAACTAGTGTGCTAAGGCGGCTAACATGTTTTAAGATTATACCCCTCACGGACCCTTTCTATAATCTTTTATGTTTTGGGATAGTCACAACTTGGTTAAGCAATTTATAGCTTCTATAACATTTTGTATCTTTATTCTTGTAAACATAAGTGTTAAATACCCTTATTTTTCTGTTATAGCCAAAATAGTCTCTTTATTGACCAAGTGTGTATAGTTACCTTCTCTGTTGCACTAACAGTTCCCTAGCACTGCCTATTTTGGCTTAATTATTGCCTCTTTTTTACGACTAACAAAAGAGCTCTAACTCATGCAAGCATACATGCGTCAACAAGTAATACAGAGCAAGTAAAGTATCGATCCCACAGAGAAAGTTGTTTAACTTAAACTACTATTCATCAATTAAATCACTATATTTATATGCTCACACTATGGATTAAACTTGGTTTCTTCCTGAATTGCAAATAACAACTAAAACAATATAAACAATATAATAAATGATATTGAAACTAATGGGATTCTAACTTCATTCAATATTTCATTCCATCGCCACTATCATGCCTAACTTGTTCACATATCATAGGAAAATAGCCAAGAGCACTAAAAGAGTATTAGCCATTTTTCAATGCACTAAGACTTACTTACACAGCATCCACAGATGATAGACTCTATGTAATCATCAATATAACCAACATCACTATATGTCTATGTGAAATTGCAACTATATTGATTTTAAGTTCAATCTCTTATCTTAACTTATACGGTGAAACAGTATATGTCTATCTGGTTCACGAAATACATAAGCCATATATCACAGCCCTATATATGTATACTATCATGATTACAGTCCATATTTGCATAATAATTGTCAATTCCATACAAATACTGAAACGAATGGTGATCAAGCATTCATGTATGCAAAACAATCATGACAGACATCCCATATGATATGCAAAACAACCCCGCATTTAAGTGTGCAATCAAACTACATAATAAAATCCGTTAGAATCCCATAATGGAGTTTAGTTCATGACTGAACCAAAAGCTATTATGGGACCAAAGTTAAACATGATCAATAATCAACAATTGAAAGATGAAAGATGAAACTATCAAACCCAATTGCTGAATACAAATTAATATTCAATCCTCATAAGATTCCAGCAAAAACTAATATTAATAATCCGCTTTTGTAGAGAAATCCCAAGAAGGAGTAGAAAAGTAGAGTTATAGCCTCCTTCTACTTTGGAATCCTGTATAGAGAGTAAAAACCCTAATTACGATGTAAAGATACGTGAAAAAATAATAAAATGTCGAATGATACCCCTGACACCAGTCAGGAATCGTTTTTAAATCAAATACAACCTTTAAAATTTGGAAATAAAATAAAACACATCAGCAGCATCAGACATCGCGCGCGGCCGCGCGCTCTTCCAGTATGATAGTCTCGTGGCCGCGAGACTTGCAGTAGGTTCGTATGTTTGGTTGATCTTGTGCGCGGGCGCACACTCCATAGGTTTGTCTTTCTCGTGATCGCGAGACTTGCAGAAACATCCAAGAACTGGCTAGGTAATCGCGCGGGCGCGCGTTCTTAAGGCTATTTTGCCGCGCGGTTTGTAATCTGTAGATCCTGGTTCCTGTTTTCCTACTGCTGCTGCTACTTGCTCAGTCATGCTTTATCTCCTTGCACCAATGCACCTTCATGCCATGCATATCCCATCCTTTTACCTCGTTTTAAGCATCCATTTGCCTTATGCTCCATAACACCACCAAAACAGGTCGATTCATGCACTTATTCACCAAAAGGAGTTTTAAGAACGCGCAATGCAAATTAACATGAAATGCAACTAAAACAGACTAAAATGTACTTGAGATGGGCATAGTTCGTATGAATTGGTACTCCATTAGTAGGTAAAAATCCTACTTATCAAATACCCCCAAACTTGAACCATTGCTTGCCCTCAAACAATGCATACTAATGAATAATGAATGATGCAACTACATTACTATGCACTTAATTCTCACATTGTCCCAATCATTATAGACATTCAGTCCAATTTGCCTCAGCGAAGTTTTTCTAGATTTGAGAATACACATTCAAACAAAACTGTAGGCATAATGTCATATAGTCAAATAATTCACCAATGTTATACAGTTTCTCTGTGTGTGTGTGTGTGTGTTGTGTTCACCCAGTACTTGATTTAGATGTAGAATGCTCATGCTATCTTGCTCAAACCAGAAAAATTATAGCATCAATCAAGACTTATGTTTATATATGCGACTTGAACTATTCCAACATCTTAAAATAAACTAAGGTTCAACAATGAGTTTATTTGCTTTATCATACTCACGAGGGCGAATTTCGCTCCTTCTCGCGGTGTTTATTGCTAATTTTCTATTCTTTCTTTTTCTACATAACTTTAAAATGTCTTACTCCATTAGGCACATTGCTACCCCTTAGCGAGCTTTCGACCAACGACTCCCAGACCATGAAAGACCTTAGGGCGCTAGGTGTAGAGACAATCCCCTCGGGCGTACTTACTCAAGTAGTCAGGGCCCCAAAATAAGACTAGCCATGCTATTTATTTATTTATTTATATTTTTTTATATACACAGATACCCATGTTTTCCCAGAGTTTAAAAATCGTTGTTTTATACAGTCTTCAAGCCACTTTTCACATATTTCTCTTTTTACACTACATTTTTTCGTCGAGCAAAACATACGTGTTTCTTATACCTACAAGTGCTTGCGAACCCATTTGTGCAAACCAAGAGCATGTATACAACATTATGAATTTCGTTGTATAAAACATTATAACTCAGCTCATGTTATCCAAAATATTCATAATTCATTTAAAAACTTCACTCTCATTATTGGCTAGACAAATTTTTTTCTAAACAGCAAGAACTGTGAGGTATGCAACATGCAACTATGTTCTAAAATGTAGTCTAAACATGCACATAAAAATTAAACTAATCATGCAAAACTATATGAATCATGTAAAACTAATCATGCAAAACTAATAATAAAAAAATAATAACTACTACCTAATACCCCCAAACTTAAAATATTCAATGTCCCAATTGAATGAAGGTAAAAGGTACGAAAACTCTCCTAATTATCGGTGGTGCCACCCTCCTCGGGTGGTGAGTTCGGTGGTGGATATGGTGATGCGGTTCCAAACTGAGCCCATTCTTGTGTTGTTCCTTGCTGCGCAAATGCTTCGGCTAAAACCCTTGTGAGTCCCATCGCAAATGTGCCCAAATTGTCGTACATGGCATCGACCTTGCGCTCCAACCTTCGGAGCTGTCGATCACCATTGGTGGAACGCGCATGCGTGGACGATCCTGCCTCGTCTATTTTTGGGGGTTGTTGTTGTTCTGGAAAAATAGGATGAAGGATGAATCCTAGCCCGCGTGGGTGCGGTACACCCCCTGCCCAGTCTTTGAACTTTTCGATTGTGGCATGAGTGATGTCCTGACTTGGGTATTGCATCTTCTCATTGCCCCAGTTGCATCCCTGATTAGCACAAAGCATGGCTACCACGGATGCGTGTGGAATGCTCCCAATCGTTACTCCCCGTAAATAGCGCAGCATATTCTCATGAATGAGATAACCAATATCGATGTACTTTTCGGTGATTATGCCCCCACAGATGACGTGCCTGAGCTGATATTTCATGCTGATGGACAGAAGGCATGAGCTTGGCGCATATGAACAAATTCCATGCTTTTGCATAGTGATTTAAGACTACAGCAGGGGATAACCGCGGCTGTGTTGTGCCAACTTTATACGTCCATTTCGTACCCGGCACACATAACTCTGAAATGATCAGCTCCATGTCGGTCTCCAAATGAGCGCCGGTTAACCAATTAGCAGCCCCCACCGGCGGTGCATCAGTAATTTTGAAAATTAGTCGGATGGCACGGGGTCTGTAATCTATCTCGATACCACGAACCAGAGATATCCCGCTCATAGTAACCTTGGTATTGGCAAAGAATTCACGGACCACACTCATAGGAACGGGTATTGGAGTAGCCGTTAGTCCACCCTAACCTCTCTCTCGAATCATGGCACAAAATTGGCCATCCTGCCCCTCTGGCTTGAATCCTCGCTCTTTGACGAATGTCTTTGCCACAATGCGGTAGTATTCTTGTTGAGCTTCCAAATTGAGGAATTTGGTGTGATCCACAACGTCAGCCTCTTGACTTCCCGAAGAGGAAGAAGAAGATGAAGTAATAGATCTTGCTCGCTTAGGCCCCATTTGTATTTGCTAGTACTTGCACAGATTATATGACTGCGGAAAGAAGAAAAACTTGAAGAATTGATAGCTCTCACACTTGTTTATGCACTCCCACATGGGAACCCTTGATTTATAGCACTCGTGGAGAAGTTGAGGAGATATGGACTTTGAATGAGGTGAGAATCGTGGCTGATTGATTGAGAGCTGTACGGCACGAGTTGTAACTGATGAAGAGATAGCGACGTGAGTTATGGAAAGGGAGAGAATTTCACTTCTGTTGATATCCCAAATGAGAGTCCAAATGGTCCCCAACTCTATTTTAAACCAGTCAGCTCTGTCTTAACCCGGTGTCGCGCGCGGCCACGAGCTTGTTTATTAAGCTGGGCTCGCGGGCGCGAGACTTGCAGAAATATTTGGTGGGTTTCTTATCTGGACGCGCGGTCGTGAGATTTTCTTGCTTCCTGGGTCGCGCGGTCGCGAGACTTGCAGACTGTTAACTATATCGGCTTGGTGCGCGGCGGGCAATTTTCATGCCACTTGTGCCCCGCGGCCGCGCGATGTTCAGTTCCACTCTGCCTGTCAGTGATTGTGACGCCCCCAAAATTAGGTATACATCACCCATCTTGGGTCATCAAATACATGGTACAAAATTCAAATACAACTTACTAATACAACTGTCGTGTAAAATACGACAAAACATAATTGTGAGTTTGAGTACAAATATTGTCTACTAGAGATTATACAAACTCAAAAGGAGTCCTCATTACAATTATTAACACACTATTTCACAGAATAGTGAGGACTACTAATGCTATCCTCTGGACCGTCACTCCATTCCCCGACTAGTCCCTGTTATGTTCTCATTTCCTGAAGAGAACAGTGAAAGAAAGGGTGAGCTCAACTAGCCCAGTAAGAAATATTATGACTAAGATAATGCAGAATAAATTATCGTTAGCCTTCGACAGTGTTAAACTGATAAAATATAACAACATCAAGTTTAACTACAGCGGAACAAGCAATCCATTAAAAGAGTCAAGTAGAGAATAAAATCTACTATCTTTTATGATTAAAAAGGTTTTTCATCACTGTTATCGTTGAGACTCAGCTTAATAAATATTCTACATCATCGAATCACCCCTGCACTACGGCCAAGGATATTCTTTAGTATCACGACCACAATTATCCATGCACTACGGGCCAAGAATATTTGTGTATTTATTAATGGTCATGATCATACCAACAACTATCCATCAATGCACTACGGGCCAATGAGGACTTTTACCACATTATTTGTAACATTACGGTCATGATTACACCGAATAATACCTGGTCATAATCATACCAAGTCCACCTATGCACTACAGGCCACAAATAACTTTCAACATAATATAAACATGAGGATGATGACAATGATATAAGAATTCAATAAAACAAGTTCAAGAATTAATTTGTCCAAGAACTACTAATGTCTAAATTGTAAACATGATACTGCTTTGTAGAGTAAAATTCAAGAATGATCAGAAGAATATTTCCATGAAAAGATACTTGATGAAGCGCAAATATCAAGGATATTCCACTAATTTCATGGAGTATGGAAGTCAAAGTTTTAACCAACTGAGTATAATAAAGAATGGAATAACAAAAGAAATCACCATGCATGCGGTACTTCGCATAGACAGGTTATTCCAACAAAATACTAAAATAACGGAACCAGGTCAGGCGACATTCGCACCGACAGGATGTTCCAACAGAATAATAAAGAATGGAATAACAACAGAAATCATCATGCATGCGGTACTTCGCATAGACAAGTTATTCCAACAGAATACTAATAAGGACGGAACCAGGTCCGGCGTAAAACGCACAGACAGGATATTCCAACAAAATAATAAAGACGGAATCAGGTCTGGCGTAAAACGCACAGACAGGATATTCCAACAGAATAGTAAAGACGGAATAATAGAAGAATGTCACCAAGTATAGAGTAGACCGCGTATACAGGTTATTCCAACAGAATAATAAGCAATGGAATAACAACAGTTCTCTTCATGAATAAGAAAGAATAACACCCCTTACGAATACAACAAATAATATTCCCTACCTTAAGAAGAAGAGTACTGGATATATAAGTAGTGAAGTAGCAGAATACTTTCTTCTTTTTCTCTATAGTTTATCTCTCTAGAGTTCAGTGAATTCGTAAGAAAATAATGAAGGAATGAACTCTATTTATAGAAAAATGGACTGCATAGTAACTAACTCATGAACGGTCCAGATTGATTTACTTTAGTCTGACGGTACATATTTAAAGTAAAATCTTTTAAATAAAATATAATATATTATATTTATAATCTAATAAAATGAATAACTTTATAAAAGATTTTACTATGCAAACACTATGCAGGCACTATGCAAACACTATGCATAATAAAATATAATATATTCTAATTATTGTCTAATAAAATAGATAGCTTTATAAAAGTATTCTGTTTTATATAAAAAGATTTTACTATGCAAAATACTATGCAGACACTATGCAATACTATGCATAATAAAATATAATATATTCTATTTATAGAATAACTTTATAAAAGTATTCTGTTTTATATAAAAATATTTTCTGTATTATTACATTAATAATACCAACAAAACTGAGTGACTTATCACGTAAGCATCAATAATCAATATCGTGTGCTACTATGCAACCACGCGTATTACTGTACTTTTAACACCGGGTGTTTCAACAGTTAACGGTAAAACTTCCGCCGTTATTTTCATAAAGTATTTTTGTCATTTTCTCAATCCGACAATAATTCCATTGTGGGGTCCACCAATGATTGTGCCGTTGTACGAATATTCTCTGTTAAAACGAATATTCCCCGACCAATCGAATATTATATAACAACTTGCGTACTTTGCAAAATTTATAAATATTATCCACAACTATAACATTATATCAATTTCACTCCATAATATTCAAAAATAATATTTATAAAAAAATCATCTTTATTCAAAAAGTTGGGGTTTTACAATCTCCCCTTCTTATGAAATTTCACCCTCGAAATTAGGGTACGTACCTGGTATATTAAAGAGGTAAGGATACCTTGATTTTATTTCAGATTCTAACTCCCAAGTCATTTCCTCAACATCGTGGTTTCTCCACAAAATTTTGACTTGAGGTATACCCTTGGAGTGTAGAATATGTTCCTTCTTATCCAAGATTTGAACAGGAACCTCTTCACACGTCAAATCTTCCGCTATTTCGTCCGGTTCTAACTCAATAATGTTGTTCGGGTCTTCCACATATTTACGTAACATGAATATGTGAAAAACGTTATGAACACGAGACATACTTGGTGGTAAAGTGAGTCTATAGGCCACAGTTCCTACTCGATCAAGGATTAAAAATGGGCCGATGAATCTAGGATTGAGCTTTCCTCTCTTTTCTAATCTCGTAACTCCTTTCCATGAAGCAACACGTAACAACATATGATCTCCTATATCGAATTCCACGTCCTTTCGATGAAGATCAGCATAACTCTTTTGTCGATCTTGTGAGATTTTTATACGTTGTCGGATCGTTTGAATCTTTTCTGTAGTCATACGTATCAACTCTGGTCCCAACAACGTTGCTTCACCCACCTCATCCCAGCATACTGGAGAACGACATTTTCTTCTATACAACGCTTCGAATGGAGCCATTCTAATACTTGTTTGATAACTGTTGTTGTAGGAAAACTCCACCAATGGTAAGAACTTGTCCCAACTTCCCTTGAAATCAAGGACACAGAGTCTTAGTAGATCTTTAAGAGTTTGAATATTCCTCTCTGACTGTCCTTCCGTCTGAGGATGATATGCCGAGCTAAATCATAAATTTGTGCCCATAACTTTTTGCAAACTAACTCAAAATCGCAAAGTGAATCTTGGGTCTCGATCAGAAACTATGGATACTGGCATACCATGCAATCTTACAACCTCGTTTATGTACAAACGAGCAAGACGTTCAAGTGTATAAGTTTCTCGTATCGGTAAGAAATGAGCAGACTTGGTCAATCTATCAACAATGACCCAAATCGCATCTATGCCTTGAGGAACTTTGGAAGACCAGTAACGAAATCCATGGTAATGTGATCCCACTTCCATTCTGGAATTTCAAGTGGTTGCAATGGACCTTTTGGTACTTGATGCTCCGCCTTGACTCGTTGACACGTTAGACACCTTGAGATAAATAGTGTTATCTCTCTCTTCATATTGCCCCACCAAAATGTATATCGAAGATCATGATACATTTTGGTACTCCCGGGATGGATTGCAAACGGTGTGTTGTGCACCTCCATCATGATTTTATACTTTAAATCAGGGTCGTTAGGAACAGAAAGTCTGGAGTTGACTCAAAGTATTCCTTCTTCATCGATTCTTGCTACCGGCATCGCACCTTCTTGCACTTTCTTCCTCATACGTATCAGCTTTAGATCTGTAACTTGAGCGGCTTTAATTTTATCAATTAAAGTTGGTTCTACTCGTATATTTTCCATCATCACGTGGGTCCCTGGAGTCTTTATCTCTATCTCCATCTTTTGCAAGTCATACAAAATGGGCCTTTCCGTAGACAATATTGCACTCGTACCCGCATATGATCTTCTACTCAATGCATCAGCTACCACATTCGTTTTTCCAGGATGGTATTGGATAGTATGATCATAATCTTTCAACAGTTCAAGCCAACATCGTTGTCGCATGTTGAGTTCCTTTTGAGTGAAGAAATATTTGAGGCTTTTATGATCCGTAAAGATCTCCACTTTCTCCCCATACAAGTAATGCCTCCAAATCTTTAGTGCGAAGACAACAGCTGCCAACTCTAGATCATGAGTAGGATAATTCCTCTCATATTCTTTGAGTTATCGTGAGGCATAGGCTATGACTTTCCCATGTTGCATGAGAACACATCCTAACCCTTTTCCCGAAGCATCACTGTAGATGACAAATCCCTCTGAACCAGATGGTATTGTCAGAACAGGTACTGAAATGAGTCTCCTCTTGAGTTCTTAAAAAATCTTCTCACATTCCTCGCTCCAACCGAACTTTGTATCTTTTTGAGTTAGCTGAGTTAGTGGAGTAGCAATTCGAGAAAACCCTTCTACGAATCTCCGATAATAACCAGCTAAGCCGAGAAAGCTACGTACTTCGATCACTGATTTAGGTTGCTCCCAGCTTTGAATAGCTTCAATCTTTGTTGGGTCAACAGATATTCCATGACTTGATACCACGTGTCCAAGGAATGCTACTTCCTCAAACCAGAACTCGCATTTCTTCAACTTGGCATAAAGCTTATATTCACAAAGCTTTTGGAGTATCAGCTTCAAGTTTTTCTCATGATCTTCACGGGTTTTGGAATATATGAGGATGTCATCAATAAAGACAACCACAAAGTGATCCAAATACTCCTTGAATACTCGGTTCATCATATCCATGAAGGCGGCAGGAGCATTAGTCAATCCAAAGGACATGACTAGGAATTCATAATGCTCGTACCGAGTTCTGAAAGCCTTCTTTGGAATGTCATCGGTTCTAATCTTCAATTGGTAATATCCGGAACGAAGATCAATCTTTGAAAAGAATTTGGCTCCTTGTAACTGGTCAAACAGGTCATCAATACGTGGCAATGGGTACCTATTTTTGATGGTGACATGATTGAACTCCCGATAATCAATACAAAGTCGCATACTCCCATCTTTCTTCTTCATGAATAGAACAGGAGCACCCCAAGGAGAAGTACTAGGACGAATAAAGTCAATGTCTAACAATTCCTACAGTTGAGTTTTTAACTCCTGAAGTTTAATAGGAGTCATTTGATATGGGGATTTAGAAATGGGTTTTATACCGAGTTCAAAGTCGATACAAAATTCAATTTCACGCTCTGGGGGTAGGCCAGGAAGTTCTTTAGGGAATACGTCAGGAAATTCATTAACAATAGAAATATTATTCAAAACTGACGTATTTTTGTTTAGATCTGTGACATGAGCTAAGAAAGCTTGACATCCATTTTTCAATAAACGAATAGCTTTATGGCTTGAGATGACAGTGATTGATTTTAATGGTTTGGTTGATTGAATTCACATAATAGGTCGATTAGGAATATGAAAGCTAACAACCTTACGAAAATAATCAATTTTTGCATGATGAGTAGTTAACCAATCAATCCCTAGAATTACATCAAATGCAAGTATTTTTAATGCAATAAGATCGACAGGTAATGTGTGGGTACCAACTTGAACCAAACAAGACTTATAAACCATGGATGTAATGAATGTTTCTCCCAACGGAGTTTCCACAGATAAGTCAAAGTCTAATTTCTCCGGAGTCATATTTAATCGTTGAGCGCAAGTAGGAGAAATAAAAGAATGGGTAGAACCGGTATCAAATAAAGTGTAGACTTCGCTAGAGATTATGATAAACTTACCCGTGATGACCTCATTCAGGTTCCTTGCTTTCTGGGAGGTCACAACAAACGCTCTCCCTTGCACTACCGGCTTTCACTTTTTTGGTACAGCCTTTGGTGCCTCCATCCTAGCTGAATTTATCTTCAGTGAACAACAAAATCGGGCTAAGTGACCTTCTCTTCCATAATTATAACATGCTTTAGACGGCATCGCGCAATTTTGACTAATGTGTCCCTCCCCTCCGCATTTGAAGCATATGATAGGTGGTTTTTCTCCTTCCTTAACAACGGGTACTGGAGATGACGTCTTTCCATCATTGTTGAATCTCCTCTTCTTGAAATGTCCATTCTTATTATTTTGGCCCTGATTACCATCGAATGTGGTTACCATTTCTGGCCTGTTGATTCCCTCCATGCTTGTTGTCACCGCTTCGATGCCTGCTCTCACTTGTATTATCATTTTACCGGCTGCTCTCTTTTGGTTGCGTTGACTCGTTATCGTGCTCCACCAACTGAGCCCTATTTACAACATCTGAATACAAACACATTTTATGAGAAATAAGATGTTGACGTATCTCCGGCTTCAAACCTCTTAAAAACATTCGCGCCATTCTATCTTCATTATCCACCAAGTGGGACGCAAACCGCGATAACTCAACAAATTTTGCCTCGTATTGCGACACAGTCATATTATTTTGCTCCAATTTGATAAACTCCACCTCCTTCATGTGACGAATACTTTCGGGAAAGTATTTGTCGTTGAACAGCTCTTGGAACTTCTCCCAAGACATCTTCAGTACGGCAGGTTGGGTACATTTTACCGATTCCCACCAGTAATCTGCCTCTCCACGTAACATAAAGGCGGCAAAAGGAATCTTTTGCTCCTCAGAGCATCCCAAGACATCAAATATCTTGGTGATCTGCTTTATCCATGCTTCCACCATAAGTGGTTTTAGCTCTCCCTTAAACTCCGGTGGTCCCAGCTCCTTGAACTGTTTAGCGGTGACCGCCCGAGAGTTTCCAGTGTTTCCACCTACATTTTGGACAGGAGCCGCTCTCGCCTGCTGTTGCATGAATTGTATAAAGCCTCTAAACAATCCATCATTCATCATTTGGTCAGTGTTGTTGTTTGCATGAGGATTGTCGCCTTCCTGATGCACATTCTCCTGATTATTGATATGTGGAGACTCAACGGTCTCTTGTGCTCCATTGCTATTCTCAACATTTTTGGATGTCATTTTAAGATACTGCCAAAAAACAAAGGTTAATTGACATGTAACATAATATCTCTAAACTCTGACCAACCAATTTAAATACAAAACAAATTTAAGTAGGTCATACTAGCGAAGGAATTCCCCGTCTCTCCCCTCCTAGTTCTAGTCTCACATCTTAGCCAGGGATCATATCCCTAAGCTTTGATACCAACTGTGATACCCCCAAAATTAGGTATACATCACCCATCTTGGGTCGTCAAATTCTTGGTATAAAATTCAAATACAACTGTCGTGTACAATACGACAAAACATAATTGTGAGTTTTAATACAATTATTGTCTACTATAGATTATACAAACTCAAAAGGAGTCCTCATTACAATTATTAACACACTATTTCACAGAATAGTGAGGACTACTAATGCTATCCTCTGGACCGTCACTCCGTTCCCCGACTAGTGTTAGGTTTGTAATATTCATGAACGCAATCAAATTGCAAAAAATTAGCGGAAGCGTGTAAAATCAGAGTTTTAAAATTTTACAAACCATAAACCCGGATCACCCTTTATGCACAATTATTAATTAAACGAAAAGATAAAGAATAAAATCATACCCTTGAAGATCGAGCTTCCTCAGGTACAAGTTCTCCTCCAAATCCTTTCGCGTTCAACTTGAATCCACCGGGTTTGGTTCCTTCCTTTGATCAACGTTAGCCACCCAAGTGTTTGGCCTCTAGAGGTGATCCACCAAGGAAGAAGAAGAATTCAAAAAGATGGGTATTTGGCTCAAACCCTAGTTTTCTATCTCTATAGAAAAAGGGGCGTACTCTCCAACAGTTGGAATAACGTATGTTTGATATCTGATATAAGACTCCTCTTATAAAGATATCAAGTAACCCTATTAAAAATAAGGTATTATTTATTTAATTAAACTCTTTTAATTAAATGGGCTCCCTAATCTTATTAGGGATAATTAATTAAACTCCTTTAACTAATTTTCCCTCCTAATCCTATTAGAAATAAATGAGAGTACTTATATTAATTAATTCCCAAACTCCTTTAGGAATTAAATAATAATAATAGTAATAATAATAATAAGACTCCTCTTATTAATTTATATTTAATATTTCCAAAATATTAAATAATAAATATTAAGCTATTTAATTTATTCTATCACCATAGATTAAATTAAATATACTTAACTTATTATTACGATTATGCCATTAACTTCTAAATAATTATTCTTCCTTTTATGGTGTGACCCTTTAGGTTCTCCATATTAAACCGGTTGTGAATAAATCAATTAGAACAATTCTAATCTTATTTAAATAAATAAATTAAACTAATAATTTATTTAAATAAATAATATTTATTCTACAATAGGGATAAGCCTCCCTAGCGATCAACGACTTTCCAGATAATATAGATTTCAACATTAATCATAAAAGAACCTTTGAGTAAATAGTTACCGTACAATTCAATCCTTCCACCATACAATGTCCCAATTAAATATAAGACATGGAATTTCTGTCAAGTCTTATTTTATTTAATTATATGTATTTCGACTCTTAAATGCACAACTCCAAATAATGCAAATTAGAAACTCCTTTCTAATTTCATTCTGCCTTGGCCAAGGACTACTGGGTTGTCATTTATCGAATCACATAGGACATTTCTCTTCTTTTACTAGAAGTGGTAGATTCTTTATTGATCATACATTATCTCCATGTATAACTTATTATACCCAAGCATGTCCTTTGATATACCCTAAGGGTCTTAAGGAATAAGTCAAAGTATAACTCATCATACACAAGATACTATGATGATCTCAAGTCCAAGGATCACTTGTACTACTATCACTACAGGAATTCCTATTGACATGCAAGTAAAACTCCATTAGGTATTCCTTAGCGAGTCACGTTCAGTGAACTTATTCTCTAATAAGCACCTACATACTTACTTTAGTGTCTCCACACAAATGATTATGAGATCAATCATCCTCATCCAATGAGCAAGCAACGTATGTACCAATCTATCCGGATTCACTAATCCCCAATTTAGTAATCCAATGATTGGGAACTATTTTAGTTTTAAGCTTTCTAAGAATTTAGATCTCATTAGAATGATCATCATCATTATTCTAAAAGCATTGCTTAAAACTATGGGTTTATCACATATTATAAAACAGCATCATGTAGATAATTAAAAGCCTTTAATAAATTAATACTTTTTATTAATAAGTGAATAAGATTGTTACAAAGTATATGCTTTATCATCAAACATGATTGGCTTGTGTGCATATCACTTTCAATCTCCCACTTGCACTAAAGCCAATCGTCATGGTATCTCATACTCTTCTTCTCTAAGTGACGATTATCCTGCTGTTGGATAAGCTTTAGTTAATGGATATGTAATGTTGTTCTTGAGATTCCACTATCTCTATAGTGATTTCCCATCTTTCAATGATTCCTATAATCAAATGAAAGTGCCACAACACATGTTTGGATCTAAGATGAGACTTAGGAACTATTCCTAGTTCTGTAATGAACTTTTCATCCAAACAATCAACTTGTAGCTTCATTTATAGCTATATACTTTGTCTTTATCACTAAACCAACAACTCTTTGTTGTTTGGAACCTTTCCAATTCACTGCACCACCGTTCAAGGTAACCCTTTACTTTGAAGTGGATTTTCTGTCGTCTTGGTCTGTCTAAAAAACTTGAGTCTGTTAAGCCCTCTAGTTTTAATTCAGACCCGCCATGAATTATATCACATCCTTAGTGCTGGTTAAGTACTTTATGATGTTTTTCACTGTCTCACAGTGAACTTCTCCAGAATATGACTGATCAACATCAGGTCGCGTATATTTCATTGCATACATGATTGTCACTCATGCGATCTCTCTTTTATGAGTCTATGGGGACTATTAAGAGAGATACACTCCATGGCTCATCAACATGAGACATCTCATAGAGTTTGCCATGCTAAACGACTTTAGCATCAAATGACTATACGCTCCTTGGGTTAAGCCGAACATCCTTTTAAATCTATCTATATAGATTTGCATCCCCAATTAAGATACTCTTCCCAAATCATTCATGGAGGAATGTTTAGACAACTTTATCTTTATTGATTTTAGCATTGGCATATCATTCCTTATCCATATTATATCAACATATAATACCAGAAATGACACGACGCTCCCACTGACCCTTTTGTACACACTAGGTTCATTCTTGTTTTTGATAAAATCAAACTCTTTTGATTGTCTCATCAAAACGAATGTTCCATTTTTGAGAAGATTGCTTCAATCCATTTCTCAGAGTGTCTACAACTCTTACCTCATCGTATGTAACTGGATCATCATCTTCTGTGATACGTACCTCATCATCATCATCCATGATGAATCCATACCTCCTAGGTATCTTCGGTACTATTCCAGATTTACGATTCAGTTGTGGTACAATAGGATTATCTATAAGTTCCTCTTATTTGACTTGTAGTGTTTTGTGGTTCTTGAACTTTTCAAGATCTATTATCCTCCCACTAGCCCCTTCAATGATAAACACCTTTATCTTAGAAGGTAGCGTGTTTCACAACAAACACCTTTTGCTAAGTAGGATTATAGAACATATAACCTAAACTTACTTTAGGATGTCCCACAAATCTATACTTGTCAAATCTTATCCCAAGCTTATCCTTTGAAACCTTTTCATATAAGTTGGACAACCCTTTATCTTAACATACTTAAGATTAGGAATCCTCCATGTCCATAACTTTTATGGAGTCTTGGGGCCGGATTTTGAGATTACCTTTTTCGTAGATATGCAGCCATTTCTAGGACATGAGCCTAGAAGGATACTGGAATTACGGTAAAATCATTATGGACCGCACCATGTCCAACAAGGTACAATTTTTCCATTCAGATACATCAATCAATTATTGCGTATTAGGATGTGTCCATTATGAGAAAACCATTTGAGATGATCTAGAAACTTATTGCACAAGTATTTATTCCTTGATCTAATCAAAGAATCTTAATACTTTGCCAATTTGTTTCACTTCTGAATTCTTTGAACCTTTCAAATAATTCACACTTGTATTTCAACAAATACATACATTCAAC
Source organism: Panax japonicus (assembly GCA_020205505.1). Classification (NCBI taxonomy): domain Eukaryota; kingdom Viridiplantae; phylum Streptophyta; class Magnoliopsida; order Apiales; family Araliaceae; genus Panax; species Panax japonicus. The sequence goes on from CM035105.1 coordinate 18,887,610, forward strand.
TCTTTGAATGATCATCTCCTTTTCTTATACTAGTTTGTTCAATTTACAAAATTATTTTCATGTAAGTTAAGTATATAAAATCCATTAAGTAACATTTCAGTTCTATACAAAACATTATTATTATAAATAGAACAACAATTGTTCTTAATTATAATACCAAAAATTTTATTGTCCAACAATAAAATGGAAATAATATTTCTAACAAGAACTGGAATACAATAACAACTTATTGACTTAATAGATTTGCCCGTAAGCATTGCTAAACTATAAGTTTCTATGGCTAATGTGGCAACCTTTGCTACATTTCCCACACATAGGATTACTTATATTTGTTTAGCTTTCTACTTCTGCTTGGTCCCTTCATAAATCTATATTTATGATAACCAAAGTCGGTATCCAATACCCAAGTAGAACCTTGACTTAAAGGAAAAATTATTTTAAATCATGAACAAAATTGTATTTGTAACCGAAACTTCACTAAGCTTCTTTGGTTAGCCTCTGCAAGATGCTTTTCGCAATTTCTTTCCAGTGCCCAGGCTTATTACAGTGGAAGCAAACTCCTTTGCTATCCGTATCAGTTTTGTTCTTATTATCCTTTGTTTTTGCCTTTTCTATTTGCCTTCTTTGAATCGTTCTTCTTTTCAGAAGATCTTTTGGCCCCTACCAGTAAGACATGATTTTTCTTGGTTGGAAAGTGACTCTCAACATTTTTCAACATGTTAAGCAAATCAGCGAGGCTGATATCTAGCTTATTCATATGAAAAATTCACAACAATTGTGAAAGGAGTCCGGGAGTGAGTGCAAGATCAAATCTTGGCTCAACTCTCCATCCATGACAAAACTCTTTGTCCTAATTGATCAATCAAATTGATTATGTTAAGGACTTTTATCTGTACCGTAGTGTCATCGGTCATTCTAGATCGGAAGAGCTCCTTAGATATCTGATATCTATTAGTCCTACTTTTCTTACCATCAACTACTTGATGTGCAGGAATATAATAGGAGCATCCATAGTTTCATGCTGACGCTGAAGCTCGTTACTCATGGATGCGAGCATGATGCATTGAGCCAACTATGCATCATTTAGCGACTTTCTAAAAGTAGCAATATCTTCCTCAGAGGCATTGTCTGCAACCATTGCAGGGATAGGCGTATTAAGGACATAAGATAGCTTTTCAGCTGTGAGAACTATTCTCAATTTCCTTAACCAATCCATTTAATTCGGTCCGGTTAATTTAACATCTAATATGCTACGCAGTGATAGTAATTTAGACATTGTAAAATTTTGTAAATGAATTTGTAATTAACAACATTTTAACATACATTCTTTTATTAATTACCAAAATAATTTAGGTCTTATTTTAAATTGGTATCTCCCACTATTTTCTTCAAACTATATTACCCTCAATATATATAGTTCGGCAAAATCTAATTAAAGATTTGCTAGTGAGAATAAGGATCCCATTTCAAATGTATATAGCCTTGTGTGTGCACAACAAACTATATATAAATAAATAGGTAGACAACTCTTTGTCAATTACATCAACTATGTAACTCCTTATATTTTGCCTCTTAAATCATAATGGTCAAGTGTGTGCACATCCGAACTAAAATGATTTAAGTTAAGTCAGACCTAACATTTTCATATAAGTGAAGAGAAAACTACAGCCCTTGTGTGTGCACAACAAAACAGTAATGTTCAATTCCTTATAAACATCATATGTAATAAAAATAACATCTTAAATATTTAATACTCGCCTTGTGTGTGCACAACAAACTCATATTAAATATTCAATACTCTATTGTTTCTATCATGCTAGAAGGCGACGTTCGATATTCCAAATATCTTTGAACGTTACAACTTAATATAAAATATTTGAGGGGTTTGCTATTAATTTGTCTCATCCTTTTTTTAGCGCGCATGCACATATATATATAAAATACGCGTCATATTAATAAACATGCGAAGCATGTTTGCATAATATATAATATATATATATATAGTATAAGCATGCACATATAGAATACTATATTCTACCTGGATTGATTATGGACTTTTATTCTAGTTTGGTTCACTAGAGCCACCAAGTGAACCAAAAGGTCAAACCCTAGGGGTGCAAGAATTAATATTTAAATATAACTATTACATTTAAACCCGGGCTCCATTACAAACGGGTCTTCACGCGTTCTTTACTCCTTGATCTCTAATTCTTCAAAATTAATTCTAACTATTCCTATTACAAAACTATTTAAAATAAATAGAAACCTTGATCAGCAGTCAAGGGGAAGTACATAGGAGGGAGTTAGAATTTACATTAAGAAAAATTAGAGAAGACGAGGTACGCATACCCCATTTAATAAAACCCATACATTCAAACATCCAACTAAAATAAAATCCAATCACATTGGTCAATAGTCCATAATCAATCCCATTTATTATCATACACATCACCATATGCATCAATAAATTACATTCATCTCATGAATAATAAACATTTAATATATATATTGATATCATTTAATGGGCAAATCTAGTTAGTATAAAATTTAATTTTGAATCAAAATAAACTCCTTTATTTTAATCCAAATTTAAATCAAAATAAAACTATTTTATTTTAATTTATCCAATTTTGAATAAAATAAACTATTTTATTTTAATCAAAATCTTTAATCAAAATAAACTCCTTTATTTTAATTAATTATGGAATCCAATTCCATATAAAAAAAATATCTCATTTTTCAAAGGAAACACGGATTCTCTTTCCTATTCACAAATAAACTCCTTTATTTTGAATAATATGAAATCTTATTTCATATCTAAATAAACTCCTTTATTTAAGGAAATTAGGATTCTCTTTCCTATTCACAAATAAACTCTTTTTATTTTGAATAATATGAAATCCTATTTCATATCTAAATAAACTCCTTTATTTAAGGAAACATGAAATCCAATTTCAACTCCAATTAGTTAGCATGGAATTCAATTCCAACTCTAATTAGTTAGCATGAAATTCTAATTTTAAAATAAAAATAAACTTTATATTTTAATATTAAAATAACTTTTTATTTTAAGATTAAAATAAATTTTTTATTTTAATTATTAAAATAATTACGGTGTGGCATAAAATAAAAATAAAATAATTCATTCGCGAATCACGAAATCATGCCAGCCGTGAATCATGGTTATACAGATTATATATATGAAGTTTCCTGGCTTCCCGCATCGAATCAAGTAATATATATATATATATAGTATTATATAATTACTATATATGATATATATAAATATGATGCAGAATTCAAGTGAATCACCTTGAATCTCCCTTAACCTTTAAAAAAAAAAATCCACGTGAAACTCCTGTTACCTTGAATTCACGTTAAAAGCCCTTAATTACCCACGAATCAGCAGCTTGTTTTTTTTTAAAAAAAAAACAGTATTGCAATTTCGTGATTTTTTTTATTATTTTATACAACAAAATTATGCCCAATTAAATTGTTCTAAACACATATCAATATACATATCAAATTAAACAATTAATAATTCGCATAAAGGTTTGGCTCTGATGCCACTGTTAGGTTTGTAATATTCATGAACGCAATCAAATTGCAAAAAATTAGCGGAAGCGTGTAAAATCAGAGTTTTAAAATTTTACAAACCATAAACCCGGATCACCCTTTATGCACAATTATTAATTAAACGAAAAGATAAAGAATAAAATCATACCCTTGAAGATCGAGCTTCCTCAGGTACAAGTTCTCCTCCAAATCCTTTCGCGTTCAACTTGAATCCACCGGGTTTGGTTCCTTCCTTTGATCAACGTTAGCCACCCAAGTGTTTGGCCTCTAGAGGTGATCCACCAAGGAAGAAGAAGAATTCAAAAAGATGGGTATTTGGCTCAAACCCTAGTTTTCTATCTCTATAGAAAAAGGGGCGTACTCTCCAACAGTTGGAATAACGTATGTTTGATATCTGATATAAGACTCCTCTTATAAAGATATCAAGTAACCCTATTAAAAATAAGGTATTATTTATTTAATTAAACTCTTTTAATTAAATGGGCTCCCTAATCTTATTAGGGATAATTAATTAAACTCCTTTAACTAATTTTCCCTCCTAATCCTATTAGAAATAAATGAGAGTACTTATATTAATTAATTCCCAAACTCCTTTAGGAATTAAATAATAATAATAGTAATAATAATAATAAGACTCCTCTTATTAATTTATATTTAATATTTCCAAAATATTAAATAATAAATATTAAGCTATTTAATTTATTCTATCACCATAGATTAAATTAAATATACTTAACTTATTATTACGATTATGCCATTAACTTCTAAATAATTATTCTTCCTTTTATGGTGTGACCCTTTAGGTTCTCCATATTAAACCGGTTGTGAATAAATCAATTAGAACAATTCTAATCTTATTTAAATAAATAAATTAAACTAATAATTTATTTAAATAAATAATATTTATTCTACAATAGGGATAAGCCTCCCTAGCGATCAACGACTTTCCAGATAATATAGATTTCAACATTAATCATAAAAGAACCTTTGAGTAAATAGTTACCGTACAATTCAATCCTTCCACCATACAATGTCCCAATTAAATATAAGACATGGAATTTCTGTCAAGTCTTATTTTATTTAATTATATGTATTTCGACTCTTAAATGCACAACTCCAAATAATGCAAATTAGAAACTCCTTTCTAATTTCATTCTGCCTTGGCCAAGGACTACTGGGTTGTCATTTATCGAATCACATAGGACATTTCTCTTCTTTTACTAGAAGTGGTAGATTCTTTATTGATCATACATTATCTCCATGTATAACTTATTATACCCAAGCATGTCCTTTGATATACCCTAAGGGTCTTAAGGAATAAGTCAAAGTATAACTCATCATACACAAGATACTATGATGATCTCAAGTCCAAGGATCACTTGTACTACTATCACTACAGGAATTCCTATTGACATGCAAGTAAAACTCCATTAGGTATTCCTTAGCGAGTCACGTTCAGTGAACTTATTCTCTAATAAGCACCTACATACTTGCTTTAGTGTCTCCACACAAATGATTATGAGATCAATCATCCTCATCCAATGAGCAAGCAACGTATGTACCAATCTATCCGGATTCACTAATCCCCAATTTAGTAATCCAATGATTGGGAACTATTTTAGTTTTAAGCTTTCTAAGAATTTAGATCTCATTAGAATGATCATCATCATTATTCTAAAAGCATTGCTTAAAACTATGGGTTTATCACATATTATAAAACAGCATCATGTAGATAATTAAAAGCCTTTAATAAATTAATACTTTTTATTAATAAGTGAATAAGATTGTTACAAAGTATATGCTTTATCATCAAACATGATTGGCTTGTGTGCATATCACATTCAACTAGTCCCTACTATGTTCTCATTTCCTGAAGAGAACAGTGAAAGAAAGGGTGAGCTCAACTAGCCCAGTAAAAAATATTATGACTAAGATATGCAGAATAAATTATCGTTAGCCTTCAACAGTGTTAAACTGATAAAATATAACAACATCAAGTTTAACTGCAGCGGAACAAGCAATCCATTAAAAGAGTCAAGTAGAGAATAAAATCTACTATCTTTTATGATTAAAAAGGTTTTTCATCACTGTTATCGCTGAGACTCGGCTTAATAAATATTCCACATCATCGAATCACCCCTGCACTACGGCCAAGGATATTCTTTAGTATAACGACCACAATTATCCATCCACTACGGGCCAAGAATATTTGTGTATTCATTAATGGTCATGATCATGCCAACAACTGTCCATCAATGCACTACGGGCCAATGAGGACTTTTACCACATCATTTGTAACATTACGGTCATGATTACACCGAATAATACCTGGTCATAATCATACCAAGTCCACCTATGCACTCACAAATGACTTTCAACATAATATAAACATGAGGATGATGACAATGATATAAGAATTCAATAAAACAAGTTCAAGAATTAATTTGTCCAAGAACTACTAATGTCTAAATTATAAACATGATACTGCTTTGTAGAGTAAAATTCAAGAATGATCAGAAGAATATTTCCATGAAAAGATACTTGATGAAGCGCAAATATCAAGGATATTACACTAATTTCATGGAGTATGGAAGTCAAAGTTTTAACCAACTGAGTATAATAAAGAATGGAATAACAAAAGAAATCACCATGCATGCGGTACTTCGCATAGACAGGTTATTCCAATAAAATACTAAAATAACGATATCAGGTCAGGCGACATTCGCACCGACAGGATGTTCCAACAGAATAATAAAGAATGGAATAACAACAGAAATCATCATGCATGCGGTACTTCGCATAGACAGGTTATTCCAACAGAATACTAATAAGGACAGAACCAGGTCCGGCGTAAAACACACAGACAGGATATTCCAACAAAATAATAAAGACGGAATCAGGTCTGGCGTAAAACGCACAGATAGGATATTCCAACAGAATAGTAAAGACGGAATAATAGAAGAATGTCACCAAGTATAGGGTAGACCGCGTATACAGGTTATTCTAACAGAATAATAAGCAATGGAATAACAACAGTTCCCTTCATGAATAAGAAAGAACAACACCCCTTACGAATACAACAAATAATATTCCCTACCTTAAGAAGAAGAGTATTGGATATATAAGTAGTGAAGTAGCAGAATACTTTCTTCTTTTTCTCTATAGTTTATCTCTCTAGAGTTCAATGAATTCGTAAGAAAATAATAAAGGAATGAACTCTATTTATAGAAAAATGGACTGCATAGTAACTAACTCGTGAAAGGTCCGGATTGATTTACTTTAATCTGACGGTACATATTTAAAGTAAAATCTTTTAAATAAAATATAATATATTATATTTATAATCTAATAAAATGAATAACTTTATAAAAGATTTTACTATACAAATACTATGCAGGCACTATGCAAACACTATGAATAATAAAATATAATATATTCTAATTATTGTCTAATAAAACAGATAGCTTTATAAAAATATTCTATTTTATATAAAAAGATTTTACTATGCAAAATACTATGCATACACTATGCAATACTATGCATAATAAAATATAATATATTCTATTTATAGAATAACTTTATAAAAGTATTCTGTTTTATATAAAAATATTTTCTGTATTATTACATTAATAATACCAACAAAACTGAGTGACTTATCACGTAAGCATCAATAATCAATACCGTGTGCTACAATGCAACCATGCGTATTACTGTACTTTTAACATCGGGTGTTTCAACAGTTAACGGTAAAACTTCCGCCGTTATTTTCATAAAGTATTTTTGTCGTTTTCTCAATCCGACAATAATTCCATTGTGGGGTCCACCAATGTTTGTGCCGTTGTACGAATATTCTCTGTTAAAACGAATATTCCCCGACCAGTCAAATATTATATATCAACTTGTGTACTTTGCAAAATTTATAAATATTACCCGTAACTATAACATTATATCAATTTCACTTCATAATATTCAAAAATAATTTTTATAGAAAATTATCTTTATTCAAAAAGTTGGGGTTTTACAATGATGTTGTCCAGTAATGATTCCTGCATAGATATTAATGTACCATGTTAAGGTATGACTTTGTGATTTCATATTACTAACAGCGTGCAAGCATTCTCATAACCATTCTTGTTACAATCTTATGCATGAATAATAGTATCCAATTAAAAAGGAGTTTGATATAACTACTGAAATAACTCAAAATAAAATATTAAAAACTAAGCAAGGGAGAGAATAATAATGGGTTGCCTCCCATTCAGCGCTAAGTTATAGTCAATTAGCTTAACTGTCTCTGACTTCATGTCACTGTTGGAATTGTGGTGCTTTCCTTCGTGTTCTCTGCACCCTGAAATTTCATGACCTCATCTTTCGTTAATGGCTTTTCCTTAAAATCTGAATTTTACCCGTTGCACATATCAATGGTCTATAATCCCTCGATTTCTGTAATTCATCCTGTAGGCACTGTGAAGAACGAGAAATTTGTAATTAATTTTAATATTTATTGAATTAAATAAATATTTTCGATGATTTAATTATTAGATTAAATAATTAATTGACGCAATTGTGGTAGATTAATTTAATTATATGTGTTACATTTATTAAATTAATATGAAGAATATTTATTATTCAAGTATGTAATTATGTCAGCTTATTGAATTAAATGAATTATTTAATTAAGCATGATGTTATTCTAATTAATTTATTTATTAATTAGAGATTTAATAATTTAATATAATTAATTAATGAGAAAATTAAATATATGACTATGTGAATTTATGAGAAGTTATTATATTTTATTTATATTAAATAAGATATATGAATTATTGTGCAAGTGGGTGTGACATGAATTAAACTATATGATAAAGCTTTATTAAATTAAAGGAGTTTTGAAATCTATTATGTTAGCCAAACATGGCCTTAGTGGGGGTTACTAGCAGTTACCAATGACTGTGTTAACTGACCATTATTGCGCGTCTGTCGAGTTCTTATAATACGACGTTCTCTTTTCTTTTCTTTTATTATTCTAAGTCTGGAAGAGCAGAGAAGGAGAGAGATTGAGAATTTATCAGAGAAAATTTGTGAGAATTAGAGATATTGTGAGTGTGTAATCATCAGGTAATTGTGAAAGGATCATCTTGGATCACCTCTTCTTAATCTATACTCTGGGTAATTTCTCTAAACCAAATTCTATTTTTACGTTATTTGAGTTTTATGAAAATGGCTTTCATTCATACTATAAAGCCTCTGTAATTGAGATAGGAGTAATGATTATGGGTTTTGTATGTGTTATGGCACATCACATCGTATTTAATTATATATACTTTGTAAACCATATCATAAGTTTCATAATACGATGACTTGCTATTTCAAAATTTACAGAGTTTGGGTTTTGGCCATATGGCCTTATACGTGGTATTTCATGTATTGATCGTATATTATCCCTAAATTTTACACTTGTATGTTGTTATGCATGTTGATACGAAGAGACAAAAATTTAAATAAACGGATTCGGTTTTATAACGAATTCGTAGTGACAATTTTCATGTTTTATTTTTAAAACATTCAAGAACATAGAAAACAGTGGAAGTAAATGTGTTGATTTTGCAAATTATGTGTTGTAACTTGTTAAAAATCATGCTAGATGGGTTAAGTAATGATTATATATGTATTACAATGATTGGGTAAGTCTAAATTCGTGTAAAAATAACTAATTAGAAGTTATGTCTATTTTCATGTATAATTTTACCTGTGATTGATTTTTGGCCTAGTTTGGCCTTGTTATGTTCGCGAACTGCAGAAACTGCAGAAAATGAGCCTGGGTAACCCCGCCCCTGGTGGGCGTTACCAAACTACATTACCCCGCCCCGGTGGTCAAAAAAATAAATAAATAAATAAAAATAAAAATAAATATTCGATGAAAATTATTATTAAATTATTTATAAAATAAATTAAATATTTTAATTGAGATATTTATGGAATAAAATAAATATTCGATGAAAATTATTATTAAAATATTTATAAAATAAATTAAATATTTTAATTGAGATATTATGGAATAAAATAAATATTTGATGAAAATTATTATTAAAATATTTATAAAATAAATTAAATATTTTAATTGAGATATTTATGGAATAAAATAAATATTCAATGAAAATTATTATTAAAATATTTATAAAATAAAGTAAATATTTTAATTGAGATGTTTATGGAATAAAATAAATATTCGATGGAAATTATTATGAAATAATTTATTCGAGTGTAATAATAGTAAGAGAATGAAAATATTCTAATTTAATTAAGTATTTAAATTAAAAGGGTAATGATTTATTAAATAAAGTAGAGTTTATACTAAATAATTAAGTGAAAATGTAACTAATGAATGTCGTGAATACATATGGTATGTGTGTAGGATTTGTGGTGAACGGAAGTAGTAATCGTTTAGCCTACGCACGAGGCAAGTTTCCTAACCCTACTTGTCATTATTGTTCAAGTTTATTATTTACCTCGAGTAAATTATCATTACTATTATTCAAGTTCGAATGTTATATTAAAGATTTATTATCTTTTCAAAGCATGATTCACTTATACAATAATTGTTCTATTGTATACTTCTTGAGATTATTATTCGAATTGAATATCATTATTATTGAACCTTATTAGACTAGTGAACTTTATTGATTCAACTAGTCCTTAGTTGATGAACGTTCAAAATTTCAGAACCCTTATTGAATTATCCAAACCAAACTTCCTTTGGTGTGGATTCGAATGTCAAACTGAGATGAACAACCCTGTAAAGGGATTTACTTATGCGTTAGCGTTAAGATATTGTGCACAGTATGGTACTAAGGGCTGATCCCCCTGAGTACGAGAAGAAAGGTCCATAGTCTTATGACTGTTAAAGGTTTCAAGTATAACCCTTGTTAACCTAGGACATAGTTCAAGGTCTTATGACCCTCAGAATTCTTTTGATTCTTGTTATTCATTCTTGATTCAAAAGTTGAACTTTTATTCAGATGTCTTTAATTCACTCACATGTTATTATATTGTTATTTCAGTGTTATACTTGTGGGCAATAGTGCTCACTCTTGCTTTATAATAACATTGCAGTTAAGAACGAAAGAACTGACGAACCTTCCATTAGTAAAGGCAAGTGACAAAGTTAGCAAGTGTTGAAGACTTGTTATTTTATTTGATGATGTATTTATGTTAGACTTGAGTTACTGATGTTGTTTAAGACTTATTGTTTATATTTCTGCACAGATGTTTAAGGTTAGTTCAACCTGGGATTATGTTTATGATTCAGATGTTGTAACCCTATAAGGGGAAGATTTTTATTTTTATCTATTGCATGGTTTGCATTTATTATGGGTAGATAGATAGATGATATTTATACAGTGAACACCAAATCCCATGGATTCGAAGTACCGAATTTGGGGGTGTCACAGGTTGGTATCAAAGCTGTAGGTTATGAACCTTAGGTGGGGGAACAACCTTAAGTAGTAGCCTTATAGAAAGAAGATAGTGATGGAAAACTCTTATCGAGTTATAAGAAATGAATTTATGTAATTTATTAAAGATAATAAAAGATGTTATGTGTTTATGTGTTAAAGTATGCGTTAGATGATACGACTTAGTAACTAAAACTTAAAATTTTGTTGTCAGGATGTCGAATGTTGGAGAAGCTAGTCAAGCTGGGGAGGAAGAACCCCGAGTACTTATAGTACCTACTGAGGAGGAACCCCATGTACCTATAGTACCGACAGAGGAGGAGCCCCGAGACATTTATGTTGTTAGGGAGCAGCTGGTACAGAGGGAGTCATCTCCATTAATCACCGTTGTTGGTCAGGAGAATGAGCCCGAGACTGATCCTGAGGAGAATCCTGAGGAGGAATTTGTTAAGGAAGAGGAAGAAGATGAGTTACCATGGTACACCGTTGATGCTGAGATGTATGACACGTTATACGACCGTAACGTGGAGTTACAAGACGAGGTCCAGGATTTGACTGAGCGAGCGGTTATTCAGCATATTACTCTAGAAGAGAAGGAAAGGGAGATTTCGAATCTTCATTCTCGACTGGCAAATATAGAATGGCATTTGGTCCATGAGAAGGGTTAAACTGAAGATAAGACCGAGGAGATAGAGAAACTGAAGAAGGAACTGAAGGAAACCCTCAAAAGGCTGAACATAGCAGAGGAAGGCTGGGTAAGAGAATCGCGTTGAGCTGATCGTACAGAGGTTGATAGTCGTGCAAAGAAAGCGAAGATTGGGGAAACGTACTCTACACTTAACAAGGCAATGAATGAAACCCAAGATCGAGTTTTGAGGTACCCAATCCAGTTTGAAGGACTACCATTGTACATGATAGATCGAAGGACGATGTATCGCATCTTAGAAGAGGAGCGTAGCATGGCTATTCAGCACCTTAACCGGCAGTGATATGATTTGCTTAATTATGTAAAGAACTTAATTAGTTTTTAGATGTAAATTCTGACGTGTTTATGAACGAAAGAATATTTGAATGTTTTAATCATGTGGATTCTTTATTCCAGGATAATTGATGTAAATAGCAGTTATGCTATCGTTTAATGTTAAAACTTTTGATTTGAATGAAAATATATCAAGTTATTTGAGATGATGTGTTAAATGAATATGTTAAATTGTTAAGTAATGCCTTAACTATTTAGAGAAATAAATAAAGTTCTAATAAGCGTTTATTTAACAAAAAAATGCCACCAAGGAGAAGACAACAACGTCACCCGGCTCAGGAAGAGTCAACCAATAATAACAATAATGTCAACGCTAATCCCGTTCAGCAGTTGGTGAACTTACTGACTGGAGCCATGAATAACCAACCTCAAGCTCCACCAAACACAACGTTTAAGGACTTCAAGGCGGTGGGACCACTAGAGTTCAAAGGTTCCATGAACCCAATCGAGGCTCAAACGTGGGTTATGGAGATGGAGAAGGTGTTTGACGTCGCCAGAGTAAGGGAAGACCAGAAGACTGCATATGCAACATTCATGCTGAAGTCTGAAGCCAGCTATTGGTGGCAGGCAAACAAAGTACGGGGAGGAGAAGGTGTAATAACCTGGGAGAGATTTAAGGAGATGTTTTTCGAGATGTATTTTCTGACTAGTTCGCAAAACCAAATGGAAGTTCAGTTTTTGGAGTTGAAACAAGGGAATATGTCCGTAGCAGATTATGCGACAAGGTTCAACGAATTGGCTAGGTTCGCCACGTATCAAGTGCATACTAACAAGAGAAAGGCAAGACATTTCGAGCAGGGACTGAAGCCCTGGTTGTATAGCAAGGTGTCAATGTTCCAATTGAACACCTTTGCTGGAGTGTTAGAGAAGGCCATACTTGCTGAAGGTGGAAGCGATGCGGTATCTAAATATAATCAGGATCAGAAGAAGAAAAAGAGTGAAAATGGAGGAATTAACAAGACTGGTGGAAGTAGCACGAGAGGTAATAATAATCAAAAGAGAAAGTGGTCTGATAACTCGTCAGCTGGAAGTCAACAAGGAGGGCAAAAGAAGAATATTGAAGCGTGCTCAACCTGCGGAAAAGCTCATTTGGGAGTTTGAATGAAGGGAAAATGAGTATGCTATAATTGTGGTCAGGAAGGCCACATATCACCTAATTGTTCTAAACCAAAGAAGGGTGCATGCTTCACTTATGGCTCAAAGGATCATCTTGCAAGGGATTGTCTTAATAAGGGATCTAGAGGAATAGGATCAGGAGGGAATAGAGGAAACAACGGTGGAAGCACTCTAACTATCATAGGACCAACTGCAACCAACCGACCGACCACCAAAACATTCAACATAACAGTTCAGAATACAGTGCAGTCTCGCGATGTGGTGTCAGGTATCATTCCGATCAATAAAGTTAATGCTTATGTATTATTTGATTCGAGTACTACTTGGTCATTTATATCCGATGACTTTGCTAAGAACTTAGAATTGCCTAAGGATGCGTTAGAATACCCCATGAACATAGAAATTGCAAATAGAGAAGTGATCCTTGTTAAATATGTACACAAGAACTGTAGGGTGGATATTAAGGGTAACATTATAAACGTAGATCTTATCCCTATTCGACTTGGAGAATTCGATGTTATCTTGAGTATGGAGTGGTTATCCAATTATGGGGCTGTAATTGATTGCCAAAAGAAGCGTATTAACCTTATGACTCCATCAAAGGTTATGTTTTATGGTAGCAAGTCGCCTAGACAAGCGAGTTGTCTGGCGATGATGCAGGCCAGGAAGTTGTTAAAATAAGGTTGTGTAGGATACTTAGCTTACATAGCCGACAGTCGAAAAGAGAATCTGAAGGTAGAAGAAATAACGATTGTGAGGGACTTCGTTGACGTATTTCCAGACGATTTACCTGGACTTCCACCAGATAGAGAGGTAGATTTCGTAATCAATTTGGCGCCTGTAACTGCTCCAATATCGAAGGCACCATACCGAATGGCACCAGTAGAGATGAAGGAATTAATGGTACAACTACAAGGAATTGTTGGACAAGAAGTACATTCAACCGAGCGTATCACCGTGGGGAGCGCCGGTGTTGTTTGTGAAAAAGAAGGATGGATCGATGCGACTCTGTATTGACTATAGAGAACTGAATAAGGTCACGATTAAGAAAAGATATCCATTACTGAGGATCGACGACCTGTTTGATCAATTGAAGGGAGCGAGATACTTTTCCAAGATAGACTTGAGAAGTGGTTATCATCAATTAAAGGTGAGGCCGGAGGATGTACCAAAGACTGCGTTCGGAACACGATACGGTCACTACAAATTTTTAGTAATGTCGTTTGGTCTTACGAATTCTCCTATAGCATTTATGGGACTAATGAATGGTGTGTTCAAGCCATTTTTGGACAAGTTCGTAGTGTTATTTATAGATGACATTTTGGTCTATTCGAAAATCAAAGAAGAGCACGAAGAGCATTTGAGATTAACGTTGGAAGTATTGAGAAGGGAAAAGTTGTATGCCAAGTTTTTGAAATGCGAATTTTGGATTGAACGAGTGCAATTTCTTGGGCACGTGATTGATAAAAACGAAATTTCGGTAGATCCATCCAAAGTCGAAGCCGTGATTAACTGGGATCAGCCGAGGATGCCGTCGAAAGTACGAAGTTTTCTTGGATTGGCAGGATATTATAGAAGGTTCATACAAGACTTTTTCAAGATCGCAACTCCGTTAACGAATTTAACTCGAAAAGCTGTGAAATTTGTTTGGACGGATAAGTGTGAGGAAAGTTTTCGAGAATTGAAGAAGAGGTTGAGTACGGCCCCTGTATTATCTCTTCCGGATGATACATGAAATTTTGTTGTTTATAGTGATGCATCGCATAAAGGACTTGGTTGTGTACTGATGCAAAACGGCAAAGTCATTGTGTATGCATCACGACAATTGAAGGATTACGAGAAGGGATATCCGACCCATGACTTGGAGTTAGCTGCAGTTGTTTTTGCTTTGAAAATTTGGAGGCACTATCTCTAAGGGGAGAAGTGTGAAATATATACGGACCATAAGAGTATGAAATATATTTTCACATAGAAGGACTTGAATATGCGTCAAAGAAGGTGGTTGGAGTTAATTAAGGACTACGACTGTTAGATTTTATATCATCCGGGTAAGGCGAATGTCGTTGCCGATGCCTTAAGTAGAAAGGGTCGGGAGAAGTTGATGATGTTGACTGCTCAGGATGAGCTAATTGTAGAAATGGAGAAACTGGAATTGGAAGTGAAGCATCCTATAGAGATTGATGAGAAAATATTTCAGATGCAATCTGGTATAACCCTACTGGATAAAGTCAAGGAGGCTCAGCTTCAGGATGAAGAATGTAAAAATGTGACAAAGAAGATATCTGAAGGAACCGAACCAAGATTTAAGATGGATAAGGAAGAAATACTGAGATTTGATAATAGAATTTGGGTACCGCCAGTTCAAGAGATTAAGGAATATATTTTAAGCGAGGCTCATAATTCACGATATTCGATTCACCCTGGTAGTACCAAGATGTACCAAGATCTTAGACAACATTTCTGGTGGCCGAATTCGAAGCGTGATGTTGCAGAATGTGTTGCCAAGTGTCTGACCTGTCAGAAAGTGAAAGCGGAACATCAGAGACTTAGTGGATTGTTAAAACCGTTAGAGATCCCAAAGTGGAAATGGGAACATATTACAATGGACTTCGTGGTTGGCCTTCAGGAATGCATTGCGAATGAGTACAGCTTACCACCCTCAAACAGATGGACAGGGTGAGAGAACGATTCAGACATTAGAAGATATGCTAAGAGCCTGTGTGATGGACTTTAAAGGAAATTGGGATGATCACCTACCATTAGTAGAGTTCGACTACAACAACAGTTACCACACTAGTATAGGCATGCCGCCTTACGAAGCGTTATACGGCAAAAAGTGCAAAACTCTACTTTACTGGGATGAAGTTGGTGAAAGACAATTGCTAGGGCAAGAATTGGTACAGCAGACGGCAGAAATAGTCAAAGTGATCCGAGCACGACTGGTAGCAGCTCAAGATCGACAGAAGAAATACGCTGATTCACATCGTAAAAATATTGAGTTTGAATCAGGTAGTTATGTTTTCTTGAATGTCTCTCCTTGGAAGGGGAAGATCAGGTGCAGAAAGAAAGGGAAATTGAGCCCAAGATTCATTGGACCCTTTGAAGTACTGAGAAGAATCAGAGAAGTTGCGTACGAGGTAGCCTTACCTCCAGCACTCGAGAATGTCCACAACGTCTTCCATGTTTCTGTATTACGACCCTACAAGGCCGATTACAAGCATGTAATTGAATATGAACCCCTATATTTTGAGAAAGACTTATCTTACGAAGAAATTCATGTCCAAATTGTCGACCGAAAAGAACAAGTTCTCAGAAATAAAGTTATACCTTCTGTTAAGGTAATTTGGAGGAACCACAACGCTGACGAAGCTACGTGGGAACTCGAAGAAAATATGATGAAGAATTACCCTCATTTATTTACTTAATTATGTGTAACCGATTCTGGGGACAGAATCTTTGTAAGGGGGGAGAATGTAACAGGTCGAATTTATTGAGTCGCGATTCTGGGGACAGAATCCTTTTAAGGGGGAAAGATGTGACGAACGAGAATTTTGTAATTAATTTTAATATTTATTGAATTAAATAAATATTTTTCGATGATTTAATTATTATATTAAATAATTAATTGACGCAATTGTGGTAGATTAATTTAATTATATGTGTTAAATTTATTAAATTAATATAGAGAATATTTATTATTCAAGTATGTAATTATGTCAGCTTATTGAATTAAATGAATTATTTAATTAAGCATGATGTTATTCTAATTAATTTATTTATTAATTAGGGATTTAATAATTTAATATAATTAATTAATGAGAAAATTAAATATATGACTATATGAATTTATGAGAAGTTATTATATTTTATTTATATTAAATAAGATATATGAATTATTGTGTAAGTGGGTGTGACATGAATTAAACTATATGATAAAGTTTTATTAAATTAAAGGAGTTTTGAAATCTATTATGTTAGCCAAACATGGCTTTAGTGGGGGTTACTAGCAGTTACCCATGACTGGGTTAACTGACCATTTTGCGCGTCAGTCGAGTTCTTATAATACGACGTTCTCTTTTCTTTTCTTTTATTATTCTAAGTCTGGAAGTGCAGAGAGGGAGAGAGATTGAGAATTTATCAGAAAAAATTTGTGAGAATTAGAGATATTGTGAGTGTGTAATCATCATGTAATTGTGAAAGGATCATCTTGGATCACCTCTTCTTAATCTATACTATGGGTAATTTCTCCAAACCAAATTCTATTTTTACGTTATTTGAGTTTTATGAAAATGGCTTTCATTCATACTGTAAAGCCTCTGTAATTGAGATAGGAGTAATGATTATGGGTTTTGTATGTGTTATGGCACATCACATCGTATTTAATTATATATACTTTGTAAACCATATCATAAGTTTCATAATACGATGACTTGCTATTTCAAAATTTACAGAGTTTGGGTTTTGGCCATATGGCCTTATACGTGGTATTTTATGTATTGATCGTATATTATCCCTAAATTTTACATTTGTATGTTGTTATGCATGTTGATACGAAGAGACCAAAATTTAAATAAACGGATTCGGTGTTATAACGAATTCGTAGTGACAATTTTCATGTTTTATTTTTAAAACATTCAAGAACATCAAGAACAGTGGAAGTAAATGTGTTGATTTTGCAAATTATGTGTTGTAACTTGTTAAAAATCATGTTAGATGGGTTAAGTAATGATTATATATGTATTACAATGATTGGGTAAGTCTAAATTCGTGTAAAATAACTAATTGAAAGTTATGGCCATATTCATGTATAATTTTACCTGTGATTGATTTTTAACCTAATTTGGTCTTGTAATATTCGCGAACTGCAGAACTGCAGAAACTGCAGAAAATGAGCCTGGGTAACCCTGCCCCAGGCGGGCGTTACCAAACTACATTACACCGCCCCGGCGGTCAAAAAAAAATAAATAAATAAAATAAAAATAAAAAATAAATATTCGATGAAAATTATTATTAAAATATTTATAAAATAAATTAAATATTTTAATTGAGATATTTATGGAATAAAATAAATATTCGATGAAAATTATTATTAAAATATTTATAAAATAAATTAAATATTTTAATTGAGATATTATGGAATAAAATAAATATTTGATGAAAATTATTATTAAAATATTTATAAAATATATTAAATATTTTAATTGAGATATTTATGGAATAAAATAAATATTCGATGAAAATTATTATTAAAATATTTATAAAATAAAGTAAATATTTTAATTGAGATGTTTATGGAATAAAATAAATATTCGATGGAAATTATTATGAAATAATTTATTCGAGTGTAATAATAGTAAGAGAATGAAAATATTCTAATTTAATTAAGTAATTAAATTAGAAGGGTAATGATCTGTTAAATAAAGTAGAGTTTATACTAAATAATTAAGTGAAAATGTAACTAATGAATGTCGTGAATACATATGGTATGTGTGTAGGATTTGTGGTGAACGAAAGTAGTAATCGTTTAGCCTACGCACGAGGCAAGTTTCCTAACCCTACTTGTCATTATTGTTCAAGTTTATTATTTACCTCGAGTAAATTATCATTACTATTATTCAAGTTCGAATGTTATATTAAAGATTTATTATCTTTTCAAAGCATGATTCAGTTATACAATAATTGTTCTATTGTATACTTCTTGAGATTATTATTCGAATTAAATATCATTATTGTTGAACCTTATTAGACTAGTGAACTTTATTGATTCAACTAGTCCTTAGTTGATAAACGTTCTAAATTTCAGAACCCTTATTGAATTATCCAAACTAAACTTCCTTTGGTGCGAATTCGAATGTCAAACTGAGATGAACAACCCTATAAAGGGATTTACTTATGCGTTAGCGTTAACATATTGTACACAGTATGGTACTAAGGGCTGATCCCCCTGAGTACGAGAAGAAATGTCCATAGTCTTATGACTGTTAAAGGTTTCAAGTATAACCCTTGTTAAGCTAGGACATAGTTCAAGGTCTTATGACCCTCGGAATTCTTTTGATTTTTGTTATTCATTCTTGATTCAAAAGTTGAACTTTTATTCAGATGTCTTTAATTCACTCGCATGTTATTATGCTGTTATTTCATTGTTATACTTGTGGGCAATAGTGCTCACTCTTGCTTTATAATAACATTGCAGTTAAGAACGAAAGAAATGACGAACCTTCCACTAGTAAAGGCAAGGGCAAAGTTAACAAGTGTTTTCAGACTTGTTATTTTATTTGATGATGTATTTATTTTAGACTTGAGTTAATGATATTGTTTAAGACTTATTATTTATATTTCTGCACAGATGTTTAAGGTTAGTTCAACCTAGGATTATGTTTATGATTCAGATGTTGTAGCCCTATAAGGGGAAGATTTTTATTTCTATCTATTGCATGGTTTGCATTTATTATGGGTAGATAGATAGATGATATTTGTACAGTGAACACCAAATCCCGTGGATTCGAAGTACTGGATTTGGGGTGTCACAAGCACCAGTTCACCACGTTAACTAGAAAGCACTCTTATTCATCCGTTGGTAAACTGATTGCTTTAAAGACGTTGAAAGTAATCTCTTGATCCTGGACACACATAGTAAGTTCACCTTTCTGCACATCTATTGACGTTCTACCTGTGGCCAAAAATGGCCTTCCCAATATTATTGGTATGCTTTTGTCCTCATCGTAGTCTAGAATGATGAAGTCAGCTGGGAAAATAAACTTGTCCACCTTAACCAACACATCTTCGACAATTCCTCGTGGATACATGATCGATCTATCAGCTAACTATAAAGATATGTTTGTGGGCTTTGGATCTGGCAATCCCAACTGATTAAACACTGACAAGGGCATCAAGTTTATGTTTGCCCCCAGATCGCATAAACACTTACTGAAATTCAACTTTCCTATGGTACATGGAATTGTAAAACTTTCTGGATCCTTCAGGTTTGGAGGTAATTTCTGTTGAAGCACTGCACTGCATTCCTCTGTCAAGGCTACTGTCTCAAACTCATCTAATCTCCTCTTCCTTAATAATATACCCTTCATAAACTTGGCTTAGCTGGGCATTTGTTCCAATGCCTCGGCGAAGGGTATGTTGATCTGCAGCTTTTTGAACACCTCTAAGAATTTGCTGAACTATTTATCTTCCCTTTTCTTCATTAATCTCTGCTGATACAGAACCTGAATGTGCATTGGTGGTACTGGACTCTTAATTGTCTCCTATGAACGTGCTTTGTCTTTCTCTTCCTGCCGATCCTCAGATTTCTCCAAATTTTCCTGCTCATTGGCTGGTTCCTCTGCCTCGCACGGTCGCGCGCTCTCCTCGGTACATTCTCGCACGGGCGTGCGACTTACAGTAGCTGACAGATCTTTCCCAGATCTCAATGTAATCGCTTAGCATTGTTCCTTCCCTTATCTTCTAGGATTCGTCTCCGTATTACTTGGCAATGAACCCTGGGGCCTGTTAGTAAACATGTTCGTCATCTGTCTCATTTGAGTTTCCAGATTCTTTATAGCCGCTGATTGGCTCTTGATCATAACTTCTGTGTTTGCCATGTATTTCATCATCATTATAAGACCCCAAATTTTATGAATAAAGAATAATTTTTTCTAATTATATTTTTGAATATTATGGTATTGATTTGATATAATGTTATAGTTGTGGGTAATATTTATAAATTTTGCAAAGTACGCAAGTTGTTATATAATATTCGATTTGTCAGAGAATATTCGTTTTAACAGGGAATATTCGTACAACGGCACAATCATTAGTGGACCCCACAACGGGAATTATTGTCGGATTGAGAAAACGACAAAAATACTTTATGAAAATAACGGCGGAGGTGTTACCGTTAAAACTATTGAACTACCCGGTAGTAAAAGTACAGTAATACGCATAGTTGCACAGTAGCACACGGTATTGATTATTGATGCTTACGTGAAAAGTAACTCAGCTATACTCAATTATTGCTACAGTAATTGATGCATCATATTTCTCATATTATTGATTCAATTATTGTTACTGTATCATCTGCATTATATGATATATTATTAAATCAATAATTAAGACGGCAAAGTTATTCATATTATTATTTGCAATATTGACAATGTCTAGAAGTTCTGTCAAGGAGAGGTTTGGTCACCTAATTGCGCGCCAATAAGGAGAAATCCTTATCGAAAAGCCCTCTTTTTCCTGAGAATGACCTGGTTGTTAAATATTATGAATTATAATATTAATGATGAATAAGTTCGTGTTGATTAAAGATGAATTTTATAGTTCCATTATGTTGGACTTATTTGTGTTAGTATAATTGATGTCTAGAGGATATATTGTTCAATTGGGTATTCAGGACACTTTTTGTGTCAGAGTAATATTCACGAGTTACTATTCATGAGTTACTATTCATGAGTTACTATTCACGAGTTACTATTCACGAGTTACTATTCATGAGTTACTATTCATGTGTTACTATTTACGAGTTACTATTCATAGGGTACTATTCACCCGTAAGATATATTTATTTTCGGTCCAAATCATTTTTTGGGTACAGTATTATTCCATGAGGAGATGTGCTAATTTTTAAGACCGTTGGTTGAAGATATAATAGTAAATCAATATGGACTGCTGGTGGAAGATATAATAGTAAATCAATATGGATCGCTGGTTTAAAGTTTTAATAGTAAATCAGTATGGACCGTTGTTTTAAGTTTTAATAGTAAACCAATCTGGATCGTCCGTTTAAAAGTAAATCAATCTGGACCGTTCATAAGTTAGTTATTATGCAGTCCATTCTTCTATAAATAGAAGCTCATTCCTTCATTATTTCTTACGAATTCATTAAAACTCAAGAGAGAGAATTATAAGAGAACCTATAGAAAAAGTATTCTACTACTTCCCTACTCTTATATTCAAGTTTCTTTTATGGTAAGGGGTATTATTTCTTTTGTATTCATGAAGAGAACTTCTGTTATTCCATTATTTATTATTCTGTTAGAATAACCTATACACGCGGGCTACCATATACATGGTGACATTCTTCTAATATTCCATTCTTTATTATTCTGTCGGAATATCCTGTCTGTGCGTTTACGCCGGACCTGATTCCATTATTTATTATTCTGTCGAAATATCTTGTCTGTGCATTTACGCTGGACCTGGTTCCATTATTTATTATTCTGTCGGAATATCCTGTCTGTGCATTTACGCCTGACCTGGTTCCATCCTTTATTATTCTGTTGGAATAACCTGCCTGTACGGTTTATCATATGCATGGTAATTTCTTTTGTTATTCCATTCTTTATTATACTCAGTTAGTTAAAACTTTGACTTCTATACCCATGAAATTAGTGTAATATCTTTGATATTTGCGCTTCATCCAGTATCTTTTCATGGAAATATTCTTTTGAGCATTCTTGAATTTTACTCTACAAAGCAGTATCATGTTGACAATTTAGACGTTATCAGTTCCTAGATAAATTAATTCTTGAACTTGTTTTATTGAATTCTTATATCATTGTCATCATCCTCATGTTTATATTTTGTTGAAAGTCATCTGTGGCCTGTAGTGCATAGATGGACTTGGTATGATTATGACCAGGGGATTATTCGGTGTAATCATGACCGTAATGTTACAAATGATGTGATAAAAGTCCTCATTGGCCCGTAGTACATTCATGGACAGTTGTTGGCATGATCATGACCATTAATGAATACACGAATGTCCTTGGCCCGTAGTGCATGGATAATTTGTGGTTGTGATACTAAAGAATATCCTTGGCCGTAGTGCAAGGGTGATTCGATGATGTGGATTATTTATTAGGCTGAGTCCCAGCGATAAAAGTGATGAAAAACTTTTTAAATCATAGAAGATAGTAGATTTTATTCCCTACTTGACTCTTCTAATGGATTGCTTGTTCCGATGCAGTTAAACTTGATAGTTATTATATTTTATCAGTTTAACACTGTTGAAGGCTAACGATAAATTATTCTGCATTATCTTAGTCATAATATTTCTTACTAGACTAGTTGAGCTCACCCTTTCTTTCACTGTTCACTTCAGAAAATGAGAACGTAGCTGGGACTAGTCGGGGAACAGAGTGATGGTCCTAGATGGTGCATTAGTAGTCCTCACTATTCTGTGAAAATAGTGTGATAATAATTGTAATGAGGACTCCTTTTGAGTTTGTATAATCTCTAGTAGACAATATTGGTATTCAAACTCACAGTTTATGTTTTGTCGTATTGTACACGACAGTTGTATTATTAAGTTGTATTTAAATTCTGTGCCATGTATCTGGTGACTCAAGATGGGTGATGTATACCTAATTTTGGGGGCGTCACAGTTGGTATCAAAGCTTAGGGATATGATCCCTGGCTAAGATGTGAGAATAGAACTAGGAGGGGAGAGACGGGGAATTCCTTTGCTAGTATGACCTACCTAAGTTTTTTTTGGTATTTAATTGGTCGGTCAGAATATAGAGATAATATGTTACATATCAATTAACCTTTTGTTTTGTGGCAGTATCTGAAAATGACATCTGAGAATGTTGAGAATAGAAATGGAGCACATGCGACCGTTGATTCACCACATATCAATAATCAGGATAATGTGCATCAGGAAGGCAACAATCCTCATGCAAACAACAACACTGACCAAATGATGAATGATGGAATGTTCAGAGGTTTTATGCAATTCATGCAACAGTAGGCGAGAGCGGCTCCTGTCCAAAATGTAGGTGGAAACACTGGAAACTCTCGGACGGTCACCGCTAAACAGTTCAAGGAGCTGGGACCACCGGAGTTTATTGGAGAGCAAAAACCACTTAAGGCGGAAGCATGGATAAAGCATATCACCAAGATATTTGATGTCTTGGGATGCTCCGAAGAGCAAAAGGTTTCCTTTGCCACCTTTATGTTGCGAGGAGAGACAGATTACTGGTGGGAATCGGTAAAGCGTACTCAACCTGCCGTACTGAAGATGTCTTGGGAAAAGTTCCAAGAACTATTCAACGACAAGTGCTTTCCCGAAAGTATTCGTCATATAAAAGAGGTAGAATTCATCAAGTTGGAGCAAAATAATATGATCGTGTCACAGTACGAAGCCAAGTTTACCGAGTTGTCCCGGTTTGTGTCCCACTTGGTGGATAATGAAGAGAGAATGACGCGGATGTTTTTAAGAGGTTTGAAGCTGGAGATACGTCAACATCTTCTTTCTCATAAACTATGTTTGTATTCAGATAGTTGTAAATAGGGCTCAGTTAGTTGAGCGCGATAACGAGTCAACGCAACCAAAGGAGAGTAATCATCGAAGCGGTGACAACAAGCGTAGAAGGAATCAACAAGCCAGAAATGATAACCACTTCGGTGGTAATCAGGGCCAAAACAATAAGAGTGGACATTTCAAGAAGAGGAGATTCAACAATGATGGAAAGACGTCAGTACCAGCACCCGTTGTTAAGGAAGGAGAATGACCACCTATCATATGCTTCAAATGTGGAGGGGATGGACACATCAGTCCAAACTGCGCGATGCCGTCCAAAGCATGTTATAATTATGGAAGAGAAGGTCACTTAGCCCGATTTTATTGTTCACCGAAGACAAGTTCAGCTAGGATGGAGGTACCAAAGGCCGTCCTAGAAAAGTCAAAGACGGTAGTGCAAGGGAGAGCATTTATTGTGACCTCCCAGAAAGCAAGGAACCCGAATGAGGTCATCACGGGTAAGCTTATCATAAACTCTAGTGAAGTCTATACTTTATTTGATACCGGTTCTACCCATTCTTTTATTTCTCCTACTTGCGCTTAACGATTAAATTTGACTCTGGAGAAATTAGACTTTGACTTATCTGTGGAAACTCCGTTGGGAGAAACCTTCATTACATCCACTGTTTATAAGTCTTGTTTGGTTCAAATCAGTAACCGCACATTACCTGTCGATCTTATTTCTTTAAAAATACTTGCGTTTGACGTAATTCAAGGGATTGATTGGTTAAATACTCATCATGCAAAAATTGATTATTTTCGTAAGGTTGTTAGTTTTCATATTCCTAATCAACCTATTATGCGAATTCAAGTGACCAAACCATTAAAATCAATCACGGTCATTTCAAATCATAAAGTTATTCGTTTATTGAAAAATGGATGTCAAGCTTTCTTAGCTCATGTCATAGATTTAAACAAAAATACGTCAGTTTTGAATGATATTTCTATTGTTAATAAATTTCCTAACGTATTCCCTGGAGAACTTCCTGGCCTACCCCCAGAGTGTGAAATTAAATTTTGTATCGACCTTGAACCTGGTACAAAACCCATTTCCAAAGCCCCATATCGAATGGCTCCTATTGAACTTCAGGAGTTAAAGACCCAATTGCAGGAATTATTAGACATTAGTTTCATTCGTCCTAGTACGTCTCCTTGGGGTGCTCCTGTTCTATTCGTGAAGAAGAAAGATGGGAGTATACGACTTTGTATTGATTACCGAGAGTTGAATCATGTCATCATCAAAAATAGGTACCCATTGCCACGTATTGATGACCTATTTGACCAGTTGCAAGGAGCCAAATTCTTTTCAAAGATTGATCTTCGTTCCGGATATCACCAATTGAAGATTAGAATCGATGACATTCCAAAGATAGCTTTCAGAACTCGGTAAGGGCATTATGAATTCCTAGTCATGTCCTTTGGATTGACTAATGCTCCTGCTGCCTTCATGGATATGATGAACTGAGTATTCAAGGAATATTTGGATCACTTTGTGGTCATATTTATTGATGACATCCTTATTTATTCCAAAAGTCGTGAAGATCATGAGCAACACTTGAGGCTGACACTCCAAAAGCTTTGTGAATACAAGCTTTATGCCAAGTTGAAGAAATGCGAGTTCTGGCTTGAGGAACTAGCATTCCTTGGGCATGTAGTATCAAGTCATGGAATAGTTGTTGACCCGGCAAAGATTGAAGCTATTCAAAGCTGAGAGCAACCTAAATCAGTGACCGAAGTACGTAGCTTTCTCGGTTTAGCTGGTTATTATCGGAGATTCATGGAAGAATTTTCTCGAATCGCTACTCCATTAACTCATCTGACTCAGAAAGATACAAAGTTCGGTTAGAGCGAAGAATGTGAGAAGAGTTTTCACGAACTCAAGAGGAGACTCATTTCAGCACCTGTTCTGACAATACCATCTGGCTCGGAGGGATTTGTCATCTATAGTGATGCTTCGGGCAAAGGGTTGGGATGTGTTCTCACGCAACATGGGAAATTCATAGCCTATGCCTCAAAATAACTCAAAGAATATGAGAGGAATTATCCTACTCATGATCTAGAGTAAGCAGTTGTTGTCTTCGCACTTAAAATTTGGAGGCATTACTTGTATGGAGAGAAAGTGGTGATCATTACGGATCATAAAAGCCTCAAATATTTCTTCACTCAAAAGGAACTCAACATGCGACAACGACGTTGGCTTGAACTGTTGAAAGATTATGATCATACAATCCAATACCATCCTGGAAAAGCGAACGTGGTAGCTGACGCATTGAGTAGAAGATCATATGCAAGTACGAGTGCGATATTGTCAACGCAAAGGCCCATTTTGTGTGACTTGCAAATGATGGAGATAGACTTAAAAACTCTAGGGACCCATGTGATGATGGCGAATATACGAGTAGAACCGACTTTAATTGATAAAGTTAAAGCTGCTCAAGCTATAGACCCAGAGCTGATTCGTATGAGGAAGAAAGTGCAAGAAGGTGCTATGCCGGAAGCAAGAATCGATGAAGAAGGAATACTTCGAGTCAACTCTAGACTTTGTGTTCCTAACGACCCTGATTTAAAGTATAAAATCATGATGGAGACACACAACACACTGTTTGCAATCCATCCTGGGAGTACCAAAATGTATCATAATCTTCGACATACATTTTGGTGGAGCAATATGAAGAGAAAGATAGCAAAGTTTATCTCAAGGTGTTTAACTTGTCAACGAGTCAAAGTGGAGCATCAAGTACCAAAAGGTCCATTGCAACCACTTAAAATTCCAAAATGAAAGTGGAAGCACATTACCATGGATTTCATTACCAGTCTTCCTAAGGTTTCTCAAGGCATAGATGCGATTTGCGTCATTGTTGATAGATTGACCAAGTCTGTTCATTTCTTACCGATACGAAAAACTTATACACTTGAACGTCTTGCTCGTATGTATATAAACGAGATTGTAATACTGCATGGTATGCCGGTATCCATAGTTTCTGATCGAGACCTAAGATTCACTTCACGATTTTGGGTTAGTTTGCAAAAAGCTATGGACATAGACTTACGATTTAGCTCGGCATATCATCCTCAGACGGACGGACAGTCGGAGAGGACTATTCAAACTCTTGAAGATCTATTAAGACTCTGTGTCCTTGACTTCAAGAGAAGTTGGGATAAGTTCTTACTATTGGTGGAGTTTTCCTACAACAACAGTTATCAAGCAAGTATTGGCATGGCTCCATTTGAGGCGTTGTATGGAAGAAAGTGTCATTCTCCAGTATGCTGGGATGAGGTGGGTGAAGCAACGTTGTTAGGACCAGAGTTGGTATGTATGACTATAGAAAAGATTCAAATGATCCGACAACGTATAAAAACTTCACAAGATCGACAAAAGAGTTATGATGATCTTCATCGAAAGGACGTAGAATTCGATATTGGAGATCATGTGTTGTTACGTGTTACTCCATGGAAAGGAGTTACGAGATTTGAAAAGAGAATAAAGCTCGATCCTCGGTTCATTGGCCCATTTTTAATTCTTGAGTGAGTGGGAACTGTGGCCTATAGACTCGCCTTACCGCCAAGTATGTCTCGTGTTCATAATGTTTTTCACATATCTATGTTACGTAAATATGTGAAAGACCCAAACCACATTATTGAGTTAGAACCAGACGAGATAGAGGAAGATTTAACGTATGAAGAGTTACCTGTTAAAATCTTGGATAAGAAGGATCATGTTCTACGCTCCAAGGTTATACCTCAAGTCAAAGTTTTGTGGAGAAACCACGATGTGGAGGAAATGACTTTGGAGTTAGAATCTGAGATGAAGTCAAGGTATCCTCATCTCTTCGACATACCAGGTATGTACCCTAATTTCGAGGATGAAATTTCATAAGAAGGGGAGGTTGTAAGATCCCAACTTTTATGAATAAAGAATAATTTTTTCGAATTATATTTTTGAATATTATGGTATTGATTTGATATAATGTTATAGTTGTGGGTAATATTTATAAATTTTGCAAAGTACTCAAGTTGTTATATAATATTCGATTGGTCGGGGAATATTCATTTTAATAGGGAATATTCGTACAACAGCACAATCATTGGTGGACCCCACAACGGAATTATTGTCGGATTGAGAAAATAACAAAAATACTTTATGAAAATAACGGCGGAGGTGTTACCGTTAAAACTGTTGAACTACCCGGTAGTAAAAGTACAGTAATACGCGTAGTTGCACAGTAGCACACGGTATTGATTATTGATGCTTACGTGAGAAGTCACTCAGCTATACTCAATTATTGCTACAGTAATTGTTGCATCATATTTCTCATATTATTGATTCAATTATTGTTACAGTATCATCTGCATTATATGATATATTATTAAATCAATAATTGAGACAACAAAGTTATTCATATTATTATTTACAATATTGACAATGTCTAGAAGTTCTGTCAAGGAGAGGTTTGGTCACCTAATTGTGCGCTAATAAGGAGAAATCCTTATCGGAAAGCCCCCTCTTTCCTGGGAATGACCTGGTTGTTAAATATTGTGAATTATAATATTAATGATGAATAAGTTCGTATTGATTAAAGATGAATTTTATAGTTCCGTTGTGTTGGACTTATTTGTGTTAGTATAATTGATGTCTGGATGATATATTGTTCCATTAGGTATTCGGGGCACTTTTCGTGTCGGAGTACTATTCACGAGTTACTATTCATAAGTTACTATTCACGAGTTACTATTCACCCATAAGATATATTTATTTTCGGTCCAAATTATTTTTTGGTACAATATTATTCCATGAGGAGATGTGCTAATTTTTCAGACCGTTGGTTGAAGATACAATAGTAAATCAATATGGACCGCTGGTGGAAGATACAATAGTAAATCAATATGGATCACTGGTTTAAAGTTTTAATAGTAAATCAGTATGGACCGTTGTTTTAAGTTTTAATAGTAAACCAATCTGGATCGTCCGTTTAAAAGTAAATCAATCTGGACCGTTCATAAGTTAGTTTCTATGTTGTCCATTCTTCTATAAATAGAAGCTCATTCCTTCATTATTTCTTACGAATTCACTGAAACTCAAGAGAGATAATTATAAGAGAACCTATAAAAAAGTATTCTACTACTTCCCTACTCTTATATTCAGTTTCTTTTACGGTAAGGAGTATTATTTCTTTTGTATTCATGAAGAGAACTTCTGTTATTCCATTATTTTATTATTCTGTTGGAATAACCTGTATACGCGGGCTACCCTATACATGGTGACATTCTTCTAATATTCCGTTCTTTATTATTCTGTCGAACTATCCTGTCTATGCGTTTACGCCGAAACTAGTTCCATTATTTATTATTCTGTCAGAATATCCTGTCTGTGCGTTTATGCCGGACCTGGTTTCATTATTTATTATTCTGTAGGAATATCCTGTCTATGCGTTTACGCCAGACCTGGTTCCATTATTTATTATCCTGTCGGAATATCCTGTCTGTGCGTTTACGCCGGACCTGGTTCCATCCTTTATTATTCTGTTCGAATAACCTGCCTGTGCGGTCTATCGCATGCATGGTAATTTCTTTTGTTATTCCATTCTTTATTATACTCAATTGGTTAAAACTTTGACTTCTATTACCCATAAAATTAGTGGAATATCTTTGATATTTGCGCTTCATCCAGTATCTTTTCATGGAAATATTCTTTTGAGCATTCTTAAATTTTACTCTACAAAGCATTATCATGTTGACAATTTGGACGTTATTAGTTCCTAGATAAATTAATTCTTGAACTTGTTTTATTGAATTTTTATATCATTGTTATCATCCTCGTGTTTATATTTTGTTAAAAGTCATCTGTGGCCTGTAGTGCATAGATGGACTTGGTATGATTATAACCAGGGGATTATTCGGTGTAATCATGACTGTAATGTTACAAATGATGTGATAAAAGTCCTCATTGGCCCGTAGTGCATTGATGGACAGTTGTTGGCATGATCATGACCATTAATGAATATATGAATGTCCTTGGCCCGTAGTGCATGGATAATTTGTGGTCGTGATACTAAAGAATATCCTTGGTCGTAGTGCAGGGGTGATTCGATGATGTGGATTATTTATTAAGCTGAGTCCCAACGATAAAAGTGATGAAAAACCTTTTAAATCATAGAAGATAGTAGATTTTATTCCCTACTGGACTCTTCTAATGGATTGCTTGTTCCGCTGCAGTTAAACTTGATAGTTATTATATTTTATCAGTTTAACACTGTTGAAAGCTAACGATAAATTATTCTACATTATCTTAGTCATAATATTTCTTACTGGAAAAGTTGAGCTCACCCTTTCTTTCACTGTTCACTTCAGGAAATGAGAACGTAGTTGGGACTAGTCGGGGAACAGAGTGATGGTTCTAGATGGTGCATTAGTAGTCCTCACTATTCAGTGAAATAGTGTGATAATAATTGTAATGAGGACTCCTTTTGAGTTTGTATAATCTCTAGTAGACAATATTTATATTCAAACTCACAGTTTATGTTTTGTCGTATTGTACACGACAGTTGTATTATTAAGTTGTATTTAAATTTTGTACCATATATCTGGCGACTCAAGATGGGTGATGTATACCTAATTTTGGGGGCGTCACAATCATCTCCTCCACTTTTGATTTCTTTTCTTGCTGAGGTGCAGCTGGAGTGTGATGTTGCTATTGTTGTTGAAAAAATTCTGGCGGAAAGGGTGGTCTAGGATTAAATTGCGGCTGCGCCTGAAATTGATTGTTTGGTTGAAACTGAGCTTGCTGATTCCCTTGATTATTCGACCAACTAAAATTTTGATGATTTCTGTTGTTGGGGTGGTATGTGTTCTGAAATTAGCCTTAGTCTTTTCTATAGTTGCTCACATACTGCACTGATTCTGAGCTGATAGCACATTGGTCCGTCGAGTGTGACCCCGCACAAATCTCACATATGTAGGCAACCGTCTTTACCTTTCCTTCAGCCAAAGTATCTATCTTCTTTGCCATAGCTGCCATCTGTGCTGATTGCTGAGTAATGGCATCAACCTCCAATACACCTGCAACTTTGGTTTGTGGCATTCGGGATGTAGGATTCTGAAAATCATTTGATGCCATTGTCTCGATAAGATCATTGGCTTCCTCATAATTCTTTGCCCATAATGCACCTCCTGCAGCTGCATCTATAATCGGTCTCGACTGCCATCCCAATCCATTATAAAACGTGTTAATTACCATCCAATCTGGCATGCCGTGATGTGGGCACTTTCTCAGCATTTCTTTGTATCTCTCCCATGCTTCATGTAATGATTCGCCCTGTTGTTGCTCAAATTGAGAGATAGTTGTCCTCATCTTTGGAGTCTCAGCCATTGGGAAAAACTTAGCTAAGAATTTATGTGTTAAATCCTCCCATGTAGTTATAGATCCTGCTGGCAGAGAATGAAGCCAACTTTTTGCTTTATCCCTTAATGAAAATGGGAACAATCGTAGTCTAATAGCATCCTCCGTCACACCGTTGTATCTGAATGT
This sequence comes from Panax japonicus, assembly GCA_020205505.1. NCBI lineage: Eukaryota > Viridiplantae > Streptophyta > Magnoliopsida > Apiales > Araliaceae > Panax > Panax japonicus. The sequence goes on from CM035105.1 coordinate 18,919,619, forward strand.
ATCACAAATCTCAATAAAACTCAATAGATGTTCATTCGGATCATCCGTAGCAGCAGCCCCAAACTGAACTGTATTCTGCACCATTTGAATAGTGCCAGTCTTGATCTCGAAGGTATTGGCCGCTATCGCTGGTCTGACTATGCTGGACTGTAGTCCGTTGATATTTGGCATGGAATACTCTTTCAGAGCCCGATGCTCCTCTCTTTGTTCCTCTGCTTGTGCATTGGCAGCCATGTTAGCTGTCGTGTTTTCCAACTGTTCTTGTAAATTTCTACGTACACCCGCTTACCATGCGGTCAACCAAGCTTGGCTTGGCCCCGTGAGGCTTGGCATATGGACTAGAGCATATGACTAGAGCAAACTAGGCAGTAAGCATATGACTTGAGCATACTAGTAAGCACATAAAGAGCTCGTTAATATTATAAATGTTTGCAACTACCCGACCAATAAAAAAATTCGCCAGAGTTTCCCCTATAATATGGACTAGCCATATGCACGACGACATGTATATAAGGTCATTTCTAGGCACCCAAGACACAAACCAAGAGAAATATACAAATTCCCAATATAATAAGACCAAAATAATAATGAAAATGCCATTACTGGCCAACACTAGTACCAAACCTATAGTTATACGTACAAGGGTAACTGGGTAATTAATACTTGTTTACACGTTGACGTGGATCATATTCGTCTTTAATTTATGCTAGAATAATTAAATATCAGTTTTCTCTTTAATTGCTGCGAGGTTAAATTTGTATGAATTTATTAAGTTATTTATTATTAGTTAAAGTTGATTAAGTTATTTCAACTTTTATTGGTTATATTTATAATTCTTTCGTCTCATATAAAATATTTAAATTATAAAATAAATTTATAACTCAAAACACCTCATAGAAAGATTATTTTACTGTCAAAGTACTTAAACATAATAAAGTTATTTATACATTTCTCCTAATAAGAGTGATTAGAAACAAATGAACTCAATATTTATTTTCCTAAACTGCAACAAAATTTTTGATCATGTGGAACAATAAAAGACGAGAGAAGAAACAAAAACTTAAAAAAGCCCCAACCGTGAGCTTTTCACAGTCCTGTCCAGTTAAGTCAGCAAAAACATACACAATTTCTACATAATCAAATCAAGGATCTTGCATATGTTACTGTCCATATCAATTTAGCAGCAAATACATAACCTATTATTGTTCTTCTAAGTGTAATAGCAGCATTTTACAGATGAAACACCCAATAAATGGATCAATATTGCATAAACAGACAATAGGGTAAATTTACCGGTGGCGGCGGCGAGGTCAGCGGCGGCGGTGGCGATGGCAGCGGTGTTGACGGCGATGGCAGCGTCCCTCTTCTCCTTCTTCTCTTTTCCCCTTTCTCCCTCTTCTCTCTATTACGCCCTCTTTTATTTTTTTCCTTCAATCTGCTGTGTCGAGCGAATGACTGAAACTGTTAATATTCATTTGATCAGCGACTGCCATCCGCGACCGCATGCGGTCGTTGATTTTTAATGACATGGACTTATCAGCGACCACCTGCGGTCGCTGATATTAAGTGGTCACACAAAACCTTGGCGCCAACATTTCGTGTCAATTTTTACGAGGTAAATTTGTGTTAGCGACCACTCAGCGACCGCATGCGGTCGCGGATAGTAAATAGCGACTAGATTAAATGATGTTCGCCAATGCCGGTCGCTAATACTATTATCAGCGACCGGATATCCGATCGCTAATAGGCATTTTTCTTGTAGTGTAGCAACGATAATGTTCGATGCTGATTGTTTTTCGAGAGCAATGAAAGTTGTTGTCGATTAGCAGTGACACTATATGTTGCCATTTGATACAAAAAAATTTGATTGTATCATTGTCAAATCCATTATTAACAATCTTGTTATGTAACAAATATCAAAATTATTTTCAAATAAAATAAATTGTGGCTCAATGACCTAATAACAAATTATGATCGAAATATAAAAAAAAACTCAAATATTATTAACTAATTAAGTAAAATCATGTTGTACATGATCATTCATCATCTTTATAATCAACTATCTAAACATGCCACAATTGTTTCAGTCACGCAAGGCATGAAAGGATGTAGCATTTTCAATATGTTCTCGAAAGCATATAAAATAATAGTTTGTGCTACTGAAGATGCTGAATGAAGACTTTCAAGCCTGTTAAGCCTAACTTTACTAATTTCAATATACCTAAAAAGAGCTTAATGAAACATGTTAAAAATATTAGTAATAAACAAGTAAAACACATGGTAATTAACTAATTTTGGTAGCCTTCTTTCCTTTTCTTTTTCTTTGGCTTGTCAAAATGGATAGGCTATTAACTAATTTTGTTAAATGGAGAGTAATTTGACGGATCCAAAAACTACTACTCCCTTTGTCCCATGTTAAATGTTCACTTTCCTTTAATAACCAAACTTTTACACATTTTTTCCTATTATGCACGTAGCATTAAATATCTCATAATTTTCTTATTCTAAGTCTCTCTCCATATTTAGTGACATTATTATGGACAATTTTGTCATTTTAATCATCTTCTTAATATGCGTGAAAAGTCCATCAAAACTTTTATTCTGGGACGGAGAGAGTACAATTCATGCTGTGAGAGATTGTTCATGGGTTGCTACTGCTTGACGGAAATTAGTCCATCCAAGCATGTCGGATCAATTTGGATTGCAGGATGTGTCGCAATGGGACACTTGGAACATGAGTACAAAGCACGGAAGTAGTTAGCATGAAGTTTATTTTTGAGCAAGTTGGTCAATTGGTCAATAGAGTCCTGACACGCAGGCGAAGCTCTATGTGTATCGGCATTCTATTGGCCAATTGATCAACTTACCAAAAAATAAATTTCATGCTAACCGGAACCACAAAACACATGGATGTGGATTGATTTCAGAGAAGCAATTAATTATTTTTAAGACAAAAGTATATATCCTTGAATGTTGACTAATTTATACAACTTACATCATTAGATTAGATATTCTTTTTGAGTTTTTTATATATCTCTACTACTCTGTTAAAATTTAGCAATTTATAAATTCTTCAAACAGACCACCCAAATTATAGTATTATTACATACAAAACATATATAGAGAATATATTTATCATTGGGGTGACCTTGTTATATTATTTGGTAGATATTTTGTACTTTTAAAGCAATGTTTTAAGGTCGGACCGGTAAAATCCGAAATTGATCTGTCTTTTCGGTCCAGTTTGGCCCAGTGACCTAATTTTGGTCAAAATTCGAGTTGACCCGTTGACCACCGGTCCAACCGGTAAACCTGGTTAATTGACCCAGTTTTTAATTTTTAACTTTTTTTTTTACAAAAAAAAATTAAAATTAAAATTAACCATTTTTATTAATATTGTAATTAATCTTTATTATGTTTTAGTTCATGAAAAACAATGTTTTTAAATTTTTTATTAATTACTAATAATATATATTTTTATATATTAATTACGTCATTGGGTCAATAACGGTTCGACCAATGGTTGGACCAGTGATCCATCACTCGGTACCTTTTCCAGTTCGATAAACAGTCCGGTTCTGAAAACCTTGTTTTAAAGTGATTTCAAAATAGATAGTGAAGAAATCAAATGTTCATGATCGTATCACGCTCAATTTTACACGGATTCGGATGGAAGTGTTCAATTAAACATGGTATTTTGAAAAGTTCGACATGGGTATTTCTCAAATTTACAAATTTTTTACACTAAAATAAAGTGTCCAGTACTCAACCCTGAGCCTATATAACATAGTCAGGCTAAAATATTTTCTGTTCTATTCATAATTGGTACTTCTATTTTCTATTCTTGATACAAGTTTATATTTCAGCATCTGTCAATTGTAAACCTTGAACTTTATTCAGACTATAACCATGCTTGGGTGAATGCAGAGTTCTTGTTTGAGGAGTGTCGTGTGTGTATTTTAGACTATAGCTAGTGAAAAGGTGAATTCTAAAAATCAAGATATAATAGGAGTAAGGGTGAACAATTCGGTTATAATCAAAACGGATGGGTTATTCGGTATATAACCGAAAACCAAAATCCAACCTAAATTCATTATACGAACAAATAACCAAAATTAAAACTTTTAGCATTTTATAAAACTCTAAATGATTTCAATTTTAAGACAATCTTAATGTCCCTAAATTTTTACATGCAAGATATTTTGGCCACAAAATTTAGCATTTCTTGCCAGTACAAGTAACACGACTCAAAATGAAAGGGTAATTTAAATTTCAATGGTATATATTATTTATATTGGCTGTAATTATTTCTCTTTCTAAAATACAAAAAAACTTAAATTTAAAGTGCATTGAAGCCAACATTTATTGGTGCAAGCATATCTAGGAATCACTTGATACGGATAATGTTTTCAAAATATAGTCAAATATACCCAATGGAGATGAGACAGTGATCAAATGAGAAGTATTAATACTTTAACAAACATCATGATGGGCATCTAATAGTTTTAAGACGATTACATATGCAGAAAACAAGGAACGATCAAAAATGACCGTTTCATAAGCTCTATAGTACAAATTAGCTCCTCCTGGTATAGTTCCGCAATAATAGATTAATCAAACATTTAATTTAAGCAACATGAAGTACCTTAACTTCATCAAGAACCGGCCCGCACAAAGATCCGATATCATCCTTCTTAGTATGGTAAAAAGAGCTGAAGAAAGTTAATCTAGTTCTGTCCGAGATTGCTGTGAACTTGAAACTCTCGGTCTTGGAAATGCCCTTTCCTTTGGATGTGAATGGAACTTTAAACATCTCCTTTGCAGCAAATGCTTCAACCATCATGGATCCATGGCAGCCGTTCTTTGCATCGCCGACAGTAAATGTGAGACTGTAAACCTTCTTGGGGACGGTTCGGATGATTTGGGCAATTGCACTTTCTCTTCCTGCTACCAATTCAATAGCTGCTAGTCCTGAGGGAATGTTGAAATGCTTTGCGTCGATGAATTTGACAGCTTTAAGGGATTCAATGATCCATCCAGGAAGTGGGGAGGTGAGGTCTTCGATTCTGGGTGGGAGGAGAACGCCGTGAGAAGCATTTATCAACAGATGGGGACCCTCCTCGAAGCCACCATTTTTGACCAAGTTAACTGCGATTAAGTGTTCACAAATTAGGCTACAGTCATGATATTTTACAATTTTGCAAAATTAAGGCACTTTAAAATTGAGTTACATAAGCTAGTTAATCAAAGATACTATTTTGCACTTTCTAACAAGTAAATTTCTATTTGGTTACTTCTTTTATAAAAAAATTTATGACACTTTCAAGTTTCAATTTCAATGCATATATGCACAAGGAAAATAATCTACAAGAAAGAAGAAATATAATTAAGACTTCTTAAACTATTTCAGACTGTAGATTCAATTTATAGAAAACATCAAGTTTGATGCATTAACCTACACTGCCACATAACAATTAATGGTCAAGATTGTTAAAAAATATATACTGGGAATCACAAGAATTTGGATCAAACCTGTTGATAGACTTGCAGAATCCCAAGTTTAAAAATAAAAAATAAAATAATAATAATAATAATAAAACTGAGTACTCCTGCGTTCCAAAATTAGAGATACATTTTGATATTTTAAAGCTAATTTGTGAGATCCTAAGAAAATTGATACGAACTCATTCAAGCTTTGGAAGTAACATGTGGTAATTAGTACTTTATAGTCGGTCCGCTATTAATTGTGGTTGTTTGTACTAATAATATCAAATTCGTATTGAATTTAAAATTTCACAAATTGTCATGAAATGTCAAATTTATCTCAAACTTTGGAACGAAGAGAGTACTAAGATAAGGTCTCAGAAATTAAACATGTGAATCCAATAACAGATCAAGCAATTCTGCTAATAGATTCTTTTCAGATTTTAGATTCTGAGAACATCAAAATGAAACAATCTATCATAAACATCTGCCTACTACTGCAAACCAAATATACAAGAAACACCGTCATAGGGAGCCAACAAAACTCAGTACATGGATTTAGACAAAATACCCAAATGACAAATCACTAAGAAAATCAATTAACTGATGACAAATAGTTGATAAAATACCTCTAGTAGGCCTTGGAGGGAAAAGCTCCTTGATTGCAACGACATCCAAGAGTGGCCCACAGCTCGGATCCTCTTGAACTCCACGATTGTGAAAAGTCACCTTAGCAACATTAGACGTTGCTCTGAATCCCCAAGCATAAATGTCACCACCCAAACTATCATACAGAGTCTGCAGAGGAAGATCCCCTGTTTGAGGAGGTACTGAGACCCTCAAAACCTCGTTTTGTGCACAAGTTCTTGATGCCCCAAATGTTAGTGCATAAAGTGACCCATTTTTAACTGGAATTGTTTGAGAGACCGAGGCTTCGTTTCCAAGCCGAATGGCGTGCACGCCGTGGGCAACCGGAAGGTACATGCCGCCGGGCTGTGGCCCGCCGGCAATGTACTCGACTAAGCCATTGATTTCCCATTTGGGTAATGCGTATTTTCCTTTGAGTACTGTTTTTTGGAGATCAGCTGGTTTTGGTGGCTCTTCAAAGTTTCCATTTGGGAGTAATCCTGAATCAAGAAGCAGGGGAAAAGAGGGTCATTGGTATATATAGTGATAATTGAACCAAAAAAACAATTTACTTTTAGCTTGTAAAAATAAATTTCGCTATAATGGAATTAAAGAAATTTTGAGTTTTTAACTTGAAGAATCTCAAATCTTAACAAATCACTGCCAAAAAAATCTTAGATCTTAATAGATTGATTTAACATTCAAAAGAATAGGTCTGGGTCAAGAATCAGGGGGAAAAGGAGGAGATTCATATAGTGATAACTGAACCCAAAAAAAATTGCCTTTACCTTGAAAAAAAAAATGTCACTATAGCTTATAACTAATTACTGGAAAAAAAAAACAGATCTGAAATCTTAATAGATTGATAGAACATTCAAAAAATAGGCCATATAAAACCACATAGAGATGAAAAGTTGTAAACCCTAACTGTGTGTGTTTGTGTATCAGAGAGAAAATGCTATTATTCCTAAACACCATATCAGATTTTGCACTAAAAATGAAAACACAACAGGAAAGTGTAACAAAGGGCAAGCCATAAATACACAGATGAGTTAAAAATGACAAGAAAATTAGTCCAAATAATATGTTAAAAGAAGGTAGATTTGAGCTTTTACCTTCGAGAGGAACAGCCGCAAAAGCAGAACCAGTGAAGAACAAGAAGCATGCTAAGAAAAGTGAGCTAAATGTGGCCATTTTCAAAGAGAAAGGACACAAAATAAGGGAGAAAAGAAGAGGGAGTGAAATGGGTTTGGGATGGCAGAGCTAGAGCTTCTATGTTGTACTTACATTTATACAATATGGAAGAGACGAAAGGCTCAGTGGTACTGTAAGCCCTATTAAGAAAGAGGTTAAAGTTCAATCTTAACGTTGGCAAAGGTAATAGGTTTAAACCGCATGGTATTAAGTTAAGGTAATAGGTTTAATCCGTGCTTAAATTCAATCTAAAAAAACAAGAGAGAAAGAGATATACAAAGAGATTGAATAGGGGAAACTGAATATCCTAATACTCAATTCGATTGAACTAAAAAAAAATTTGAATCATTATTCGAACCTCGTCGATTCGTAAGTAATAATAAATTTATTTATAAAATTAATTATTCATGAACTTTCAAATTGATTTTTAAATATAAACACTTAAAACGAATCACTACATACCAAATTGGTTATTGATTTAATGTTTATATATAAAAAAATTTTACTTTTATTTATATAAAAAAAATACCAAGAATGTAATACAAATTAACAATCAATTCATTGATTTATTCAAATACAAAATTTTATACTACACTTTATAAATTATAAATACAAATATCACATATTTAACATGCTAGTATGAATCAGACCAATATTCAAATATAATCTATCGAACAGATGTCGAGTATGATTAAAAAAATGAAATACTCCAACCCTAATATAAGCGAACATTGATATGCTCCAATTCGACTCGTGTATCATTAAACAGAAAATGAATATGAATCGGATTTGACTTGAATCAATTTCGAATTCGAATTCGAATTTTAAATCATATTTTCAAACCGATCTTGAGTTGAGTACCAAGTTGTTCAAAATGGACAATATAATATATAAATGGAAAGTAGTTAGCATGAAGTTTCTTTTTTAGGTAAGTTGGTCATTTGACCAATAGAGTGCTGACACGCAAGCGAGACTCTGTGTGTCAGTATTCTATTAGTCAATTAACTAACTTATTCAAAAATAAATTTTATGCTAACCGGATCCATATAAATGACACTTAATTTTTTGATAAAAAAAATTTATTATAATATCAATGATGTTAAAAGAATATTGTAATAATTATAGAATATAATATATAAAGAGGAGAGAGAGTGGCATCTATAATCTTAAAGAGCCACGCTATCTACTGATTGCTGATAAATTTGTCTGCTTCTCTCATCAGCTGTTGCTTTAGAAACTGGACCTCCTTTTCCCCACAATTCATGCAGTGGCATTTGTGTAAAACAATAATATTAAAATGCTTTTTTTTTTCAGTCCTTGTACGCTGATCGGCCATTCCGATCGGTGTAGCGACGGATCCAATTTTTTTATTTATTTTGATTTTCAAAAAATGTAAAATAGTTTTTTAATTAAAATTTTTATAAAATTCAGTAATTTTGGTATAATTTAGATATATAAAAAATAATTTTATATAAATTTTAACCGAAAAAAATACTATATATTTTTTAAAAATTAAAACAAAAAATAAATATTTTTTTAAACCGGTCGCTAGACCAGTCAAAATGGTCAGTTCCCTAGGGTAATTGTTTTTTTAACTTGCACTATCATCATAAATTAAATTTAGGGGAAGTAGTTAGTATGAAATTTATTTTGGGGTAAGTTGGTCAATTGACCAATAGAATACTGACACGCAGGCGAGATTGTATGTGTGTCACTATTCTATTGGCCAATTGACCAACTTTTTAAAAAAATAACTTCATGCTAACCGATCCAAATTTAGGAGCACCTACATTTCAATTCTAGAGGTTTATACTCTGACTGAGTTTGACGGGACGGGAAAGTATATGAGAAGGTGATATGTAATTGTATTATAATTTTTCTTTATAATATTTGTAAGTTTTAGAAAAGAATGGAAGGAATGAGATTTTAATTATATATTTTTTTGGTTATAAATTTAAAAGGAGGGAAGAGAAGGAAAAATATTTTTATTTTTAAGCTATATTATTACAATATTAACCTTACATATTAATGCAATAAATGACATTATTTATTTCAAAAGATTACTTTAGGTAATTTAATACTCTCTCCGTCCTATGATAAAAGTCATTATTACTATTTTGGGTAGTCTCATGTTAAATATCTATTTTCCTTTAATAACCAAATTTTTACACATATTTTCCTATTATACCCGTAATATTAAATATCTCATACTTTTCTTATTCTAATTCTCTCTCCATATTTAATGACATTATTATGGGCAATTTTATTATTTTATTCGTCTTTTTAATATGCGTGAAAAATCCACCAGAACTTTTATCCCGGGACGAAGGGAATATAAAATATCTAATTTTCTCATCATTTCTCATCCCTCCAAATCCTCCCACTTTTAAGAATTTTTTTTTAATAAAAAATAAAATCAATATTTACCTTTAAATCTCTCCCATTTTTCTCTAAAAAAACTCACAAACATAAAATTTAAAAAAAATTAATTATTTTGCCCTCTATTTTATTCCCTTCCCTCCTTATAGAGGTGCACAAAAGGCCTGAGGCCCGCGGCCTGGCCTAGGTCCGGCCTGGGCCCGGCCTGGTCAAAGCCCGGTCTGGTCAAGGCCTGGCCCGGTCAGGCCTGGCCTGGAAGGCTTGAAAAGGACCACTTTTTTTTATAAAAATCTGGCCTGGCCTAGGCCTGCAAAAAAGTCTGGCCTGGCCTGGCCTTGGGCCTGGCCTGGGGTCTGGCCTGGCCTGGCAAGGCCTGGCCTGGCCTGACCTGAGACCTTACAAGATTTTTTATCTAATTATTTATAATTTTTGAACTTTAAATTTATAATTATTCATCAATAAAGTATAAATTTTTACTTATTCATTGTTGTAATTTATAAGTATAATACATTAGTTTTAATTAATACATCAATAAAATTTAAAATTTTAATTATTTATTCTTGATTTCTTGTTGATACATTTAATTACTATACATATTCAATGAATATAACTAGTTAGTATATTTAATATTAATAATAAGTTAGTAACTTAGTTGATTAAATATTAATAATAAGTTAATTTATTGTAAATACTAAAGTACTAATATTTAACAATAAAATTTTAGTAATATTCTTTGTTACTTTAATGTTAAATATTAACATTAATTAATACATCAATAAACTAATTTTTAATATTAAATATTAATAATAAGGTTGTTTCTTGTAAATACTAAAGTTCTTCATTAATTTGGATATGCTAAATTCTTGGGGGAATTTATGATTTTGGTTATGTTTTAGGTATTCTGTTGTACTAATTTAAATAAAAATTTCATAAAGTAATTTGAAAACTAACTGGAATTAATTCTTGAGATATAACAATGTAAGAGTTTAATGATCATAAATGAAAAGATGTATGTGTGTTTAAACTTTACAAAATATATGTCCAACCGATCCTAGTACGGACTATAAGAAAATAAAATCAAAACTAACTTTATATTCAAAAAATAAAAGTGTAATCTACAGTATTTAAGTAATCTACAATATTTTCTACGAAGTGCATAGTAGACAATTAGACATATATTTAAGAAATCAATTTGTTTTATATTCAAGTTACATCTAAATTACATTTTTTTTGTAATTTAAGATGAATATATTTATTTTTGTTCTAATCATTCAATTTATATTGGTGTGTAGTAGAATGTTAAAATAAAATAAATCTCAAAAATCTTGCATCATTTTTACAAAATTTATTAATTTATATTTTATTATTTATATTTTTAATATTAAATATGTAACATTAAAAAAAAGGACCAGACCAGCCAAGGCTTTGGGCCTGGTCTGGCCTGGCCTGGTCTGGGCCTGGCCTGGCCTGGCCTGGCCTGGTCAAAGCCCAAGGCCTGGCAGGCCCAGGCCAGGGCAGGCCGGCCTGTTGTGCACCTCTACCTCCTTACAAACATCATAAGGGTGAACCTTTGGTATTAAAGTGCATGTTTAGATTATAATTTTTGAAGTTTTTAGTATTTGAGAATCTTATTCCAAGCAACTTAAAAGATTTTTAACTCATAAATGCATTTTTTTTTAAATCTCAAATACATCTACCATTCATCATTTTTTATGCCATGCATTTAAATCTTAAAATATGCCCAAATATATTTTTTAAACGTTTGAAACGCACTAAAACGAACCAATGAGAACTATTACTCCATCCGTCCCAGAATAAAAGTCTTAGTGGACTTTTCACGTATATTAAGAAGATGAATAAAATGACAAAATTATCCATAATAATGTCATTAAATATGGAGAGAGAATTAGAATAAGAAAAGTATGAGATATTTAATGCTATGAGTATAATAGGAAAAATTGTGTAAAAATTTGGTTATTAAAAGAAAGTGGACATTTAACATGAGACAACCCAAAATAGTAATAAGGACTTTTATCCTGGGACGGAGGGAGTATTTTTTAAGTAAAAATTCATATTTTGAAAAAAGAATTGTTATTTTTAAAAAGTGAAAATTGATATTTTTAGCAATCCTATCAGATGATAGATCAGAGAAATTTAAAATAAATTATTTATAGAAAAATAAGATTTTAAAATAAATTAGCCTTTGATCGGATTGTATCAATGGGAAAAAAAAATTAAATTAAGGGAGATTGGTCTTAATTGTCTGCACACGGCTGCTTACACCAGCCACTAAGATACCGCTTGGGCAGTTTCTATAAGAATGTCGTTAGCTCGGCCAGTTTATTCCATTTTAGTTGACGGTGTTGCATTAATAAGTCTATTATCACATAACATTCATATGAATATTGATATGCCCCACAGAGTAAGTTATGTAGACCATACCAATATATATATACTAGTTGGGTCCCGTGCCTCCGGTACTGTATGAACAATATGATTTATCTTAAATTTTGAACGACCAAAATAATTTATTGAGTGAGCGGAAAATTTAAAGTCATTTGTATTTTATTAAATTATTATTAGATTATTAGATAGATAGATGTATTTTATTAGATAGATGTATGAACGGTGGAATTTATCTCAAACTTTGGACGGCCCAGATGATTTATTGAGTGAGCGGAAAATTTAAAATTATTTGTATTTTATTAGATAGATGAGTGTATGTGAGCGATTTTATGTGATAGTAACTTTATTCGTGTTGCATGGGAGTAGTAGTTAGCATAAAGTTAATTTTCGTCAATTGATCAATACAGTGTCGATACGCAGACGAAAAGTGATCTTTCCCTCTGTATGTCAACAGTCAATTAACCAACGTATCATAAAGTTAACATAACTGGATCTGTTGCATGGATTGGGGCCTCTTTTATTTGCAGCTTTCTATATTTAAAAGCGGTTTATCCTATTACTAGGCCTATATCAATTTTTATATTTATTTTTTTTATAAAATAAAACAAAAACAAAATTGTATCAGTTTTAGTCTTATATCAATTTCAGTCGAGTTTATATATATGAAAATTATTTTTGAATTTGTAATAATTATTAATGTTGTTATTGTAGATATATTTGGTGTGTTTAAAATGATTTTAATCTAAGGGGTGTATTCAATTAAGATTTTTAAAGACTTTTTTTAAGCAACAGACTTTTGTAGAATTTGTGGGATTTTAATGACTTTTACATACTTTAAAGACTTTTTTAAAATGATTTTTATAGACTCCATGAAATAAGTAACAGACTTTTATAAACTTTTTATCAAGACTGTGATAGACTTTTATATATTTCTAATATATCTTGCAACTTATATTAATTGTTAATTAGTCCATGTGTACAACCTCTCACTCTTTTTTCATGAACTATAGTAAATCTCATTATATTATTGTGGCATGAGATTTTATATATGTTGAAAGCGTTCACATTATTCTACTCATTTCATAATATATTTGGATACTCGGATACCAATAAAATTTTAGAAACTATAGACGCAATAAAAAAATTAAGCTCACTTTTCATTGAGCTATATATACTTTATGCATATGTGTAAGCTTTTTACTAATAATTGATTGCTTTTTATTATTGATTGCTTTACTAATATATATATATATATATATATATATATATATATATATATATATATATATATATATACTAGCTGGGTCCCGTGCCTCCGGCACTGTATGAACAATATGATTTATTTCAAACTTTGAACGACCAAAATAATTTATTGAGTGAGCGGAAAATTTAAAGTCATTTGTATTAAATTAAATTATTATTAGATTATTAGATAGATAGATGTATTTTATTAGATATGTGTATGAACGGTGGGATTTATCCCAAACTTTGGACGGCCCAGATGATTTATTAAGTGAGCGGAAAATTCAAAATCATTTGTATTTTATTAGATATATATATATATATATATATATATATATATATATATATATGTTGATTGTGTGATTCTATCAACCCAATTTTCCATCTTAACTGCTGCTAATTTTGTTTGATTGTGTGGACCTTTTTTATGCGCCTAATGTATATCAAAGCAGTGCATTTTTTCCTTTTTTATAAGGGAAAGATAACGATTCTGTCAATTTGTCATGCAGGAATACAACCACATGTTACATTATTTCACTATGATACATCAAAGACATTTGAAGACGAATATGGAGGATGTCTCAAAAATTAACAATGATTTCTTTTGTTTAAAATGTCAGAAAACTAAAAAAACATACACATACACATCTTATATTTTCTATTTTCATATATTATAATACATAATCTTTACAATTGATATGAGAATTTTATGATTTTATCTCACTTTTGTTGAACAAATCTCTTTCCTCTTTCTATTGGAAGCTTTTGAACGGCTGCTTTTTTCCTCACAAATTCAGATTAGGTCTAGTTATTTGTTTACTTATTAATATATATTGTTAATTCTCTTATAATAAAATTATAATAAATCCAATTATTTTTATGGCCCAAATTTTACCAAATTATTTATCCATCACATATTAATATTTATTAGCCCAAATAAAATAAATAACTAATTTGACCCAATAAAAGACAAAGTCCAATTAATAACTAATTTTATCCACTTTTGTGTTTATTTGGAAGTCTTTAAAAATATTTAGAGATGAGATAAGACTTTAGATATGAGTTGATAGTTATAATTCTTCTTCTAAAGTCTTCCAAAGTTTATCATTTGATAGAAATCTTTAAAATCTATGACTTTTTGAATACCAAAATACTTTTATAAACTTTGTAAAAATCTTAATTCAATACAACCAAACTTTTAAAGTCTTCAAAAGTTTTTAAAAATCTTAATTGAATACACCCCTTAAATGAATTGAAGGAATCAAGATCGAGATATAATAAATTGAAAAAAAAGTGTATATGGTTATTCATTCGGACTATAAATATTTTTATAAAAACAAAAAAAAAAATCCATTTTTAAAATTTTCATTTCATTGGAGAGGCTGTAGAATGAAATTCATTCTAATATTTGGATTTTTTATTAAAAAAATAAAAAAAAAAGTTTTTTAAGTTTTAATCAAATAAGATACATTAGCTATATACCCACTAGGATATCCCTTTTTCAACAATTATTTATAAGTATCATATTTTTGAAGAGATTCAACATGTTTTCCTTTTCCTTTTTTGATCAAATTCAACCTACATGATTGTTTCATTAGTAATCAAAATAAAGGAGAAAGAAAATGCTCAATAATTTCAATTAGCCATACATTGAGGCGGATTTGTGATCGGTGCATGTGTGTGTGTGTATATATATATATATATATATATATATATATATAACTAGGATCCTGTCCGGATTCCCGGATATGCAGGCTTAAAATACAGACTCATTTTTTTTTTAAAAACAACTAAAAAAAGTTTAATATTTTATGGAATTGAAAATTTTTCATAATACAATGTTTTGGGCGTGATTTGGATACCTATACTATAAAAATATATGTACAGACTGTACATACATGTTTTGTTATATGTATCCAAATCACACACAAAACACTGTATTATGTAAAAATTCAAATTCCATAAAAAAAATTTAGTTGTTTTAAAAAAAAAGCAAAAAAAAAGTCCGAATTTTGGTCCGGTTAGGTCCGAAAGTCCGTACCTGATCCAGCCTCTCTCTCTCTCTAATATATATATATATATATATATTAATAAAATAGAACTCATTTTGAATTTGGGCGGGAAAACACAAGTACAATTCAGATTCATTCTAACTGATTTGGGCGAGAAAGGGTCGTGGGAGAGGAAAGAAGAGATGGAGGAAATGAAAGTGAGATTGTTGAAACGGAGATAGTGAGAATTTCGTTACGCCGTGCATTCAGGCACGGGCAATTACTAGTATATATATATATATATATATATATATATATATATATATATATATATATATATATATATATATAGGGAACCCTTCCATAGCAACCGGTTGCCATGAGAACTGTGCAACAACCCCTTTTTGGATCGTTGATAAATTTATTGGAAGGCTGAGATTGAAACATAAATATACCAAGCCGGCACAACTAGTATCGGCTTTTATTTTAATATGAGGACCCCACATAATCAACATGTTGTCAGTTTGTTGAAATAAAATGAATTTTTAATATTAAATAATGCCCGATCGACATAGCTTGTACCGGCCACCAGTACAAAGTACCTAATAGACAACACTTAATAGACAACGTTTTTTATAAAAACGTTGTGGTATTTTTTTCTACAACGTTTTTTTAAAAAACGTTGTAAATATATATGCAAAAATGTTATCTATTTAAAAGGACATTTTTTTGATTTTAATTAGATAACGTTTTTTTTAAAAAACGTTGTGTATAAAGAAAAACACGGAGCTCTAAAATTACGCTGAAGTAAAAACTTGAAATAATTTTATAACACTACTCTGTTGGTATGTTTTCTCCCATTTTGCCCTAGCCGCTCTCAGTCTCTGAGAGGCCAGATTTGAAGTCTCCCGCGGCTTGTAGATGGTATTGGAGTAGAATCTGGTGCCGTCGGCTTCCACGAGCAAGTCGAGGGGTGTGTTCGGCTCGAATTTTAGCTGTGAAGACAGGGTTCAACTAGAAAATCTCCATGAATTCAACATCTCCAGCTTCGCAGCCGAATAAGAGATGGAGGTCGAAGGGTTTGAAAACCAAGGAGGATAGAGAAAGCGGCACAGAAGGAGTAGCAGTGAAGATGAGAGGCGGTGGCGCCGGTGATAAAAAGGTTGTGGTAGACGAGAAGTGCATGCAGTAGAAGTATCTCGTCCCCGTTCTGTATGATTGGCTGGCGAATCACAACCTTCTATGACCTTCTCTCTCTTGCTGGTATCAATTTCTGTCCCTATATCTCTATATATGTGTATTTATGTTTGTTCTGATACTCTATCTAGTGTTTGAAATTGTGCTAGTTGCTTTAACGTGGTTTAATGGACTGTAGTTAGCCTTTAAAATTAATTTTAGAATTTTAAATTTTAATCTTGATTTTTTAGATTCAGCTGTTATGGTTGACAGAATTTGAAAGTCAGTGATAGATATATAACTTATTCATATATGTACACATTTCTAAAATTGTCGTTGACAACATTGTTGAATGGCTTGTTCCTCACAGGTATGTGGTGATGTGGTTGCATATTGTGAGTGAGTTCCTTTCTTATTTGTTGGGATACAATTTCTACCAATTGATTTTAAAATGGGTAGTCATTTGAAAATCTATTGCATTGACCTTCTTTAGTTTTCAACTCCTGTAGTAGTAGAATGTCATGACTCTGGAGTAATGAGTTTCCTATGTCAAGTAAAAGCTTGAGTAGTTAGTGCACAGTCAGTAATAATTATTCCACCAAACCTGTGGGTTCTTTGTGCTTTTCTAATTGTAAAATGCATATCAAGTGTTGCTATTAGCCATTATAATTCATTTAGCCCTTTAGTGAGATATTTTACAGTTTACGTATCTCTTCATTTATTTGGCATCCAATTGAACAACTAAATACTGCTACTTGGGTGGTTATCTTTTCACAGATGGGAAACTATTAGCTACTGCAGCAGCTCAGCTAAAGGTATTTAATTGTGCAGACCACAAAAAGAGTCAAAGATTTTCAGGCCATCCTGTAAGTTATTGTGCAGCCTTTGTATTTGTTTGAGTGTAATACTCGTTTCTTCTCTCACTTTATATCGTATTCATTAATACAAGCAATCTTTTCCCTTTTATATATAGCAATGCATTGTAGTAGAGGTCTTCACCCATTGCAAGGGAAAAGTTTTTTGACATCAATGATGTTTTGTTCAAACACGAGGATTGGTACTTGGTCGAACATGCCATTTAGGTCTGTGCCCAGATTGATTTTCTCAGTGACCTGCTGTACAATAACTTAGTGCTTTCTTATATTGGTTTGATTCCCTTAACATGTTTTTTTGGGATCCTGTCTCTGACTTCTCACTAAATCGTGACATTTCAAAGATAAACAAATTGAAAAGCAAAATAAAGTTGACATAGTTATGCTATTTATGCTAATCAGGGTTGTCGCTATTGCTTTCTCTTCAAATTACTGCAAAGAACTATTTTTTGACGAATTTTTATGCTTGTAGTATTACCCTGTACTGTAGAAGCTTCCGGATTTGAGAGAACTATTTTTTTACGATTTTTTGCTTGTAGTGTGCTTGTGGGTGTTCTATTGACATCTTGTGGTAGTATGATAGTATCATTCATGTATGATGTGCAACTTTTATACCACTTTACCTTGGCAATGCTTTGTAACCTTCAATTTTTTTTGAGTATAGAAGTAGTGTGCACTAATGTACTTGTACTAAATATTATCAGAACTCCAAGTCCTATCCAGGTGCCTTTATTTTTTGGATGACATGGCTTGTTATTGTTTTGCAGATGATTACAAAGAATTTTGAGGTTTGGTTTATGTTGCTGTGATGTTGCTGTATTGTTGTGATGTTGCAGGAGGTATTCTTTTATTTGTTACAGGTTCACAAGTTGACAAACAGGTTGTAAACAGGTGGTTTAATATGTAAGTTGTAAACAGGTGGTTTAATATGTAAGTTGTAAACAGGTGGTTTGGATGTTTAATATATAATTTGTGTAGTGCCTACTGTAAATGCGTTCTTAACTTTGTAAACGAATGATATTATTGGGATGTATTTTGAATGCTTGATACATTTTGGCTTGAAATTTAAATGAGAATTTAGACTTTTTAGTTATATATCATGGCATTAGTATATTGCAGGTGCATTGGTAATATAGGTGAACCACAATATTTTTTTTCTTTTTTTTTACTTTATCTACAATATTTTAAAAATGTTGTATAAATTGGTTAAAAACGTTGTCTTTTATACTAAACAACAACATTTTTAACAAAAAAAACGTTGTGAAATCATATCTTCTACAACGTTTTTAAGCATATGCTAATTTTTTGAAAATAAATCTACAACGTTTTTTCCTAAAAAATGTTGTGTATTGTGCTTAACCACAACGTTTTAAAAACGTTGTGTAAGGGTGTTAAATAGACAACACCCTTAACCACGACGTTTTTCTGACTGAAACCACAACGGTTTTTCTGCGTTGTCTATTTACTGTTTTGTAGTAGTGGGCTGTGCCTTTTTTATTTTTATTTTTAAGCATTTCCCCATTAATAGACATGACTCAACACATTGCGTAAACTTAAAAAAATATAAAATACTCCAAGCCGCTACAAGCTCTTACGGCTGATAATAAAAAAAAAATCCAAACCGGCACAACCTCTTCTGGCTTGCATAAGTTCTTTATTTGCTATTCTTTATAAAATATTTGTTATTTTTTATAACTCTTTCATTTAATAACAAATAAAGAATTATAATTCAAATAAAAAATAATATCCTATTTTATAAAAATATATTTTTATAATTTTTTATTTGCTATTTTTATAAAAATATTTTATATTCTTTATTTGTTATTTTATAATAGGATATAAAATAGGATATAAAAATATTTTTATAATTCTTTATATAACAAATATATTAATTTCTTCCCACTTTAATTTGTTATAAAAATATATTCTTTATAAAAATAGCAAATAAAGAATTATAAAAATATATTTTTTATAAAATAGGATATTATTTGATACATTTGATAATTGATATATTTTTGATATTTTGATACATTTGATACATTTTTATATACAACAAATGTATCAAAAATATATCAAAAATATATCAAATGTATCAAAAATATATCAAATATATCAAAATTATAACAAATGTATCAAAAATATATCAAATGTATCAAATATATCAATAATATATCAAATATATCAAACATATATCAAATATATCAAAAGTATATCAAAAATGTATCAAATATATCAAATATTTCAAAAATATATCAATTATCAAAAATATATTAAAAATATATCAAATGTATCAAAAATATATCAATTATCAAAAATATATCAAATGAATCAAAATTGTATCAAATGTATCAAAAATATATCAAAAATATATCAAATGTATCAAATATATCAAAAATGTATCAAATATATCAAAAATGTATCAAATTTATCAAATATATCAAAAATATATCAAATGTATCAAAAATGTATCAAATGTATCAAAAATATATCAAAAATGTATCAAATGTATCAAATATATCAAAAATATATTAATTATATAAAATGTATCAAAAATATATCAAATGTATCAAATATATCAAAAATGTATTAAATATATCAAAAATGTATCAAATGTATCAAAAATATATCAAAAATGTATCAAATGTATCAAATATACCAAAAATATATCAATTATCAAAAATATATCAAAAATGTATCAAAAATATATTAATTATCAAAAATGTATCAAATATATCAAATGTATCAAAATTGTATCAAATGTATCAAAAATATATCAAAAATATATCAAATATATCAAAAATATATCAAATGTATCAAAAATGTATCAAATGTATCAAAAATATATTAAAAATGTATCAAATTTATCAAATATATCAAAAATTTATTAAATATATCAAAAATATATAAAATATATCAAAAATATATCAAAAATGTATCAAATGTATCAAATGTATCAAATAGATCAAAAATATATCATTTATCAAAAATGTATCAAAAATATATCAAAAATATATCAAATGTATCAAATATATGAAAAATATATTAAATGTATCAAAAATGTATCAAATGTATCAAAAATATATTAAAAATATATCAAATATATCAAAAATATATCAATTATCAAAAATATATCAAAAATATATCAAAAATGTATCAAATATATCAAAAATATATCAAATATATCAAAAATGTATCAAATATATCAAATGTATCAAAATTGTATCAAATGCATCAAAAATATATCAAAAATGTATCAAATGTATCAAATATATCAAAAATATATCAAATGTATCAAAAATATATCAAATGTATAAAAAATATATCAAAAAAGTATCAAATGTATCAAATATATCAAAAATATATAAATTATCAAAAATATATCAAAAATATATCAAATGTATCAAATATATCAAAAATGTATTTAATGTATCAAAAATGTATCAAATGTATCAAAAATATATCAAAAATGTATCAAATGTATCAAATATATCAAAAATATACCAATTTTAAAAAATATATCAAAAATGTATCAAATGTATCAAAAATATATCAATTATAAAAAATGTATCAAATGTATCAAATATATCAAAAATATATCAAATGTATCAAAATTGTATCAAATGTATCAAAAATATATAAAAAATATATCAAATATATCAAATATATCAAAAATATATCAAATGTATCAAAAATATATCAAATGTATCAAAAATATATCAAAAATATATCAAATATATCAAAAATGTATCGAATGTATCAAAAATATTTCAAATATATCAAAAATATATCAAAAATGTATCAAATATATCAAAAATATATTAATTATCAAAAATGTATCAAAAATATATCAAATGTATCAAATATATCAAAAATGTATCAAATATATCAAAATTGTATCAAATGTATCAAAAATATATCAAAAATATATCATAAACATGACGACTAATCATAATTATGTTTGATACATTTTTTGATATATTTTTGATACATTTTTGATAATTGATACATTTTTGATAATTGATATATTTTTGATACATTTGATACATTTTTGATACATTTGATACATTTTTGATATATTTGATATATTTTTGATACATTTAATATATTTTTGATATATTTAATATATTTTTGATATATTTTTGATACATTTGATACATTTTTGATATATTTGATATATTTTTGATATATTTAATACATTTGATACATTTTTGATAATTGATATATTTTTGATACATTTGATATATTTTTGATACATTTTTGATAATTGATATATTTTTGATATATTTGATACATTTGATACATTTTTGATGCACTTGATATATTTTTGATACATTTGATATATTTTTGATATATTTGATATATTTTTGATATATTTGATACAATTTTGATATATTTGATATATTTTTGATATATTTGATATATATTTGATATATTTATTGTATATAAAAAATGTATCAAATATATCAAAAATATATCAATTATCAAATGTATCAAATAATATCCTATTTTATAAAAAATATATTTTTATAATTCTTTATTTGCTATTTTTATAAAGAATATATTTTTATAACAAATTAAAGTGGGAAGAAATTAATATATTTGTTATATAAAGAAATATAAAAATATTTTTATATCCTATTATAAAATAACAAATAAAGAATATAAAATATTTTTATAAAAAATAGCAAATAAAAAATTATAAAAATATATTTTTATAAAATAGGATATTATTTTTTATTTGAATTATAATTCTTTATTTGTTATTAAATGAAAGAGTTATAAAAAATAACAAATATTTTATAAAGAATAGCAAATAAAGAACTTGTGCAAGCCGGAAGAGGTTGTGCCGGTTTGAATTTATTTTTTTTATTATCAGCCGTTATAGCTTGTAGCGGCCGGGAGTATTTTATATTTTTTTTAAGTTTACGCAATGTGTTGAGTCATGACTATTAATGGGAAAATGCTTAAAAAAAAGGCACAGCCGGTACAAGCTATGTAGGTCGGGCATTATTTAATATTAAAAATTCATTTTATTTCAACAAACTGACAACATGTTGACTATGTGGGGTCCTCATATTAAAATAAAAGTCGGTACTAGTTGTGCCGGCTTGGTATATTTATGTTTTAATCTCAGCCTTCCAATATGTTTATCAACGGTCCAAAAAGGGGTTGTTGCATAGTTCTCATGGCAACCGGTTGCTTTGGAAGGGTTCCCATATATATATATATATATATATATATATATATATATATAACAGATCTTAAAATATATCTACATATCTTAAATAGCATACTTTTATTAAAACTACGTCATTTTGGATATTTTTTTATAAGAAAAATAATATTAAAAGAGAATGGTCCCACTTGCTTTCTTTTTATTTTACAAAAATATCACCTGCGACCCCACTTATTTTTTAAAAGGATCTTTAAAATTTTAATAAATGTAAGTTATTTAAGAGAATATGCTATTTAAGAAGTATGTTTTGGATCCGTCCTCTATATATGTTATTTAAGGGTATGCTTTGAACGGCCCAAATGATTTATTGAGTGAGCGAAAAATTTAAAATCATTTATATTTTATTAGATAGATATATATACACAGTCCGAATCTTAAGCTGTGACGCCCCCAAAATAGGTATACATCACCCATCTTGAATCGCCAAATACGTGGTACAAAATTCGAATACAAACTTAATTATACAACAGTCGTGTAAAATACGACAAAACATATGCCCCCAAAATTAGGTATACATCAACCATTATGAGTCGCCAGATACATGGTACAAAATTCAAATATAACTTCATTTATACAATTATTGAACTGTCGTATAGAATACGACCACAATTAACTGTGAGTTTTAATACAAATGTATGTAACTCTCATGGTGCCTCGACCACAACCTTACAATGGTACTTTACATAAAAGTATAGTCAAAAATTGTTTTAGAAATTAAAATCTTTGGAAAGTGCTCAAGGAAACCTTCGTACATGGGAGGCCATGCGTCTAGGTTATAATATATATCATATGTCCACAGAATTATCCTTGGTTGACCCAATAGACCCCAAAGAAAAAACGAGAAGATTACTATCATCTTCTTTCCAATGGTGAGTTTTTTCTTGACATATAACTATCTTCACTGTCTCCAAGTGAATATTATATTTCAAATAAACTCCAAGATCATATAGGTAGTTCCCGTAGATATACTCAGCAAGTGGATGCGCACAACCGTGTCTTATGATAACACGAGGTTTTATGTCATTAGACATCTTGTATGATAGTGACAAAATACCATTCCAAAGTTGGGTTCGCCTCACCCTATTTGATTCACCAAATATAACTACTAAATGATGTATAGAATATAACACACTTTTCTATACTGTTTAGGGAGAACCTCCACAGCTAGAGACCATTGTTCTATTCTCCTGTTATCCCCGCTCGACCCGGCAACACTCTTACGACAACACTCTTATTACCTGAAAGGAATTGTGAAGCAGAAAGGGTGAGCACAACTAGCCCAATAAAGAATATCATGACTAAAGATAATTAAATTATCAATAACTTTTATCAATAATAAATCAGAGATTTAGAACATATGGTAGATGATAAAACTTTTCAACCATAGTTGCAGCGGAACGAGCAATCCATTAGAAGAGTCAAATAGACCATAAGGTCTATTATCTTCTCTATGTTAAAAGTCCACCAATAATGTTTTATCCATGTAAAATAAATCAACAGTTCCTGTCCACAATCATATGAATAACTCATAATCATAATTGTTGTTCTAAATTTCTCTTCGCAACCAGGACGAAGATAATTTTTATCACCTATCTACACCTGAAACATCAAAAATCATGATTATAACAAATTAGAATTCCTGCTCATAATCATATTAATAAATTCGTCTTTGCACTACGGCCAAAGATATTCATTAACAATTCATCTTTGCACTACATGCCAAAGACATACAACTGTATTTTAGAAGAGTCAAGTAGAGCATGATATCTACTATCTTCTACGAATTAAAAGTGTATAATAAATATTTTATCGCTGAGACTCAGCTTAATAAATAATCCATATCATCGAATCACCCCTGCACTACGACTAAGGATATTCGTTAATATCACATCCATGAATTTATATTTCATCGCTGAGACTCAGCTCGATAATCAATCCATATCACTGAATTATCCATGCACTACGACTAAGGATATTCGTTAATATCACGACCACGAATTATCCATGCACTACGGCTAAAGATAATCGTACTTTCATCAACGATCATGATCATGCCATAAAATAATTCATCTTTGCACCCTTGGCCGAAGAGAATCCATAGCCATAATCATACCAAAAACTGTCCATCAATGCACTACGGGCCAATGAGGACTATTTTCACATCATTTGTAACATTACGGTCATGAATATAACGAATAATCCCTGGTCATAATCATACCAAGTCCATCTATGCACTACGGCCAAAGATGACTTTCAACACAATATAAGCATGAGAATTATGACAATGATATAAGAATCAATCAAATGAGATAAATGATAAATATTAAACATTTATAATACGATTTATCCAGCGTTCAATAATAACCATATGTTATCAATCACTTAATAATCTCATAATCTAATATCATTAATATTATAACAATATTTTAATCATTTCTTAAACTTATAAACAATTTATTTCAATTGTTTATACTTTATCAAATAATGCATTTAATCATTCAAAAATGCCATACTCATAAGATTTCATCATCAATGATCAAATCCCTCATCAAAAATCTGCATATATCTTATATAGGATTCTTAAGCTATAAAATCCTATTTTCCAATTTTATTACTTCACATAACATATTTAATTCATTTACTCATAACTAGTTTATTTTCATGAAAAATACCAAATCAGTCCCAAAAATATTTCTTTTCTGGAATTTAGAAGAATATAGTTCCATCTTGAACATATATTTTTCTCAGAATTTTTAAAATTCATTTACTATTTTTCATATGGCTAAAACCGCCGAATATTTAGACATTTATCATAAATTATACTTTTATCCAAAAATTCTGAAATTTGCAGGGTAGACTCCTATTATATACATGTACTCTCAATAAAAATTTCACCAATTTTGGAGTTAACCACAAGGAGTTATAAGAGTTTACTTTTAAAATAGTCTTTTTCCATAAAATCCATAACTCTTAATCTATAAATCCAAAAATAGCCATTTTTGGACACAATCTAGAAAACTCATCAAATTATCATTTCAAATTTTTTCAGAATTTTTGAGGGTCAGAAAAATTACAAAACTGCCTCTGGTAGAAACCCCTTTTTAATGAAAATACTATTCGTATGAATACGAATGATCATTTACCATGCATGCGGTAATCTACATAGACATGTTATTTCAACAGAATAATAAAGAACGGAACCAGTTCATGCGTAAATGCACAGACAGGATATTCTGACAGAATAATAAAGAATGAAATAATAAAAGAATTCACCAGGCATGCGATAGATCGCACAGACAGGTTATTCCAACAGAATACTAAATAATGGAACCAGGTCAGGCGTGATACGCACCGACAGGATATTCCAACAGAATAATAAATAATGGAACCAGGTCCGACGTAAAACGCACAGACAGTATATTCCAACAGAATAATAAAGAATGAAATAATAGAAGAATTTCACCATGTATGTAAAACCCCAACTTTTTGAATAAAGATGAATTTTCTATAAATATTATTTTTGAATATTATGGAGTGAAATTGATATAATGTTATAATTGTGGGTAATATTTATAAATTTTATAAAATACGCAAGTTATTATATAATATTCGATTGGTCGGGGAATATTCTTTTTAACAGTGAATATTCGTACAACGGCATAATCATTGGTGGACCCCACAACGAAATTATTGTCGGATTGAGAAAACGACAAAAATACTTTATGGAAATAACTGCGGAAGTTTTACCGTTAACTGTTGAAACACCCGGTGTTAAAAGTACAGTAATATGCGTGGTTGCATAGTAGCACTACGGTATTAATTATTGATGCTTACGTGATAAGTCACTCAGTTTTGTTGGTATTACTAATGTAATAATACAGAAAATCTTTTTATATAAAACAGAATACTTTTATAAAGTTATTCTACAAATAGAATATATTATATTCTATTATGCATAGTGTTGCACAGTGTCTGCATAGTATTTTGAATAGTAAAATCTTTTTATATAAAACAGAATACTTTTATAAAATTATCTATTTTATTAGACAATAATTAGAATATATTATATTTTATTATGCATAGTGTTTATATTGTAAAATCTTTAATAAAGTTATTCATTTTATTAGATTATAAATAGAATATATTATATTTTATTTAAAAGATTTTGCTTTAAATATGGACCGTCAGATTAAAGTAAATCAATCTGGACCATTCATGAGTTAGTTACTATGCGCTCCATTTTTCTATAAATAGAAGCTCATTCCTTCATTATTTTCTTACGAATTCAGTGAAACTCTAGAGAGATAAACTATAGAGAGAGAAAAAAGAAAGTATTCTGCTACTTCACTACTTATATATCCAGTACTCTTCTTTTTAAGGTAGGAAATATTATTTGTTGCACTCGTAAGGGGTGTTATTCTTTTGTATTCATGAAGAGAACTTATGTTATTCCATTCTTTATTATTCTGTTGGAATAACCTGTATACGCGGGCTACCCTATACTTGGTGACATTCTTCTATTATTCTGTCTTTATTATTCTGTTGGAATATCTTGTCTGTGCGTTTTACGCCGGACCTAATTCCGTCTTTATTATTCTGTTGGAATATCCTGTCTGTGCATTTTACGTCGAACCTGGTTCCGTCTTTATTATTATTCTGTTGGAATATCCTGTCTGTGCATTTTACACCGGACCTGATTCCGTCCTTATTAGTATTCTGTTGGAATAACCTATCTATGCGAAGTACCGCATGCATGGTGATTTCTGTTGTTATTCCATTCTTTATTATTCTGTTGGAACATCCTGTCGGTGCGAATTTCACCTGACTTGGTTCCGTTATTTAGTATTCTGTTGGAATAACCTGTCTATGCTAGGTACCGCATACATGGTGATTTCTTTTGTTATTCCATTCTTTATTATACTCAGTTGGTTAAAGTTTTGACTTCTATACTCCATGAAATTAGTGGAATATCTTTGATATTTGCGCTTCATCCAGTATCTTTTCATGGAAATATTCTTCTGAGCATTCTTGAATTTTACTCTACAAAGCAGTACCATGTTAACAATTTGGACATTATTAGTTCCTAGATAAATTAATTCTTGAACTTGTTTTATTGAATTCTTATATCATTGTCATCATCCTCATATTTATTTTTTTTGAAAGTCATCTGTGGCCTGTAGTGCATAGATGGACTTGGTATGATTATGACCAGGGATTATTCGGTGTAATCATGACCGTAATGTTATAAATGATGTGGTAAAAGTCCTCATTGGCTCGTAGTGCATTGATGGACAGTTGTTGGCATGATCATGACCATTAATGAATACACAAATATTCTTGACCCGTAGTGCATGGATAATTATGGTCGTGATACTAAAGAATATCCTTGGCCGAAGTGCAGGGCTGATTCGATGATGTGGGTTATTTATTAAGCTGAGTCTCAGCGATAAAAGTCATGAAAAACCTTTTAAATCATAGAAGATAGTAGATTTTATTCTCTACTTGACTCTTCTAATGGATTGCTTGTTTTCGCTACAGTTAAACTTGATGTTTGTTATATTGTATCAGTTTAACACTGTTTAAGGCTAATGATAATTTATTCTGTATTATCTTAGTCATAATATTTCTTACTGGGCTAGTTGAACTCACCCTTTCTTTCACTGTTCTCTTCAGGAAATGAGAACGTAGCTGGGACTAGTTGGGGAACGGAGTGATGGTCCGGATCATAGTATTAGCTAGTAGTCCTCACTATTATGTTAAATAGTGTGACAATAAATATAACGAGGACTCATTCTGAGAGTGGATATTGTCTAGAAGACAGTATTTGTATTTAAACTCACAGGTCTCTTGTTGTATAATTAAGATTGTATTTATGTTCTGTACCATGTATTTGGCGACTCAGAATAGGTGATGTATACCTATTTTGGGGGCGTCATAGTTGGTATCAAAGCTTAGAGATATGATCCCTGGCTAAGATGTGAGACTAGAACTAGGAGGGGAGAGACGGGAAATTCCTTCGTTAGTATGACCTACCTAAGTTTATTTGGTATTTAATTGGTCGATCAAAGTATAGGGATAATATGTTATATGTTAATTAACCTTTGTTTTGTGGCAGTATCTGAAAATGACATCCGAGAATGTTGAAAATAGCAATGTAGCATAAGAGACCGTTGAGTCTCCATATATCAATAATCAGGAGAATGTGCATCAGGAAGGCGGCAATCCTCATGCAAACAACAACACTGACCAAATGATGAATGATGGATTGTTCAGAGGCTTTATGCAATTCATGCAACATCAGGTGAGAGCGGCTCTTGTACAAAATGTAGGTGGAAACACTGGAAACTCTCGGACGGTCACTGCTAAACAGTTCAAGGAGCTGGGACCACCAGAGTTTATTGGAGAGCAAAAACCACTTAAGGAAGAAGTATGGATAAAGTAGATCACCAAGATATTTGATGTCTTGGGATGCTCCGAGGAGCAAAAGGTCCCCTTCGCCACCTTCATGTTGTGTGAAGAGGCAGATTACTGCTTTTATTATGACTTTCATCATAATCCATGTAAACAGACCATTTCCACAATTTAACAAGAAATGAAATACAAAGGATCGTTCACCATGCATGTGGTAATCCACATAGACAGGTTATTCCAACAGAATAATAAAGAATGGAATAACATGAGGATTCACCATGCGTGCGATAGACACCGCACAGACAGGTTATTCCCAGCAGAATAATAAATACAGAACCAGGTCCGGCTTAAAACGCACAGACAGGATATTCCAGCAGAATAGTAAAGACGGAACCAGGTCCGGCGTACAACATACAGAGATGATATTCCAACAGAATAATAAATAATGGAATAACAGAAGAATTTCACCAAGTATAGGGTATCCCGCGTATACAGGTTATTCCAACAGAATAATAAAGAATGGAATAACAAAAGAATTTCACCAATAAGAAAGAAGGAATATCCCTAACGAGTACAACAAATAATATCCCTTACGAGTATAACAAATAATATCACTTACGAGTACAACAAATAATATCCCTTACGACTACAACAAATAATAACCCTTACCTTTGAAAGAATAGTATTGGATATAGAAGTAGTGAAGTAGCAGAACATTTTTCTTCTTTCTCTCTAGAGTTTCAGTGAATTCGTAAGAAATAATGAAGGAATGAACTTCTATTTATAGAAGAATGGACTGCATAGTAACTAATTCATGAACGGTCCAGATTGATTGACTTTTAATCGGACGGTCCATATTTAAAGCAAAATCTTTTAAATAAAATATAATATATTCTATTTATAATCTAATAAAATGAATAACTTTATAAAAGTATTCTGTTTTATATAAAAAAATTTTACTATGCAAAATACTATGCAGACACTATGCAACACTATGCATAATAAAAATACAATATATTATATTTATAGAATAACTTTATAAAAGTATTCTGTTTTATATAAAAAGATTTTACTATGAAAAATACTATGCATAATAGAATATAATATACTCTATTTATAGAATAACTTTATAAAAGTATTCTGTTTTATATAAAAAGTTTTTCTATTTTATTACATTAATAATACTAATAAAACAAAACTGAGTGACTTATCACGTAACATCAATAATCAATACCGTGTGCTACTATGCAACCACGCGTATTACTGTATTTTTACTACCGGGTAGTTCAACAGTTTTAAAGGTAAAACTTCCGCCGTTATTCTCATAAAAATATTTTTGTCGTTTTCTCCATCCAACAATAATTTCGTTGCGGGGTCCACCAATGATTGTACCGTCATACGGACATTCCTCGACAAAAAGAATATTTTATATCAACTTACTTTGCAAAAAAAAATTTCACATATTACCCTTAACTTTAAACTTTTATCAATTTAACTATTTACCAAAATAGAAAAAATTGAATACTTTTATTTCATAAAATTCGGGGTCTCACAATCTCCCCTCCTTATGAAATTTTGCCCTCAAAATTTACGTACGTACCTGATATTCGAAGAGATGAGAATACCTTGCTTTTTATTCGGACTATACCTTTGATGAGTGAGATTTATACTCGCGAATCGAATACTTTATGACTTAAATAGTTGCCTGTTCTCATAGAGTTTATATGTTTTTATATGATTATAGTGTTGTTGTGCTTAATTGACATATTACATGGCTTATCAGGTGTTTTCTAGCATTCAGGGGCGAAACGGGCATTTTATGCATAAGCCGCATTGCGGCGCCAATGACAAGCATATTGGCCGCGCCGCAGCGCCACTCCCTGGTCCATGCTGACATCATATTCGCGTCATGGCGCTAATATTCCTTCTTGGGCCCGCGCTGCAGCGCGAGCTCCAGTCTCCTTATTAATGACACGGCGCTGCAGCGCCAGCCACAACTTATTTGGCCGCGCGGTGGCGCCAGGTCCGGTTCCCAGACAACCAATGTCTTGTTTTAATCTAGCTCGAAGGCGGAAGACATAACGGGGGAGAAAGGCAGCCTCTGCAATCTATCTCTTATAACTTAGAACATAGGTTAGCTTAGCTTAATTTAGTTTTTCTTTGTAATTTCTCTTTCTTTCCCTGAGTTGATGTTTGTACATATAGTTTAGGTAGATTTAGGGAGAAGTCTGTATTTCTTTGGAGCACAAGAGCTACGAGCGACACGGAGTGGAAATCTTGATTTGAGAGGACTGCGTGGAGATCGAAGAGGCTTTGACATAGTTTCTTCTATCCATTTATTTCATCTAATTTTGTATTCTACAAATGTTGTCTTATTTGCTACTTGTATTTGGTTTATTAACTATGAACTGATTATTGGCTCTAAGGTTATAATGGATCCCTTTGTTATTTGAATTGACTGTCTTTATGTCTTTGGTTGGCACCATATGATTTGGGTTAATATATTTGTGCTTTATGATTCTTGTTAAGAAATTAGTGATGATTTTGGTAATCTGCATGATATCAACAGAAGAATTGTAGATTTACACCTAAATATATTGACATGTGATTGTGGGTTTTGACTGCATAAGTTGTGCGTAGAATAGACATATCTTTGTGCGCCACGTGCGACCTATTTGAGAACCTATGCTTAAATCCTTGTTATAATTGATTCGCATAGACATATGTAAGATTGCATCTAGCTTGGACGTTCCTTTCTGTTCTATCCCCTGTTGGGTAGATCTGGAAATGATATGTTTGTGCATACCTCGACAAAGGTGCATAGGCACCTATGTGTTCTCGATCGACAAATTGTCATGACCATTAAGACCAAAGAGAGAAGGGTAGCTAGTTTGATGAAGCATAACATGCCAGGTGTTCGATAGAATGCCTGTGTGGGGATGAAGTTGAACCTTAGCTTGTATTTCCTTAGATTACCATTCGTTATCCATTTACTTGTTTTGTTAATTAGTTAACTAGATTAATCACACTTCCATTTACTGTTGTTCGAATAAGACTTTAGCGATATATAGTCGATATTTGGTAAATATTAGTGATAGTTCCTCGTGGGAACGACATTCTACTTATCAGTGTATTACTTGTTAGACCACGTATACTTGCGCGTGTTTAGTGATCGGTTATCCGACCAATAAGTTTTTGGCGCCGTTGCCGGGGAACTATTATTTTAATATTGTCCAATATTGATTTCAATCAATAGAGTCTTGCTTTGAACGTGTATATATTTATTTCATTTATTTGTTTGATCTTTCTTTCTTTTTGTTTTTAAGTTTACAGAGTATGGACGATCAATGTTATCAAGGGCCTTATGAGGGGACAACGCAACCACGCTCAGAAGAAGGACTCGAGATATTGCAACTTCAAATTGCTAATGCCTTGAGGTTTTCTGATAATCTTGAATGTCAGTCCACTCAGAATGCCTACTGTCAGAATCAAGCTGACTTTGAACCGATCTCCTATTATCCAAACTATCAGGGTTATCCAAACTCAATGGACTATAGTCAAGAGTCATATCATGATCTGAATCATGTCTCTCAGTTTGACAGTCAGTTTCCACCGTATTATGAGTTGACGTCTCAACCCAATGAGAGCTTTTATGAGACCTCAACACAAGAAGAAGAGAATAGGCTTGAAGAGCTTCTCGCCGACTTTATTGAGAGAAATGAGGTTCGGATGGCAAGCCAAAAAGCGGCATTGCACATCCTTGAGAATCAATTGGGACAACTCGTCAATGCCATCACAAATCCACCGCGAAGCAATCTCCCGGTCTTAATTGATCTCGACGATGAAGCTGTAGAGCATTGCACGATGGATACGCAATGAAAATGCAATGAGTCTCGCACAGTTGTTGAGGGAGACATCATAGTGCAGACTGGCTAACCGGTGGAGTCTGAAGTTGGAAACAATATGATTAAGAGTGGTTCACTGTCAAGATTGATCAACAACCTGAACCCATGCTCCCGATTGTGGAAATCTATGAGGGCCAAATAGCGCACAAAGAACGCTTTCAAATTAATGAATAAGGGGAATTAGTGGATAATTCCAGTGGTGAAAGATTTTTTGTGCTGAATGATGAAGAAAGCGAGGATGACCAATCATCCATGTCTGCCAAGAATCCAAAAGAATTGACGAATAGGCGGCATGAAAAGGTCATTTTCATTTATGAGCCAAATTGATCGGCGTCGGTATAGTCAAGCCGACGACTTTAAAACAAGCGCTTGGTGGGGAGGCACCCCCATCGCGGTATAAATTTTATCTATTTCCCTTTACTTATATCTAGTTTACTCTATAGTTACTTATTGTATTATATGTAATCATGCATATTTACTTCGTAGAGTCTTCTGTTATAGTGGTCTTGGCATGTGCAGATAACAGGAAGAGAAATTTTAGAAATTGGCAACTCGCGCCGCGGCGCTACTATATACACTGGGTATCACGCCGCAGCATCGTCTTCGAGCCCCAACGCCATGATTCACACTGCAGTGCCAAGGCTTTATTGCCCAACCTCTCTCATCCGTGTCGCATCACCGAATATCAAAGCCTTACACGCGTCGCGGCGCCAAAGTGGCTCTCACCTCCTGTTAACTCGCGTTGCAGCGCCAAGAAACAAGGGGCTACCCGCGTCGCGGCGCCGGCAGAGAGATTTTGGCTCTTAAGAGCAGTTTTTACTCTAGAAATCATCCCACTACGTCTATACCTCTAGACAGTTTCAGCCCTCTCTCGTCAGTAAAACACAAAAGAACCCAAGCAGCTGGTTCATTCCCAAAAATTCCTAGCAACGATCGAACGAGACTCATCTAAACCAACCATAACAATCAGAGAGCATCGATTTCTTGTCAGATTCACCCACAAAATTCTTAAACTAGGGTTTCTCACTTAAGGTAATTGGGGATTTTTGTCAATTTTATTTCTTCAATTCGTGGGATTGTGTTGCTCTTCTTGTTGTGATTTGGTGTGATTTCCGCTACCGAAAACCTGGTTTGAGCATTTACAAACAAAGGTTATCCAAGTTGGTAGTAAAGACCGCACACAAGGTGTTCGATAAAGTGCCTGAACCACAAAGTTGACTGGTTTAGGCTGTTTTGATCTTATAAGTTGGGTTTTCTGCCGCTGTTCATATCAACTGCTTCAAATTCAGAAATGGCACAAAAGCGACAACGCCTTAGCGTCGGCGGTTCCTCATCCGCTGCACCAACGCCATGGGACAGAGCCAAATTCACCGATGAGGAGGCATGGAAACGGTACAAGAGCTCTTTTGCCGCTCAAAATTTGATTCCCGAGCGGGGTTTGAGGCCGGGCAAAAATGATGGCGAGTTGGTGACCATGATCTCGAGACGCCAGTGGATTCACTTCACGAGGTCGCCTGATTCGGCTATTGTATCTGTGGTTCAGGAATTCTATGCCAATGCTAGTGCCGAGGGTCCTTCAGTTGTCCAAGTTAGGGGGAAGACAGTGGATTTTGGAAGCCTAGCTATTAACGATCTATTTGCCACGCCCAACTATGAGGGCAAGGATTATACGGAGCCAGGACTCCGCAGCTTTAACTTAGAGGATATTATCAGGAGGCTCTGCAAGCCCGGGATGTCATGGAAAAAGAATGACTACACGGGGAAAAGTTCAGCTTCCCGTCTTCAACACTCAGTCACTATGGGAAGGCATGGTTTAGCTTTATCTGTGAGAATAAGATTCCAACCCATCACCTTAGCAACGTGACGAAGGATAGAGTGATCCTTTTATTTGCTTTTGTCACGGGCGTGAAAGTGGACATCGGGGTGCTCATTCACGAGTCCATTATAAAAGTGATCAAGAGCACAGTTGCTTCGGGACTCCCTCACCCATCAATGATCACCAGGCTATGCAAGAGGGCAGGTATCCATTAGGGCCTGAAGAGATAACTCTGCCTCCCATGTCAATCATTGACCACCAGACGATCGCATGCTTCATTGTGTGGGACGGAGCAGAGTCATATATTAGAGGTGAAGGATTCAGACCACCTATAGCGCCGCCCCCTACTACAGAGCTAGAGCAGGGACATACTTCAGGCGCAGGCCCAGCTGGACAGGGGCTATTGACTGACATTATGGCGTCTCTCACACTGTTGCACCAGAAACAGGATGCCGAGGCGCAGAGGCAGCGGAGGCACATAGTTGCAGTAGCGCAAAGGAAGGAGATAGCGATGCAGTACCAGGCTGAGTTGGTAAACACTATGCAGTGCATCTACACCGTGTATAGTGGCGAGAACGAGGAGTTCACGCCATTCTAGTTCCCGGAGCCTCCTGTTTTCCCACCCTACCCTCCACCATAACCACCTGCCGAGGCTAACGAGGACGAGACCGCTGTCGAGTGAGCCACTTCAGGGAAGCCCTCTTGTATACCATTGCTTTATATTTAGTAATGAGGGCATTGCTCACCTCAAGTTTGGGGGTGCTTTGGTTATATCTGTTATTTCTCTACTGCCATGTTAGGATTGCATACTTTAGACTTATTATGTTTTTATCATCGGTATTGTGGTGCAGTCATTTTGAAATGCAGGATTTTTAGGATTATGCTTTAATTTTTATGCCATGAACTGTTTTTGGTTTTTATTATTTAATGCTTTGATTATTATCAGCATGATTGTGGTTTTTAGCCATCTTTTGGGGCTTTTTACAGATTATATGCTTGTGCCATATAAATGGCCTTTTTACCCTATTTTGAGCTGCTATTTAGCAAGGGTTATAGCTATCATTGATTTTTGATTGTGGCTGATGACAAGTGTCAAGTATTTATGCTTATCTCTTAGAGTCGTGTCAAGCATGTATGAGCTAGGGGTTGTTCAATTGATAAGTTTAGACTGTTATTGATCCGTCTTCCTTAGCAAGCACCGACCAACTGTGTTAACTCGTTATTTTTTGAATTGAGTTCGATTATTTATTATTTTGAGAGTTTGTTCACTTTTATAAACTTTCATTTTTACAAGGTAATAAAAGACTTAGAGGTTTATACAATTTTGGATCTTTGTTTCTGGCATGTTGGCATATAAATTTTTTTTTTGAATGGAACGAAATAAGAATAGAAAAGAAGTGTTTTATCGAAAGTTTTGAGGTGGGTCGAGATGGAGCGTAAAACACACTTTCCCATAAACGCAAGACCGATATCGAGATGGAGCATAAAATACACTCGCTTAATAAAGTTCATTTTTGTTGTAAAAACTCAATGTCTTATGTTGATTACGTGGCCATTACTGCTAAAGTTATTAGATTTATATGGGTGTTCTACACCTAGTGCCCTAAAATCATCTGGCTTGGGAATCACAGATCAAAAGCTCATTCATGGGTAGTTCTGAATAGCCTAAGGTAATTAAGTACTGTCCAAGTCAGATTTTATTGTCATCATGCTAGAGTCTTTTTATCTTTTCCTGCATTTGCGTTTTATTCTTAATGCTTGTTAAATGTTTAAGTTGCGAAGTTTGCTTATTGATATTAGCAATTGACTCTGCGATCTTATTTGAGTTATGATTAGTTAGGACGGTTGGTCTTCACACACGCACATAGAATGGATCGATTACAGTCTTATGCTTGAAATTGAATGAACCATTATTCATTTATGTGTTTGTCCTATTCTCTTAGAGTGGTTATGATCGAGCTTTGAAGCCATGATAATACTTTAAAGTTTTAGTTTTCTTTCGCGTGTGTTTATCATTAGTGTTGTGTTGGTTAGTTTGCTCGAGGACAAGCAAATACTTAAGTTTGGGGGTATTTGATGAGTGGGATTTATACCTGCGAATCGAATACTTTATGACTTAAATAGTTTCCTGTTCTCATAGAGTTTATATGTTTTTATATGATTATAGTGTTGTTGTGCTTAATTGACATATTACAGGGCTTATCAGGTGTTTTCTAGCATTCAGGGGCAAAACGGGCATTTTATGCATAAGCCGCGCTGCGGCGCCAATGCCAAAAATATTGGCCGCGTCGTAGCGCCAATCCCTAGTCCATGCTGACATCATATTCGTGTCGCGGCACCAATATTCCTTCTTGGGCCCGCGTTGCAGCGCGAGCTCCGGTCTCCTTATTAATAACATGGCGCTGCAGCACCAGCCACAACTTATTTGGCCGCGCTGTGGCGCCAGGTCCGGTTCCCAGACAACTAATGTCTTGTTTTAACCTAGCTCGAGGGCAGAAGACATAGCGGGGGGAGAAAGGCAGCCTCTGCAATCTATCTCTCACAACTTAGAACATAGGTTAACTTAGCTTAATTTAGTTTTTCTTTGTAATTTCTCTTTCTTTCCATTAGTTGATGTCTGTACATATAGTTTTGGTAGATTTAGGGAGAAGTCTGTATTTCTTTGGAGCACAAGAGCTACGAGCGACACGGAGTGGAAAGATTGATTTGAGCGGACTGCGTGGAGATCGAAGGGGCTTTGACAGAGTTTCTTCTATCCATTTATTTCCTCTAATTTTGTATTCTACAAATGTTGTCTTATTTGTTACTTGTATTTGGTTTATTAACTATGAACTGATTATTAGCTCTAAGGTTATAATGGATCCCTTTGTTATTTGAATTGACTGTCTTTACCTCTTTGGTTGACACTATATGATTTAGGTTAATATATTTGTGCTTTATGATTCTTGCTAAGAAATTAGTGATGATTTTCGTAATCTGCATGATATCGACAGAAGAATTGTAGATTTACACCTAAATATATTGGTATGTGATTGTGGGTTTCAACTGCATAAGTTGTGCGTAGAATAGACATATCTCTGTGCGCCATATTCGACCTAATTGAGAACCTATGCTTAAATCCTTGTTATGATTGATTCGCATAGACATATGTAAGATTACATCTAGCTTGGACGTTCCTTTCTGTTCTATTCCCTGTTGGGTAGATCTGGAAATGATATGTTTGTGCATAGCTCGACAGAGGTGCATAGGCACCTATGTGTTCTCGGTCGATAAATTGTCGTGACCATTAAGACCAAAGAGAGAAGGGTAGATAGTTTGATGAAGCATAAAACGCCATGTGTTCGACAGAATGCCTGTGTGGTGGTGAAGTTGTGACCTTAGCTTGTATTTTCTTAGATTACCATTCGTTATCCATTTACTTGCTTTGTTAATTAGTTAACTAGATTAGTCACACTTTCATTTACTGTTGTTCGAATAAGACTTTAGCGATATATAGTCGGTATTTGGTAAATATTAGTGATAGTTCCTCGTGGGAACGACATTCTACTTATCACTATATTACTTGTTAGACATCGTATACTTGCGCGTGTTTAGTGATCGGTTATCCGACTAACAACCTTCCTGGTTTTTTCCTCTGTATCATGATTTTCCCATTGCTCATCTCCTGTATTTCAGATATCATTCTAGAATACAGTTTCAAAATAAGGGTTAATTGACATGCCACATATTATCCATATACTCTGACTGACCAGTTAAATACCAAATAAACTTAGGTATGTCATACTAGCGAAGGAATTCCCCCGTCTCTCCCCTCTTAGTTCTAGTCTCACATCTTAGCCATGGATTATAACCCTAAGCTTTGATACCAACTGTGACGCCCCCAAAATAGGTATACATCATCCATCTTGAGTCGCCAAATACGTGGTACAGAATTCAAATACAAACTTAATTATAAAAAAGTCGTGTAAAATACGACAAAACATATGCTGTGAATTTTAATACAAATATTGTCATCTAGACAATATCCACACTCAATGGAGTCCTTATTATATTTATTATTACACTATTTCACAGAATAGTGAGGACTACTAATGCACCATCTAGGACCATCACTCTGTTCCCCGACTAGTCCCAGCTACGTTCTCATTTTCTGAAGAGAACAATGAAAGCAAAAGGGTGAGCTTAACTAGCCCAATAAGAAATATTATGACTAAGATAATGCAGAATAAATTATCATTAGCCTTCAACAATGTTAAACTGATAAAATACAATAGACATCAAGTTTAACTGCAGCGGAACAAGCAATCCATTAGAAGAGTCAAGTAGAGAATAAAATCTACTATCTTCTATGATTTAAAAGATTTTTCATCACTTTTATCGCTGAGACTGAGCTTAATAAATAATCCACATCACCGAATCATCGCTGCACTACGGCCAATGATATTCGTTAATATCACATCCATGAATTATCCATACACTACGGGCCAAGGATATTCATTATTATCACATCTATGAATTAATATTTCATTGCTGAGACTCAGCTCAATAATTAATCCACATCATCGAATCATCCCCGCACTACAGGCCAAGGATATTCGTTAATATCACGACCACGAATTATCTATGCACTACAGGCCAAAGATAATCGTGTTTTCATCAACGGTCCTGATCATGCCATAAAACAATTCATCTTTGTACCCTTGGCCGAAGAGAATCCATAGCCATTGTAAGACCCTAACTTATTATTAATAGAATTTAATTTTCTCTATTTATTATTTTGAAATAGTAAGAGTTGATTTCATTAATGTGGATAGTTATGGGTAAAATACGCAAATATTTCAAAATAAGCAAGTGGTTATAAAATATTCATTGTTGTCGGAAAATATTCATTTGATCGTGGAATATTCTTGCTGTCGGGGAATATTTATACGACGGCCCAGTCTTTTGTGGGCCCCATAACGGAAAGCGATTGGATGAAGAAAACGACAAATATAAGTTGTTTAAAAATAACGGCGTAGTTATTACCGTCAATACTGTTAAAATACTCGGTGGTTAAAACACAGTAGCACACGGTATTGCACCAATTATTGATTCTTACGTAAGAAGGCACTACTCAATAATTGTTACAGTAATTACTGTTTAGTATTTTATTTTATTGATTCAATAATTGCTGTGTTGATATTTTATATTACTGTTGTTTCAATAATTGTCACTACACAGTATTTTTCATTATCTAAGCAATAATTCATATTATCTGAATAATATTATTGGATAACATTATTGGCAATGTCTAGAAAGTTCTGTCTAAGGAGAGGTTTGGTCACCTAATTGCGCGCCAGTAAGGAGAGATCCTTATTGGAAAGCCCCCTCTTTCCTGGGAACTGCCTGGTTGTCAATATTGTGATTTTGTAATATTATTTGTGAATAATTAATTATTTATTCATATGATGAGGAAAATATTGATTTTATGTGGATATAGATGGAGAAAATTTTCAATGTGACAATTGTTGAAAATTAAAATTTTATCTTTTTCTGATAAAATAGTTCATTTAAATATATTATTATATTTTAATAATATAATAATGATGATATTTTTACAATGAATGTGTGATATATGAGTATACGAGGAGAAAGAGTATTTTTGTTGCAATAAATGTTTAAAACATGTTAAACAAGTCGGTGGACCCCATTTCTTGACTGAAATTTGATTATAGCCTGTAAAATCGCCTGTTTATGGATTTCGGTCAATTTTTGTTTGAAATTTGGAAAAACTTTCTTCTGTAAAGTTGTAGAGAATTGAATGTCCTATAAAAACACGTGAGATTCGAATTTTCTGACAAAAGGACTATTTATGGTGAATTATTGAAGTTCCTAAGCTCCGAAATAATTGATTTTTGGAAGTTTAAATTATTTTAAATTAGAAAAACATTTTTTGTTGTTGTTAGTCTTGTGTAGTGGGCTGGTTGGTGGCTGATGTTGGGCAAATTAAGTGTGCGTTGGAAAAATATATATATATATATATATATATTATTAATTTATTAAATTTTTTACTTTGGTGTTCTAAGCATTTTTCTATAAATAGGGTGCTTAGGTTAGAATTGAAAATCACACCAGAAACTGAAGTTTTCTCTCTCTATAGTTATCGAGCGTATTCTTGTGAGTATTTTGAGTATACTTTGAGTATTGCTATACGGTGCAAATTCAAGTCATAGCCTATATCCGGTGTTTCAGCTAGAAGTACTGATCTTCCGAGGTAAGGGATATTTTTTTTTAAATGATATTATTTCTTCTAATATCATTATGCCGAAGTATTGATTTGAACTTTTAATCAAATTGGGAACTTTTTGTGTCGGAGTTATTATTCACGTATACTGCACTATTCACGTATACGACACTATTCACGAATACGACACTATTCATCGAAAAATGAAAATTTTCCTTTTCGTCTAAAATATCTATTGTGGATACTAGCTTTGATTGTATCCATGTTTTGATCATACTTGAATTTTACACCACTATGATTATTTTTGAGGTATTTTTGGACATGGATAAAACAAAGTACGAATCCTTAATCCTTAATCCTTGTCATTTTGTTTCAATGGATTCGTTTCTTTAAAAATATTTTTCATCATCCTCAGTCTTAAATTATGATATTATTGAATATCTTTGACCTGTAGTGCAAAGATGAATGATTTCTGATGAATATCTTTGGCCCGTAGTGCAAAGATGAACATGTGTTTAGATGAACATGACCAACTGATGAATATCTTTGGCCTATAGCGCAAAGATGAATATTTGATTCCAGATATATATTGATTGATGTTACAGGGATAAAAGATAGACGATGAACTTTAAATTCATATATAGAAGATAGTAGTTTGCATTCTCTACTTAACTCTTCTAATGAATTATTATTTCCGCTGCGAATATTGATTTAAAACTTGTTGTCTATTGTATTCTATTAGATTTTTCCCTGTTGAAGACTAACGATAATTTGTTGTATATTATCTTAGTCATAATATTCTTTACTGGGCTAGTTGAGCTCACCCTTTTCCTTTTTGTTCCATTTTTCTTCTCAGGAGGCGAGAATGTAGCGAGTACGAGTCGGGGTATGGAATGAAGGTTCTAGAGAGAGTTGTTTAGTAGTCCTCACCATTTTTGTAAAATAATGTATCAATAAATGTGATGAGGATTTATTTGGGTATAGATATTGTCTAGAAGATAATATTTGTATTCAAACTCATAGTTTTACTATTGTAATAATAATGTTGTAGTTGTTTCTGCACCATGTATTGACAACTCAGAATGGGTGATGTATACCAATTTTGGGGGCGTCACAGTTGGTATCAGAGCTTAGGGATATGATCTCTGACGGAGATCGGGGAATAGAACTAGGAGGGGAGAGACGAGTAAATCCTTCGCTAGTGTGTCCTACCTAAGCTTATTTGTTAGTTGGTCAGTATATAGGGATATTATGTTATATATTGATTTCCTTAATTAACCCTTGTTTTATGACAGTATTTGAGAATGTCGACTGAGAATATTAACAGTGGAAATGAGACCATTGAGACGTCTGTACTCACCAACGAGGAGAACGTGCAACCGGCTGGCAATGTTCCTTCTGTGAACAACACCACTGAGCAG
Organism: Panax japonicus; assembly: GCA_020205505.1. NCBI lineage: Eukaryota > Viridiplantae > Streptophyta > Magnoliopsida > Apiales > Araliaceae > Panax > Panax japonicus. The sequence continues at coordinate 18,962,002 of CM035105.1, forward strand.
ATGATGAACGAGGGGATGTTTAGAAGCTTTTTGCAGTTCATGCAGAATCAGACGAGGGAGACTCGTGTTCAAAATACAGGAGGAAATGATAGCAATTCACGGGTTGTCACAGCCAAGCAGTTCAAAGAGTTGGGACCACCAGAATTTAAGGGAAAGCCAGATCCGATCATGGTGGAAACATAGGTCAAACAAATTACCAAGATATTCGATATCTTGGGATACACGGAGGAACAGAAGGTTCCATTCGCCACCTTTATGTTCCGTGGCGAGGCAGACTGCTGGTGGGAGTCTGTGAAGCGTACCCATCCAGCCGCACTCAGCATGTCTTGGGAGACATTTCAGAAACTATTTAATGACAAATACTTTCCTGAAAGTGTTCGTCATATGAAGGAAGTGGAGTTTATTAGACTGGAGCAGAATAACATGACGGTGTCCCAGTACGAGGCAAAGTTTGCAAAGTTATCCAGGTTTGCACCTCATTTGGTGGAGAATGAGGAACGTATGACGCGGATGTTTCTTAGAGGTTTGAAACTCGGCATACGTCAGTATCTCATTTCTCATAAATTTTCTCTCTACTCAGATGTTGTAAACAGGGCTCAATTATTAGAGCGAGATAACAAGTACGGTCAACTGAGGGACCACAACCAGAATCATACCGGAGATGACAGTCAACAAAACAACGATAACCAGCGGAGAAAGAAAAAGATGGACAAAAATGGTAACCACTCTGGTGGTAATCATGTCCATGAAAATAGAAGAAGCGAGTCAGGAGGAGATTTTAAAAAGAGGAGATTTAACAACGACCATGTGAAGACGACAGTGCCGGCAGCAACTAGTTCTGAGGGAGGAGAACGACCACCGGTCATATGCTATAAATACGGGAAAGAGGGACATATCAGTCCAAACTGCCCACAACAGTTCAAGGTATGCTATAATTGTGGAAAGGAAGGACATATCGCTCGAGATTGTACGGTAGCGAAACCTATTTCAGTGGGGACAATGACTCAAAAGACTGTCCCAGAAAAGTCAAAGTCAACGGTTCTTGGAAGAGCGTTTGTTGTGACTGGTCAAAATGCGAGGAACCCAAACGAGGTGATCACGGGTAAGCTATTTATAAATTCTTGCGAAGTTTATACCTTACTTGATACCGGTGCTACCCATTCATTTATCTCTCGTACTTGTGCTCAACGTTTAAACTTGACTCCGGAGAAATTAGACTTTGCCCTATCTGTGGAAACTCCGTTAGGAGAAACTTTCATCACATCCACTGTTTATAAATCTTGTTTGATTCAAGTTGGCACCATCACCTTAACTGTTGACCTTATCTCTTTAAAGATACTTGCTTTTGATATGATTTTAGGGATTGATTGGTTAACTACTCATCATGCCAAAATTGATTATTTCCGTAAGGTTGTTAGTTTTCATATTCCTAACCAACCTGTTGTACGAATTCAAGCAACTAAACCATTAAAATCAATCACTGTCATATCTAATCATAAAGCTATTCGTTTATTGAAAAATGGATTTTAAGCTTTCTTAGCCCATGTTATGGATTTGAATAAAGACAAGTCAAATTTGAATAATATTCCTGTTGTTATTGACTTTCCTGACGTATTTCCTGAAGAACTTCCCGGTCTACCCCCAGATCGTGAAGTTGAATTCTTTATTGATCTTGAACCTGGTACAAAGCCCATTTCTAAAACCCCATATCGAATGGCTCCTATTGAACTTCAGGAGTTAAAGGTCCAACTACAGGAATTGTTGGACATCGGTTTCATTCGTCTTAGTACATCTCCTCGGGGTGCTCCTGTTTTATTCGTAAAGAAGAAAGATGGGAGTATGCAACTTTGTATTGACTATCGGGAATTGAACAATGTCACCATCAAGAATAGGTATCCTCTACCTCGTATTGATGACCTGTTTGACCAGTTGTAAGGAGCATAATTCTTTTTAAAAATCGATCTTCGTTCTGGATATCATCAGTTAAAGATTAGAACTAAGGATATTCCAAAGACTGCCTTCAGAACTCGGTACGGGCATTAAGAATTCTTAGTCATGTATTTCGGATTGACTAATGCTCCTGCGGCTTTCATGGATATGACGAACTGAGTATTCAAGGAATATTTGGATCAGTTCGTTGTTGTCTTTATTGATGACATTCTCATATATTCCAAAAGTCGTGAAGATCATGAGCACCATTTGAAGCTGGTACTCCAAAGGCTTCGTGAAAATAAACTATATTCCAAATTGAAGAAATTTGAATTCTGGCTTGAGGAAGTAGCATTTCTTGGGCACGTGGTGTCAAAACATGGAGTATCCGTGGACCCGGCGAAGATTGAAGCAATACAAAGTTGGGAGCAACCGAAGTCGGTGACCGAAGTACGTAGCTTTCTGGGCTTAGCTGGTTATTATCGGAGATTCGTGGAAGGATTTTCTCGAATCACTACTCCATTAACTCAGCTGATTTGGAAAGATATAAAATTTGCATGGAGCGAGGAATGCGAGAAGAGTTTCCAAGAGCTCAAGAGGAAACTCATTTCGGCACCTGTTCTAACAATACCATCTGGTACGGATGGATTTATTATCTACAGCGATGCTTCAGGCAAAGGGTTAGGATGTGTTCTCATGCAACATGGGAAAGTCATAGCCTATGCCTCGCGACAACTTTAAGAGTATGAGAGGAAATATCATACTCATGATATAGAGTTGGCAGCAGTCATTTTCGCGCTAAAGATCTGGAGGCACTATCTATATGGGGAGAAAGTTGAGATATATTCAGACCATAAAAGCCTCAAATATTTCTTCACGCAAAAGGAACTCAACATGCGGCAACGACGTTGGCTTGAGCTGTTGAAAGATTACGACCACACTATTTAATACCATCCTGGAAAAGCGAACGTGATAGCTGATGCGTTGAGTAGAAGATCATATGCAGGAATGAGTGCTATGATGTCAAGTATACACATAGAACCAACTTTAATAGAAAAAGTTATGGTTGCTCAAGCCACCGACCCGGAGCTGATGCGTATAATGAAGAAAGTATAAGAAGGTGCTATTCCGGAAGCGAGAATTGATGAAGAAGGAATACTTCGAGTCCACTCTAGACTTTGTGTTCCTAACGACCCTGATTTGAAGTACAAGATTATGATGGAGGCACACAATACACCATTTGCAATCCATCCTGGAAGTACTAAAATGTATCGTGATCTTCGACATACATTTTGGTGGAACAATATGAAGAGAGAGATTGCAAAGTTTATCTCGATGTGATTAACTTGTCAACGTGTAAAGGCGGAGCATCTAGTACCTAAGGGTCCGTTGCAACCACTTGAGATTCTGAAATGGAAGTGGGAACACATTACCATGGATTTCGTTACGGGTCTTCCTATGGTTTCTCAAGGCATCAATGCCATTTCGGTTATTGTTGATAGATTAACCAAGTCTACTCATTTCTTGCCGATACGGGAGACTTATTCCCTTGAACGTCTTGCTAGTATATATGTAAATGAGATTGTGAGGCTGCATGGTATGCCAGTATCCATAGTTTCGGATCGTGACCCAAGATTCACTTCAAGATTTTGGGTTAGCTTTCAAAAAGCTATGGGCACAGATTTACGATTCCGTTCGGCATACCATCTTCAAACGGACGGACAATCAGAGAGGACTATTCAAACTCTTGAAGATTTGTTAAGACTCTGTGTCCTAGACTTCAAGGGCAGTTGAGATAAGTATTTACCATTGGTGGAATTCTCCTACAACAACAGTTATCAGGCAAGTATAGGTGTGGCTCCATTCGAAGCATTATATGGACGAAAATGTCTCTCTCCAGTATGTTGGGACGAGGTGGGTGAAGCAACATTGTTGGGACCCGAGTTGGTACGTATGACTACGGAAAAGATCCAAATGATTCGACAACGTATATAAACGGCACAAGATCGACAAAAGAGTTATGCAGATCTTCATCAAAAAGACGTGGAATTTAGTATTGGGGATCACGTATTATTGCGTGTAGCTCCGTGGAAGGGAGTTACAAGATTTGGGAAACGAGGAAAGCTCAATCCACGATATATTGGTCCATTTCAGATTCTTGACCGAGTAGGAAATGTAGCCTATAGACTCGTGTTACCTCCGAGTATGTCCCGTGTTCATAATGTGTTTCACATATCCGTACTTCGTAAATATGTGAAAGACCCGAACCACGTTATTGAGTTAGAACCAGACGAGATAGCCGAAGACTTAACGTACGAAGAGGTACCTGTCAAGATTTTGGATAGGAAGGAGCATGTCCTACGCACAAAGGTCATACCACAAGTTAAAGTTCTGTGGAGGAATCATGCTATAGAGGAAATGACCTGGGAATTGGAAACGGAAATGAAAGCGAGGTATCCTCATCTTTTTGAAACACCAGGTACGTACGTCAATTTCGAGGACGAAATTTCATAAGGATGGGAGGTTATAAGACCCCAACTTATTATTAATAGAATTTAATTTTCTCTATTTATTATTTTGAAATAGTAAGGGTTGATTTGATTAATGTGGATAGTTATGGGTAAAATACGCAAATATTTCAAAATAAGCAAGTGGTTATAAAATATTCATTGTTGTCGGGGAATATTCGTTTGGTCGTGGAATATTCTTGCTGTCGGGGAATATTCATACGACGGCGCAGTCTTTTGTGGGCCCCATAACGGAAAGCGATTGGATGAAGAAAACGACAAATATAAGTTATTTAAAAATAACGGCGTAGTTATTACCGTTAATACTGTTAAAATACTCGGTGGTTAAAACACAGTAGCACACGGTATTGCACCAATTATTGATTCTTACGTAAGAAGGCACTACTCAATAATTGTTACAGTAATTACTGTTTAGTATTTTATTTTATTGATTCAATAATTGCTGTGTTGATATTTTATATTACTGTTATTTCAATAATTGTCACTACACAGTATTTTTCATTATCGAAGTAATAATTCATATTATCTGAATAATATTATTGGATAACATTATTGGCAATGTCTAGAAAGTTCTGTCTAAGGAGAGGTTTGGTCACCTAATTGCGCGCCAGTAAGGAGAGATCCTTATTGGAAAGCCCCCTCTTTCCTTGGAACTGCATGATTGTCAATATTGTGATTCTGTAATATTATTTATGAATAATTGATTATTGATTCATATGATGAGGAAAATATTGATTTTATGTGGATATAGATGGAGAAAATTTTTAATGTGACAATTGTTGAAAATTAAAATTTTATCTTTTTTCTGATAAAATAGTTCATTTAAATATATTATTATATTTTAATAATATAATAATGATGATATTTTTACAATGAATGTGTGATATATGTGTATACGAGGAGAAAGAGTATTTTTGTTGCAATAAATGTTTAAAACATGTTAAACAAGTCGGTGGATCCCATTTCTTGACTGAAATTTGATTATAGCCTGTAAAATCGTCTGTTTATGGATTTCGGTCAATTTTTGTTTGGAATTTGGAAAAACTTTCTTTTGTAAAGTTGTAGAGAATTGAATGTCCTATAAAAACTCGTGAGATTCAATTTTTTTGACAAAAGGGCTATTTATGGTGAATTATTGAAGTTCCGAAGCTCCGAAATAATTGATTTTTGGAAGTTTAAATTATTTTAAATTATAAAAACATTTTTTTGTTGTTAGTCTTGTGTAGTGGGCTGGTTGGTGGCTGATGTTGGGCAAATTAAGTGTGCGTTGGAAAAATATATATATATATATTATTAATTTATTAAATTTTTTACTTTGGTGTTCTAAGCATTTTCCTATAAATAGGGTGCTTAGGTTAGAATTGAAAATCACACCAGAAACTGAAGTTTTCTCTCTCTATATTATCGAGCGTATTCTTGTGAGTATTTTGAGTATACTTTGAGTATTGCTATACGGTGCAAGTTCAAGTCATAGCCTATATCCGGTGTTTTAGCTAGAAGTACTGATCTTCCGAGGTAAGGGATATTATTTTTTTTAAAATGATATTATTTCTTCTAATATCATTATGCCGAAGTATTGATTTGAACTTTTAATCAAATTTGGAACTTTTTGTGTCGGAGTTACTATTCACATATACGGCACTATTCACGTATACGACACTATTCACGAATACGGCACTATTCATCGAAAAATGAAAATTTTCCTTTTCGTCTAAAATATCTATTGTGGATACTAGCTTTGATTGTATCCATGTTTTGATCATTCTTGAATTTTACACCACTATGATTATTTTTGAGGTATTTTTGGACATGGATAAAACAAAGTATGAATCCTTAATCCATAACAGAACTACGAGGGGAGAGACAAGTAAATCCTTCGCTAGTGTGTCCTACCTAAGCTTATTTGTTAGTTGGTCAGTATATAGGGATATTATGTGATATATTGATTTCCTTAATTAACCCTTGTTTTATGACAGTATTTGAGAATGTCGACTGAGAATATTAACAGTGGAAATGAGACCATTGAGACGCCTGTACTCACCAACGAGGAGAACGTGCAACCGGCTGGCAATGTTCCTCCTGTGAACAACACCACTGAGCAGATGATGAACGAGGGGATGTTTAGAAGCTTTTTGCAGTTCATGCAGAATCAGACGAGGGAGACTCGTGTTCAAAATACAGGAGGAAATGATAGCAATTCACGGGTTGTCACAGCCAAGCAGTTCAAAGAGTTGGGACCACCAGAATTTAAGGGAAAGCCAGATCCGATCATGGTGGAAACATAGGTCAAACAAATTACCAAGATATTCGATATCTTGGGATACACGGAGGAACAGAAGGTTCCATTCGCCACCTTTATGTTCCGTGGCGAGGCAGACTACTGGTGGGAGTCTGTGAAGCGTACCCATCCAGCCGCACTCAGCATGTCTTGGGAGACATTTCAGAAACTATTTAATGATAAATACTTTCCTGAAAGTGTTCGTCATATGAAGGAAGTGGAGTTTATTAGACTGGAGCAGAATAACATGACGGTGTCCCAGTACGAGGCAAAGTTTGCAAAGTTATCCAGGTTTGCACCTCATTTGGTGGAGAATGAGGAACGTATGACGCGGATATTTCTTAGAGGTTTAAAACTCGGCATACGTCAGTATCTCATTTCTCATAAATTTTCTCTCTACTCAGATTTTGTAAACAGGGCTCAGTTATTAGAGCGAGATAACAAGTACGGTCAACTGAGGGACCACAACTAGAATTATACCGGAGATGGCAGTCAACAAAACAACGATAACCAGCGGAGAAAGAAAAAGATGGACAAAAATGGTAACCACTCTGGTGGTAATCATGTCCATGAAAATAGAAGAAGCGAGTCAGGAGGAGATTTTAAAAAGAGGAGATTTAACAACGACCATGTGAAGACGACAGTGCCGGCAGCAACTAGTTCTGAGGGAGGAGAACGACCACTGGTCATATGCTATAAATGCGGGAAAGGGGGACATATCAGTCCAAACTGCCCACAACAGTTCAAGGTATACTATAATTGTGGAAAGGAAGGACGTATCGCTCGAGATTGTACGGTAGCGAAACGTAGTTCAGCGGGGACGATAACTCAAAAGGCTGTCCCAAAAAAGTCAAAGTCAACGGTTCCTGGAAGAGTGTTTGTTGTGACTGGTCAAAATGCGAGGAACCCAAACGAGGTGATCACGGGTAAGCTATTTATAAATTCTTGCGAAGTTTATACCTTACTTGATACCGGTGCTACCCATTCATTTATCTCTCCTACTTGTGCTCAACGTTTAAACTTGACTCCGGAGAAATTAGACTTTGACCTATCTGTGGAAACTCCGTTAGGAGAAACTTTCATCACATCCACTGTTTATAAATCTTGTTTGATTCAAGTTGGCACCATCACCTTACCTGTTGACCTTATCTCTTTAAAGATACTTGCTTTTGATGTGATTTTAGGGATTGATTGGTTAACTACTCATCATGCGAAATTTGATTGTTTCCTTAAGGTTGTTAGTTTTCATATTCCTAACCAACCTGTCGTACGAATTCAAGCAACTAAACCATTAAAATCAATCACTGTCATATCTAATCATAAAGCTATTCGTTTATTGAAAAACGGATGTCAAGCTTTCTTAGCCCATGTTATGGATTTGAATAAAGACAAGTCAAATTTGAATAATATTCCTGTTGTTATTGACTTTACTGACGTATTTCCTGAAGAACTTCCCAGTCTACCCCCAGAACGTGAAGTTAAATTCTTTATTGATCTTGAACCTGGTACAAAGCTCATTTCTAAAACCCCATATCGAATGGCTCCTATTGAACTTCAGGAGTTAAATATCCAACTACAGGAATGGTTGGACATCGGTTTCATTCGTCCTAGTACATCTCCTTGGGGTGCTCCTGTTTTATTCGTAAAGAAGAAAGACGGGAGTATGCGACTTTGTATTGACTATCGGGAATTGAACCATGTCACCATCAAGAATAGGTATCCTCTACCTCGTATTGATGACCTGTTTGACCAGTTGCAAGGAGCACAATTCTTTTCAAAAATCGATCTTCGTTCTGGATATCATCAGCTAAAGATTAGAACTGAGGATATTCCAAAGACTGCCTTCAGAACTCGATACGAGCATTAAGAATTCTTAGTCATGTCTTTCGGATTGACTAATGCTCTTGCGGCTTTCATGGATATGATGAACCGAGTATTCAAGGAATATTTGGATCAGTTCATTGTTGTCTTTATTGATGACATCCTCATATATTCCAAAAGTCGTGAAGATCATGAGCACCATTTGAAGCTGGTACTCCAAAAGCTTCGTGAAAATAAACTATATGCCAAATTGAAGAAATGTGAATTCTGGCTTGAGGAAGTAGCATTTTTTGGGCACGTGGTGTCAAAACATGGAGTATCCATGGACCCGACGAAGATTGAAGCAATGCAAAATTGGAAGAAACCGAAGTCGGTGACCGAAGTACGTAGCTTTCTGGGCTTAGCTGGTTATTATCGGAGATTCGTGGAAGGATTTTCTCGAATCGCTACTCCATTTACTCAGCTGACTCGGAAAGATATAAAATTTGCATGGTGCGAGGAATGAGAGACGAGTTTCCAAGAGCTCAAGAGGAGACTCATTTCGGCACCTGTTCTAATAATACCATCTGGTACGGATGGATTTATTATCTACAGCGATGCTTCAGGCAAAGGGTTAGGATGTGTTCTCATGCAACGTGAGAAAGTCATAGCCTATGCCTCGCGACAACTTTAAGAGTATGAGAGGAATTATCATACTCATGATATAGAGTTGGCAGCAGTCGTTTTCGCGCTAAAGATCTGGAGGCACTATCTATATGGGGAGAAAGTTGAGATATATTCAGACCATAAAAGCCTCAAATATTTCTTCACGCAAAAGGAACTCAACATGCGGCAACGACGTTGGCTTAAGCTGTTGAAAGATTACGACCACACTATTCAATACCATCCTGGAAAAGCGAACGTGGTAGCTGACGCGTTGAGTAGAAGATCAACAATTTTTTTAAAACGTATTTTTTTAAAAAAAGTGAATATATTTTTTTTAAAAATAGTTTTTTCAAAAAATCAATTTTTTTTAAAAACAGATTTTTAAAAAAATAGTGTTCTAAAAAAATATAATTTTTTTTAAAAATATAATTTTTTTAAAAAACATAATTTTTTAAAAAACATATTTTTTTAAAAAAATAGAAAATTTTTAAAACAGTTTTTTTTAAAAAAATGGCTTTTTAAAAAAAGAGAATTTTTAAAAAATAGATTTTTTTTAAAATGAAACTTTTTAAAATATATATTTTTAAAAACTATTTTTTCAAAAAAATCAATTTCTTTTTAAAAATAGATTTTTAAAAAAAATTGAATTCTAAAAAAAATATTTTTTAACAAAACATATTTTTTTAAAAAAAATTGATTTTTTAAAAAAAAATCTGTTTAAAAAATTTCTACCATTTTTTAAAAATCTTATAAATTCTATTTTTATAAAAAATTTTTAAAAAATTTCTACCGTTTTTTTAAAAATATTTACCGTTTTTTAAAATTCTGTTTACAAATTCTATTTTTTTAAAAATCTGTTTAAAAAGATGTTTTAAAAAAAATTGAATTTTTTTAAAAAGGTGTTTTTTTAAAAAGTATATTTTTTTAAAAAAATTTATTTTTCAAAAAGTCTGTTTTTTAAAAAAATTATTTTTTCAAAAATTTCTGCTTTTTTTATAGATATTTAAAAAAAACTGTTTTAAAATCAAATTTGAAAAAAAAGTTCTACTTTTTTGAAAAATCTGTTTTTTTAAAAAGTTCCATTTTAAAAAAAATATTTTTAAAAAAAATTCTCTTTTTTTAAAAATCTATTTTTTTAAAAAAACTTTTTTTTAAAAAAATTTATTTTTTTAAAAAAATATGTTTTTTAAAAAAAGTATATTTTTTCTAGAATTCTATTTTTTTGAAAAATCTATTTTAAAAAAAAAATTATTTTTTTTTGGAAAAACTATTTTTTTAAAAAAAATCTGTTTTCAAAAAAAAAATATTTTTAAAAAAATCTATTTTTTTAAAAATTTTTTGTTGTATTTTATTATGTTTTTGTTATTTTTAAAACTTTAAAATGTTAATTTTTTTTAAAAAAAAGTTGTTTTTAATTTTTTAGTCACATAAGCAATTTTTTATTTTTTGCCTCATCAGCGCCACGTCAGCGCCACCTTAACATCTGTCAACTATTTTGGACTGAATGACCCAATTAAATTTTTTTAATTAGTTTAATGATGTAATCGAAAAAATTAAATGTTCAATGGTGTATTAAGTAAAACGTGCCAAGTTTAGTGGTGAAAATCATAGTTTTGCCCATAACATATTTAACTCATATGTTCGTAACTAAACTATTTTCATGAAAAATACCAAATCAGTCAAAAAAATATTTCTTTTTTGGGATTTAGCAGAATATAGTCCCATATTGAACATATATGTTTCTCAGAATTTTTAAAAATCATTTACTATTTTTCAAAAATTAATTTCTAATTAATTCCTTAAGAAATTAGCTACCTCAAGATTAACTCCAGAAATTCCCAAATCTTGGCAGGATCTTACACATGTTAACGTGAGCTTCCAGTTTAAATTTCATGGTCATCGCAGTTATAGAACTCCGGTTATAGCGTCTTTCGTCGAAAAAACCTAAATATTGAAATGGTCATAACTTGCTCATTTTAAGTCGGAATGAGCTCATTTTTGGACAGGAGGTACTTTATACCATATACTTTCATCTCCCAAAAGGCCAAATTTTTCTCACAAATTAAGTGGCCGAAACAGCCCTTTTAAAATCATGGCAGCAGCCTTTTTAATATTTTGCAATTTTTTGTACTTTGCTAAAATCAGTCCACACGAAAATCTACAACACCTTTTCCAGTGATTCCACTTGGATCAGTTACAAAACTCATAGACCTAACTCTAGAACTTGACCACACTCAAAAATTCAAAATATAATATGAGATATGGTCAATTGAATTTCATGGTCCATTTTCACCAAAATCTAATTTTTAAACCCTTTGTGATTTCTAAGAAACTTTCATGTTTTCACATAATAACCAACATAACTCATCATAACACTTACTAATACCACATATACCCATGATTTTCATTAGTCCAATGCTTTTATTATGACTTTCATCATAATCCACGTAAACATATCATTTCCACAATTTAACAAGGAATGAAATACATGTTATTCCCAGCAGAATAATAAATACGAAACCAGGTCCGGCGTAAAACGCACAGACAGGATATTCTAGCAGAATAGTAAAGACAGAACCAAGTCCGGCGTACAACGCACAGACAGGATATTCCAACAGAATAATAAATAATGGAATAACAGAAGAATTTCACCAAGTATAGGGTATCCCGCGTATATAGGTTATTCCAACAGAATAATAAAGAATGGAATAACAAAAGAATTTCACCAATAAGAAAGAAGGAATACCCCTAACGAGTACAACAAATAATATCCCTTACGAGTACAACAAATAATACCCTTTACCTTTGAAAGAATAGTATTGGATATAAAAGTAGTGAAGTAGCAGAACACTTTTCTTCTTTCTCTCTATAGTTTCTCTCTCTAGAGTTTCAGTGAATTCGTAAGAAATAATGAAGGAATGAGCTTCTATTTATAGAAGAATGGACTGCATAGTAACTAATTCATGAACGGTCCAGATTGATTTCCTTTTAATCGGACGGTCTATATTTAAAGCAAAATCTTTTAAATAAAATATAATATATTCTATTTATAATCTAATAAAACGAATAACTTTATAAAAGTATTCTGTTTTATATAAAAAGATTTTACTATACAGGCATTATGCAACACTATGCATAATAAAAATATAATATATTCTATTTATAGAATAACTTTATAAAAGTATTCTATTTTATATAAAAAAGATTTTACTATGCAAAATACTATGCATAATAGAATATAATATCTCCTATTTATAGAATAACTTAATAAAAGTATTCTGTTTTATATAAAAAGTTTTTCTATTTTATTACATTAATAATACTAATAAAACAAAACTGAGTGACTTATCACGTAAACATCAATAATCAATATCGTGTGCTACTATGCAACCACGCATATTACTGTATTTTTACTACCGAGTACAATAATTTTAACGGTAAAACTTCCGCCGTTATTCTCATAAAAATATTTTTGTCGTTTTCTCCATCCGACAATAATTCTGTTGCGGGGTCCACCACTGATTGTACCGTCGTAAGGACATTCCCCGACAAAAAGAATATTTTATATCAACTTGCTTACTTTGCAAAAATAAATTTCACATATTACCCTTAACTTTATACTTTTATCAATTTAACTATTTACCAAAATAGAAAAAATTGAATACTTTTATTTCATAAAATTCGGGGTCTCACATAAGCTCACCCCTTATCTTACATTAGACCTGACAATATAGTTGGTTAACTGTCGGGTCAACCCATATTAACTGGAACCAAATGGGTTGGTTAACTATATTTATTTATTTGGGTTGGTTAAAGTTTGGAACCATATTTTTAAAAAGAAATATAATTCCGATCCGGTTAACCATTTTTCGACCTATATTTTATTTCAAATCCAAATCAAAAGTTTTTTCCACCCATATTTATATATTCAAGAAGTTCAACCACCCACCCCACCCCATCCCACCCCACCCCACCCCCACAAAAAAATATTATGTGATTATATATACACCCCTTACCCCCCCACCTCGCCCCCACCCCCACCCCCACCCCCTACTTCACCCACCCTTTAGCGACAGATAACATATAGCGACGAAAAACATATATATACGGTTCAGATCTTAAGCTCACCGCTTATCCAACTCACCCGAGCTCACCCACTTTTAGCGACGGACCTGGCAACGGTTCGGTCATACAACCGTCGTCTATACTTTTAGCGACGCTATATGTTGTCCGTCGCTAAAAATATAGACGACGGTTGTATGACCGAACCGTCGCCGAGTCCGTCGCTAAAGGGGGTGAGCTCGGGTGAGTTGGATAAAGGATGAACTTAAGATCCGGACTATATATATATATATATAGGGTAAGGATCAAGAGAATTCTCCTTAAATAGCATTCCTCCTTAAATAGTATTCTTTTATTAAAACTACGTCGTTTTGGAGGGACGCGGTGACATTTTTGTAAATACAATGCCATCGCGTATTTACAAAAATGCAATGCCATCCCCTTAGTTCTTGTGGATATCTTCCACAATTGATAAAGTAGTTAATACGCAAAGTGTAAAGACATAAAGTAAATGACATAATATATTTAAGTGGTTTAGAATAAAAAAGACTCCTAGTCCACTCTTCTACTCAACGAATAGAAAATCCACTATGGATGAAGAGTGTCACAAAGACCATATCACAAAGCTATATTACAAGTGAATCACAATGATTCCTTCAATACACTAAGTCTCGGCATATGACACTAAGTCAAGGGAAACTTAGTCCAATTCACTAAGAACTCTTTAAGTCACTTAGACTTGGTATGATGGTCATTTAGACCAGCAAATAACAGTTGAATGATTGCTTGTTGAGGTGTTGCTTAAGTTACGTTAAACTTGATTTCTTAAGAACTTAGCAACTTAAACAGTTGTTTTCTAATCGTAGAGTGGGGCTCTATTAACTTTTGCAGAGGTTCAACTTTTACTGTTATGATTAATACTTGGATTTGAATCCTCATACTCTTTTATAGACCTCCTTGAGATCTTCCCGTTGGAGCGTTGCCGATGTGCATTTAATGCACTGATCCTAGAAGTTCTCTGAAGTTGAGATCTACCACTTGTGAGTGATGTCACATCGCTAAGCTAGCAGTTAGACACAATACTATCTAATCTTCTATTTAAATTAGGAATGATTGGAAACATCTTTGAAGTCTTCACTCTTCAAGTGTGACACCCACAAACTCGGGTATCCTCAAACCCGAATATGGTGTAACACGATACAACCATTCACATACATCCAAATAGATTCACCTTTATAATTCAACCATCATGAATGTAATTAGTAGCTATTATAAACATAATCTTACAACTCACATGTGACGCCCCCAAAATTAGGTATACATCACCCATCTTGAGTCGCCAGATACATGGTACAGAATTTAAATACAACTGTCGTATACAATACGACAAAATATAAACTGTGAGTTTGAATACAAATATTGTCTACTAGAGATTATACAAACTCAAAAGAAGTCCTCATCACAATTATTATCACACTATTTCACAGAATAGTGAGGACTACAAACGCACCATCTATGACCATCACTCTGTTTCTCGACTAGTCCCAGCTACGTTCTCATTTCTTGAAAAGAACAGTGAAAGAAAGGGTGAGCTCAACTAGCCCAGTAAGAAATATTATGACTAAGATAATGCAGAATAATTTATCGTTAGCCTTCAACAGTGTTAAACTGATAAAATATAATAACTATCAAGTTTAACTGCAGCAGAACAAGTAATCCATTAGAAGAGTCAAGTAGGGAATAAAATCTACTATCTTCTATGATTTAAAAGGTTTTTCATCACATTTATCGCTGGGACTCAGCTTAATATATAATCCACATCATCGAATCACCCCTGCACTACGGCCAATGATATTCTTAAGTATCACGATCACAAATTATCCATGCACTACGGGCCAAGGACATTCGTGTATTCATTAATGGTCATGATCATGCCAACAACTATCCATCAATGCATTACGGGCTAATGAGGACTTTTATCATAACATTTGTAACATTACGGTCATGATTACACCGAATAATCCTTGGTCATAATCATACCAAGTCCATCTATGCACTACAGGCCACAGATGACTTTCAACAAAATATAAACATGAGGATGATGACAATGATATAAGAATTCAATAAAACAAGTTCAAGAATTAATTTATCTAGGAACTGATAACGTCCAAATTGTCAACATGATACTGCTTTGTAGAGTTAAATTTAAGAATGCTCAAAAGAATATTTTCATGAAAAGATACTGGATGAAACGCAAATATCAAAGATATTCCACTAATTTCATGGGTATAGAAGTCAAAGTTTTAACCAATAGAGTATAATAAAGAATGAAATAACAAAAGAAATCACCATGCATGTGATAGATCGCACAACCAGGTTATTCCAACAGAATAATAAAGGATGGAACCAGGTCCAGTGTAAACGCACAGACAGAATATTCTGATAGAATAATAAATAATGGAACCAGGTCTGGCGTAAACGCACAGACAGGATATTCTGATAGAATAATAAATAATGGAACCAGGTCCGGCGTAAACGCACAGTTAGGATATTTCGACAGAATAATAAAGAACGGAATTTTAGAAGAATGTCACCAAGTATAGGGTAGCCCGCGTATACAGGTTATTCCAACAGAATAATAAATAATGGAATAACAGAAGTTCTCTTCATGAATACAAAAGAAATAATACCCCTTACCGTAAAAGAAACTGAATATAAGAGTAGGGAAGTAGCAGAATACTTTTGTATAGGTTCTCTTATAATTATCTCTTTAGAGTTTCAGTGAATTCGTAAGAAATAATGAAGGAATGAGCTTCTACTTATAGAAGAATGGACTGTATAGTAACTAACTTATGAACGGTCCAGATTGATTTACTTTTAAACGGACGATCTAGATTAGTTTACTATTAAAACTTAAAACAACGGTACATAATGATTTACTATTAAAACTTTAAACCAGCGATCCATATTGATTTACTATTATAACTCCACCAGCGGTCCATATTGACTTACTATTATATCTTTAACCAACGGTCTAAAAAAATTAGCACATCTCCTCATGGAATAATATTGTACCCAAATACCCGAATGCACAATACTAGAGTGAATAGTAACCGGGTGAATAGTAACTCATGAATAATAATTCGTGAATAGTAACTCATGAATAGTAACTCCGACATGAAAAGTGTCCCGAATACCCAATTGAACAATATATCCTCCAGAAATCAATTATACTAACACAAATTAGTCCAACACAATGGAACTATAAAATTCATCTTTAATCAACACGAACTTATTCATCATTAATATTATTATTCACAATATTTAACAACCAGGTTGATCCCAGGAAAGAGGGGACTTTTCGATAAGGATTTCTCCATATTGGCGCGCAATTAGGTGACTAAACATCTCCTTGACAGAACTTCTAGACATTGTCAATATTGCAAATAATAATATGAACAACTTTGCCGTCTCAATTATTGATTTAAAAGTATATCATATAATGCAGATGATACTGTAACAATAATTGAATCAATAATATAAGAAATATGATGCAACAATTACTGTAGCAATAATTGAGTATAGCTGAGTGATTTTTCACGAAAGCATCTATAATCAATACCGTGTGCTACTGTGCAACTACGCGTATTACTGTACTTTTACTACCGGGTAGTTTAACAGTTTTAACGGTAACACCTCTGCCGTTATTTTTATAAAGTATTTTTTTCGTTTTCTCAATCCTACAATAATTTCGTTACGGGGTCCACCAATGATTGTACCGTCGTACGGATATTTTCCGACAAAAAGAATATTCCCCGACCAATCAAATATTATATAACCACTTGCTTACTTTGCAAAATTTATAAATATTACCCACAACTATAACATTACATCAAATGACACCATAATAAAAAAAAATTATTTCGAGAAAAATAAATCTTTATTCATAAAATTTGGGGTCTCACAATCTCCCCTCCTTATGAAATTTCGCACTCGAAATTTACGTACGTACCCGGTATGCCGAACAGGTGAGGATACCTTGACTTCACATCAAATTATAACTCTTGATGTATAACATTTGAGCGTCAAATATAATCCTTCTTATCCAAGATGTTAACACGTATCTTCTCATACGTTAAATCTTTTGCTATCTCGTCCAGTTCTAAATTAATAATGTGGTTCGGGTCGTTCACATATTTACGTAACATTGATATTTTAAAAACGTTATGAACACGCGACATACTTGGCGGTAAAACGAGTCTATAAGCCACAGTTCCTACTTGATCGAGGATTTAAAATGGGTCAATTAAATCGAGGGTTGAGATTTCCTTTCTTCGTCGATTCTTGCTTCTAGAATAACGCCCTCTTGAACCTTCTTCTTCACATTCATCAGCTCTGAGTATGTAGCTTGAGCGGCATTAACTTTATCGATTAAAGTCGATTCTAATCGTATATTCATTATTGTCACGTGGGTTCGTATATTGAAAACTTGTAACCGCATACGATCTTATACTCAACGCGTCAGCTACTACGTTCGCTTTTCCACGATGGTATGATATGATCATAATCTTTAACAGCTCCAGCCAACGTCTTTGGCACATGTTACATTCGCTTTAGTTGAATAAATGTTTAAGGGTTTTTAGAAATGGGTTTTGTACTGAGGTCAATACAAAATTCGATTTTACGCTCTAGGGGTAGGCTAAGAAGTCTTCAAGAATACGTTAGGAAATTTATTAACAATAGAAATATCATTCAAAACTGTGACTCTCATCCAAGTCTTGGATAACACGTCACATTGATACCTATCAACTTGCCATCGTCATTCACGACGTTGCCTTACAGAAAGTCTAGCTTCGGTGCATTCCACACAAGAAAGTCAACAACGAAAGGATCGGGGCTCTTTATTTATGGCTTGATATGACAATGATTGACTTTAGTGGTTTGGTTACTTTGAATTCGCATAATAGGTTGGTTAGGAGTATGAAAGCTAACAACCTTACGAAAAGCATGATGAGTAGTTAACCAATCATTTCCAAAAATCACATCAAAGGCAAGTATTTTCAAAGAGATAAGATTGACAGATAACGTGAAAGTGTTGATTTGAACAAGATTTATAAATAGTGGAGGTAACGAAGGTTTCTCCCAACTGAGTTTAAACAGATATATCAAAATCTAACTTCTCAGGAGTTAACTTCAAACATTGAACACAACTAGGTGTAATAAAAAAGTGAGTGGAACCAGTATCTAACACGATATAGACTTCGCAAGAGTTTATGACTAACATACCCGTGATAATTTTATTCAGGTTCCTCGTCACGAAAAAAATGCTCTCTCTTAAACTACTGACTTTAGCTTGTTTGGGACATCCTTTGGTGCCTCCATCCTAGCTGAACTTGTCTTCGGTGAATGACAAAATCGGGCAAAGTGACCTTCTCTTCCACAATTATAGCATGCTTTGGATGGCATCGCGCAGTTTGGACTGATGTGTCTCTCCCCTCCGCATTTGAAGCATATGATAGGTGGTCGTTCTCCTTCCTTAACAACGGGTGCTGGTGTTGACGTCTTTTCAACATTGTTGAATCTCCTCTTCTTGAAATGTCCATTCTTATTCTTTTGACCATGATTACCACCGAAGTGGTTAACGTTTTTGGCATGTTGATTCCCTCCGTGCTTATTGTCACCTTTTTGATGACTGTTATCACCGGTATTATCATTTTTTCGGCTGATCTCTTTTGGTTGCTTTGACTCGTTATCGCACTCCACTAACTGAGCCCTATTTACAACATCTGAATACAAACACAATTTATGAGAAATAAGATATTGACGTATCTCCGGCTTTAAACCTCTTAAAAACATCCGCGTCATTCTCTCTTCATTATCAACTAAGTGGGACGTAAATCGGGATAACTCGGCAAAATTGGCTTCGTACTGCGACACGATCATGTTGTTTTGCTTCAACTTGATAAATTCCACCTCCTTCATGTGATGAATGCTTTCAGGAAAGTACTTGTCATTGAACAGCTCTTGTAACTTCTCCCAAGACATCTTGAGTGCGTCAGGCTGGGTACGTTGTACAGATTCCCACCAGTGATCTGCCTCTTCACGCAACATAAAGGTGGCAAAGGGAACCTTTTGCTCCTCGGAGCATCCCAAGACATCAAATATCTTGGTAATCTACTTTAACCACGTCTCTGCCTTAAGTGGTTCTGGCTTTCCTAAAAACTCCGGTGGTCCCAGCTCCTTGAATTGCTTAGCGGTGACCAACCGTGGGTTGCCATTGTTTCCTCCTGCATTATGAACAAGAGCCGCCTTCACCTGATGTTGCATGAATTCTAAAAATCTCCTAAACGTACCGTCATTCGTCAATTGATCAGTGTTGATGTTTACAGGAGGATTATCGCCATCCTGTTGGACATTGTCCTGATTATTGATATATGGAGAATCAACGGTCTCCTGTGCTCCATTGCTATTCTCAACATTCTCGGATGTCATTTTCAGATACTGCCACAAAACAAAAGGTTAATTGACATGTAACATATTATCCCTATATTTTGACCGACCAATTAAATACCAAAAACTTAGGTAGGTCATACTAGCGAATGAATTCCCCGTCTCTCCCCTCCTAGTTTTATTCTCACATCCTAGCCAGGGATCATATCCCTAAGCTCTGATACCAACTGTGACGCCCCCAAAATTAGGTATACATCACCCATCTTGAGTCGCTAGATACATGGTACATAATTTAAATACAACTTAATAATACAACTGTCGTGTACAATACGACAAAACATAAACTGTGAGTTTGAATACAAATATTATCCACTAGAGATTATACAAACTCAAAAGGAGTCCTCATTACAATTATTATCACAATATTTCACAGAATAGTGAGGACTACCAATGCACCATCTAGGACCATCACTCTGTTTCCCGACTAGTCCCAGCTACGTTCTCATTTCTTGAAGAGAACAGTGAAAGAAATGGTGAGCTCAACTAGCCCAGTAAGAAATATTATGACTAAGATAATGCAGAATAATTTATCGTAAGCCTTCAACAGTGTTAAAATGATAAAATATAATAAATATCAAGTTTAACTGCAGCGGAACAAGAAATCATTAGATGAGTCAAGTAGGGAATAAAATCTACTATCTTCTATGATTTAAAAGGTTTTTCATCACTTTTATCGCTGGGACTAAGCTTAATAAATAATCCACATCATCGAATCACCCCTGCACTACGGCCAAGGATATTCTTAGTATCACGACCATAAATTATCCATGCATTACGGGCCAAGGACATTCGTGTATTCATTAATGGTCATTATCATGCCAACAACTGTTCATCAATGCACTACGGGCCAATGAGGACTTTTATCATAACATTTGTAACATTACGGTCATGATTACACCGAATAATCCCTTGGTCATAATCATACCAAGTCCATCTATGCACTACAGTCCACAGATGACTTTCAACAAAATATAAACATGAGGATGATGACAATGATATAAGAATTCAATAAAACAAGTTCAAGAATTAATTTATCTAGGAACTGATAACGTCTAAATTGTCAACATGATACTGCTTTGTAGAGTAAAATTCAAGAATGCTCAAAAGAATATTTCCATGAAAAGATACTGGATCAAGTGCAATTATCAATGATATTCCACTAATTTAATGGGTATAGAAGTCAAAGTTTTAACCAACTGAGTATAATAAAGATTGGAATAACAAAAGAAATCACCATGCATGCGATAGACCGCACAAGCAGGTTATTCCAACAGAATAATAAAGGATGGAACCAGGTTTGGCGTAAACGCACAGACAGGATATTCCGACAGAATAATAAATAATGGAACCAGGTCCGGCGTAAATGCACAGACAAGATATTTTGACAGAATAATAAAGAACGGAATATTAGAAGAATGTCACCATGTATAGGGTAGCCTGCGTATACATGTTATTCCAATAGAATAATAAATAATGGAATAACAGAAGTTCTCTTCATGAATACAAAAGAAATAATACCCCTTACCGTAAAAGAAACTGAATATAAGAGTAGGGAAGTAGCAGAATACTTTTCTATAGGTTCTCTTATAATTCTCTCTCTAGAGTTTCAGTGAATTCGTAAGAAATAATGAAGGAATGAGCTTCTATTTATAGAAGAATGGACTGCATAGTAACTAACTTATGAACGGTTCAGATTGATTTACTTTTAAACGAACGATCTAGATTGGTTTACTATTAAAACTTAAAACAACGGTCCATACTGATTTACTATTAAAACTTTAAACCAGCGATCCATATTGATTTACTATTATAACTCCACCAGCGGTCCATATTGACTTACAATTATATCTTCAACCAACGGTTTGAAAAATTAGCACATCTCCTCATGGAATAATATTGTACCCAAATACCTGAATGCACAATACTAGAGTGAATAGTAACCGGGTGAATAATAACTTGTGAATAGTAACTCGTGAATAGTAACTCGTGAATAGTAACTCATGAATAGTAACTCCGACACGAAAAGTGTCCCAAATACCCAATTGAACAATATATCCTCCAGACATCAATTATACTAACACAAATAAGTCCAACATAATGGAACTATAAAATTCATCTTTAATCAACACGAACTTATTCATCATTAATATTATAATTCACAATATTTAACAATCAGGTTGTTCCCAGGAAAGAGGGGGCTTTTCGATAAGGATTTTTCCTTATTGGCGCGCAATTAGGTGACCAAACCTCTCCTTGACAGAACTTCTAGACATTGTCAATATTACAAATAATATTATGAATAACTTTGTCGTCTCAATTATTGATTTAATAATATATCATATAATGCAGATGATACTGTAACATTAATTGAATCAATAATATGAGAAATATGATGCATTAATTACTGTAGAAATAATTGAGTATAGCTGAGTGACTTTTCACGTAAGCATCAATAATCAATACCGTGTGCTACTGTGCAACTACGCGTATTACTGTACTTTTACTACCGGGTAGTTCAACAGGTTTAACGGTAACACCTCCGTCGTTATTTTCATAAAGTATTTTTGTCTTTTTCTCAATCTGACAATAATTCTGTTACGGGGTCCACCAATGATTGTACCGTCGTATAATATTTCTCGACAAAAAGAATATTCCCTGACCAATCGAATATTATATAACCACTTGCTTACTTTGCAAAATTTATAAATATTACCCACAACTATAACATTACATCAAATCAACACCATAATAAAAAAAATTTATTTCGAGAAAATTAAATCTTTATTTATAAAATATGGGGTCTCACATCATAGGTTCTCAGACCTTAAATCTTTAATACATGATGCCCAAACCATAAATGCAGAGGAATTGTATAGGAGAAACACTAACAAATCCAACGATGAAGCTCTACTACATTAGAGCTAGACATGGTTCTGATCCCTCATCAACTCCAATTGGTGGGTTCTTATTATGTTTTGGAAATGACAGTTTTGGGGCCGGGATTCTCTTTAAATAGAATGAACAGTCGTAACTGAACTAACTGTGTTAGAACCTGAATTATTTTGAGCACGGTTTTTTTTGGTCCAAACGTATCTTGTCTTTATCGCGAATTTTTTTACTTTCTTTGTCTTTAGTCGAATCTCCGGGTCATTTTGGCTCTGCTGAAAGAAATTATTTCAAGCAAGGGTGAGCATTCAATTGCTCAGCAAGTATTCACATGCAATGAATATCAACATTAACATCAATAATCAAACATCTTTTTTACATCAAACTTCAACAAATAAACAATAGTTGTGAAGGCACTTCGAATCATCTTGAATAACAAAGCTTCTCGTTAAATAATTTTTGAAACGACATACTGAGCGGTTACAAGTTCTTCAACTTTTTCATTCTATTCATTGGTTTAATAATAGTTCTATTATAAACCGGTTAGTTTTCATTTGGGTACTTTAGGTGATCAGCCTATTGTACCCTATGTTGTACAACATAAAACAACTATATGTGTGTGTGTGTTTTCACCTGACAGTGTCAATCGAAAAGTCCAACCAAAAGTCCACAATATTAGGGTTATCCTTCTCATTCTAGAATCCGAACAAAAAACAACATGGTTGGATAGCTCTAATTAACCTCAAAAATACTTCTAAGATTTATTTTCAAATCAACTAAGCATTTTACATGTGCGTCGATCCGATTCAATTGGCATTGACTTTCATCTAAATAATTCATGAATATTAGAACATTAAATTTCATCAACATGCATTATAACAAAACTTGAATAACTTATACAAATACCGAAAGATTTTCATAAGTTAGAGATTCACACAATATATAAGTATTGCGTAATCGAAATCAATCATACGAATTATAAAACAAACTGGTCTTATGAATTTAAGCATAATCCAGCGAACATTAAAGCTGGTACACAAAACATTGCACACGATCAAAAATAACTGGCATTCAATGTACCAAATTGAATGGAGTAAGGATATTTGCATAACATATATAACTTTCACAAAAATATATAAAGTTTGCACATGTTAGGAAATTTTCATTCAATGAAAAGATTGAATGGAGTTAGAAAACTTGCACAAAATAATATCTGAGAAAGTTCAGGTGTGACTCCCCCAAATCTGGGTACCTTTAAACCCTAGATAAGTTGCTACACGGTACTACAATATTCACATATATCTAACTATATAAGCTTAATGACATGTATGTAATTTCTATATTATTACATCATATCCTTTTAATCCCAGATTTTATAACACCATTACATGTTCATAATGTTATAATATTATTTATTACACAATAATAATAAATTATTATTTCTATTAATTCTGTTAGTTCCTAGTAGGCACAAGTTATCTAGAAGGGGGGGTTGAATAGATATTTAAAATCTTTCCTTTTTAAACTTGTTCTTAGATAATGATTAAAACTTAGTGGAATTAGTACTTGTTTTAATCTTCTTTACCAAGCAATGGAGTTATGAGCGAGTAAGGAAGTTATAGCTGATATATCAGATATAGCATGAATGTAAACGACACAGTTGTTTTTAAGTGGTTCAGAGCACTCAAAGCTCCTAGTCCACTCTTCTACTCAACGAGTAGGATATCCACTAAGGATTTCTTTTACAATCTTTTGAATCACACAGATTCCTTCTAGACCAGCAGTCTAAAAACTTCTCTAGTTCACTCTTGAACTCTTCAAGTGCAGCAGACTTGACTTTCTTACAGTTCACTACGAACTCTTCAAGTCCAACAGACTTGGTACTCTTCTTCATTTGATTGATAGTTGTTGAGTTCTTGATGGTTGCTACTCAGTCGCTGTGTAAGCACTTGTTCTAAAGAACTGAGTAGTTGAGCAAGCTTTGCAATATCTCAGATCGTAGAGTTGAGCATGAGAGAGATGTTCACGTTGTTTGTTTAATGCTTGCTTAATTTCTCTCTCATCTTTCTGATCTGTATATATATGTGATGTTGAAAACTATCCGTTGGATCCATCCGTTGCGGCATTGAATGCGTCTGAACTTTCTGTACTGTGATGGAGATATTTCTGCACATCTTCTGAATCCTGCATTCTGGCCCACTGACACTGCAGGATGCTTTCTCACTTACCACCTAAAAAGGTGTTTTGTCCCTCTTACCCATGGTACTATCCTTAGCTTCTTCAATACGTTTCTTTGTTGCATACGAAGGATCTTCTCTTGCTCGTGTTGTTGACTCTACATTCCCAAGAACACACTACGATCGTTGACTTGTAAAACTTCATGTTTCCTTCAGCATACTGCGATCGTGGAGTTGGCTCAGCAAACGTTGGGACCACTCTATGATTTTCGAAGAGTCCCCTTCAAGGCAGGCACACTACGATCTTCAGGCTCTATATTTTCTGCCTTGACTCCTGCAATGTTGATCAGATGGATGTACTACGATTTCTTCAAGACTAATCTATTACATCTTAAGATCAACCTAACAGTTTTGATCTTTCTATCTATACATTCTTTATCAGAATGGTACACGTTGAAAGCTTAGATCAACCTAACAACTTTGATCTATCACTAAGTCCTTGTACATATATTCATTTAAGGACCTTACAAATAATCATGAACATATACATTAAAACATCAAATTATAATATGCATTCTCCCAACACATTCATCTTTTTCTTCTCTTTATACTTACCGGATCCTTCAATACGTTCGGCTTTAGCTGAAATCATACAATTTAAACAAGGATGAGTGTAAGACCCCAACTTTTATGAATAAAAATTTAATTTTCTCTAAATATCATTTTGAATAATAAGGTTTGGATTTGATATAATGTTATAATTGTGGGTAATATTTACAAATTTTGCAAAGTAAGCAAGTTGTCATAAAATATTCATTTGGTTGGGGAATATTCGTTTTGTCAGGGAATATTCGTACGACGACACAATCATTGGTGGACCCAAAACGGAATTACTGTCGGAGTTAGAAAACGACAAAAATAACTTTTTATAAAAATAACGACAAAAGGTTTACCATTAACTGTTGAAATACACGGTGATAAAAGTACAGTAATGCATGTGGGTGCATAGTAGGACACAGTATTCAACAGTATCTTTGATTATTGATGCTTACGTGAGAAGTCACTTAGTTTTATTCAATTATTGCCACAGTAATTGCTCCATAGTATCTCATAGTATTGATTCAATTATTGTCACAGTATCATCTGCATAATATTTTATATTAAAATCAATAATTGAGACAACACAATTATTCATATTATTATTTGCATTATTGACAATATCTAGAAAATTCTGTCGAGGAAAGGGGTTTGGTCATCTAATTGCGCGCCAATAAGGAGAAGTCCTTATCAAAAAGCCCCCTCTTTCCTGGGAATGATCTGGTTGTTAATATTATGAGTTATAATATTAATGATGAATAAATGTTATTAAAAAAGTGTTTAGTGAAGCCAAGTGAATTGCGATAAATAGAGTGATTTTTTATGAAGTATTTGTTGTAAATTCGGCTTATTACATAGACCCCCACTTACTCATTTTTTTAAAATCGTCAGTAGAAAGTTATCTCAGTGTTATTTTATAATATATATATATATATATATATATATATGAGAGTTCATCCGTGGCAAACGGTTGCTAAAAGTACTGTGCAGCAACCGAGTTGATGACCGTTGATCTGGACAATGGAAGGCCGAGATTTATGGGGGAAAAGGCCCAGCCGCTATAGCCTATAGCGGCAGTCTACTTTAACCAAAACTCAGGCGAAGTTACCAAGCCATGTATGAATCAATTTTCACGTAGTTAGAAATTTCGTACTGCAGTCACTTCAAATGCTCCATGTAAGCCTCTCAATGTGCGATGTAAACTCACCTCAAGGCCATGCAATCAACGACGGCAAATCTATGTTCTTTTTCCTTTCTAAGTTCTTTGTGATTTTCTGTCAGAGATGGTATGCCTTGTAAGAACCCATACTGTCTCATCACCCTTTCTGGCATCTGGTATTCTACAATATCAAAATGGATCAAGGGGATTCTACCAGATCCCAATAATCTTTCTTATTGTCAAATCCCACCTCACGTAAGGGCGCAAAACTACTTGTCATTCAGGCTGGACATCTAACTCCCCTCGGTAAAATTTCAAATGATGATGGGGATTTTGTCGTCTATCAGGGTAGCTGTGATTTTTTGAGTATGCCCACGCTAGGGCCCTAGGTAACCATAATTGTGATTGAGGCCAGGGGTTAGGTCTTCCAATTATTATACGCTCGTATGCCCAAATTTGTAAAAGAGTGACACAACCATTAATATATTTCGCTCCTTTCCTACTGGAAGTATATATAGACCTATACAAATAGCCCAACACAGATGCACCACAAGAATACGTTACACAATTTTCAGCGTTAGCAATAAAATACATATACTTGGGATGGACGGTATTTTTATTCCAAGCGGCGAACAATATTGCCCCACACAACCAAAGAATATAGGCCATTGTGCATCGACCAACAATTTCATTACTTGCTTTAGGGGGATAATTATTAAAATGATGTTGCAACCATAGTAATGAAATAGAGCCGTGTTTTTTTAATTCCTGATATTCAACAACTACTTCACTACCAAAATATTCTTTAAAATGAGCCAATGGAGTGTCAAATAATGGACAAGTTAAGGGCTTGCCAACTACCGACAACCCAAGAATGAACTGTACGTCCTCTAAAGTGATTATAATTTCTCCACAATTTAGGCGAAAACTATTGGTCTCCGACTGCCATCTCTCCACAAAGGCGGACATGAGCCCAATGTCAGTTTGTGGTACAACTACGGGATAACATAAAATCCCAAACCCACATTTTTGCAAAAGTGTTTTTTGAGCTTTTGTTAATATCCATTGATCTTATTTTTTCAATTAATTGACATGAGAGTCGTCTTCCCCTGTCTTTTCCGTCATATATATCATTTGACACATGATTTTGTTGGTCGTTAAGGATACTTGGGTCAATTGATCCATAAATCTAACTGTCCATCTAGTACCTAAAAATAACAGTAAAGATTTTTAATATTGTTTAATAACTATGTAACAAAATGATATTTATATCCTATTAATCAGTAAAAAAACTTCATTTTAAATTAACTATAATAATTCTTTTTTTTGCACATTTTTATAATAATTCATCATTATTAGTCACAATACTCACATGCATATTATATCCCACATAACTAACTATATTTTATCAAAATAAACATTCATAATAAAATAAAACTCCATTATAATTATTAAGCAAATAATTTAATAATAAGTCAAAAAGTATACTAACTACTTCACCACATAGTTATATAATTACCCAAACACATAAATCATAAAATTTAATTTTCTTAATAACTACTTCACATGCATATTGTAAATACATTTTTATTTATTTTTCACATGCATATATATAGACATAGTAATAATTACAAATAATAACTACTTCACATACATATATTTATTTATTTTTCTTAATAATTACTTCACATGCATATATTTTTCACATGCATATTTTTATTTTTCTTAATAAAAAAATAACTACTTTGCATGCTATATATATATATATATATATATATATATATATATATATATATATATATATATATATATATATATATAGACATAGTAATAATTGATAATTTTTCTTAAAAGTTTAAACTTCAATTTTATTATAAATACATTTTAAAATATAATCAAAATATTTATTTATTTTTAATTGAATATTTGAAAAATAAATCTTACCAAAGAAATATTTGCTAATGAAAATTTGTTGCTAAACCAGTTGCAATCCAACTTTCTCTCATGCCAATCTCATTTGATTTGCTGCTTGAATGGAAAATTAACTACCGGTAGGGTAAGAAATGTGTGTAGCAGCAAGGAAGAAGAGAAAATGAGTGAAGCTTTGAGAGGGAGAGATAGGAGCGGCATGATGTTAAAAGGGAGGGAGCCTGCCTTTAGCGTCAAGGCATTTAATTCTTGCAGTATGGAATTTTGTATTCCGTGCCGCTATATTTTGTATTCCGTGCGTTTTGTTTTGGCATCGAAGACATTTGTTTGGCATCCGTGCTTTCAGTTGGTCAAAGTTTAAGCCTGCCGCAACAGGCTCATGTGGTAGGGCATGTATTAAAAAGTAGGGGCAGCTTGGTTACTTCGCCTGAGTTTTGGTTAAAGTAGACTGACGCTACAAGATGTAGCGGCAGAGCTTTTTCCCCCATAAATCCCAGCCTTCCATTGTCTAGATCAACGGTCATCAACTCCGTGTACATATATATATATATATATATATATATATATATATATATATTGAGAATATGGAGGTACACAGCTGTGTAACTTTTCAAGTTACACGGTCTACGATCGTTGAGTGATTTCACTCTACGATCGTAGAGTAGTCACTCTACGATTTGTGAATTCACTCTATGATCGTGGACTATTCTACGATCGTAGAGTGAATTCACTCTACTATTTGGGGACTACTCTACGATCGTAGAGTGAAATCACCCTACGATCGTAGACCGTGTAACTTTAAAAGTTACATGGCTGTGTACCTCCATTTTTACCTATATATATATATATAATAAATTATATATATATATATATATATATATATTAAAAGTTTTATTTTTTTTTATACAAAATAGAATATATTATATTTTATTATTTGGATAGTACTGCATAGTGCAGTATAGTACTGCTTAGTAAAAATCATGTGAATTCAGAATTCTGCCCGTGATTTCTTTCAAAATTCTATTGGGCAGTCCGTGATATCTTTTCCGAAATAGTATCTTGTCATTCTCCTATAAATAGGATGCTTAGTTTAGAATTGAAAATCACACCAGAATCAGACAATTCTTCTTCTATAATATTGAGCGTATTTCTTTTGAGTTTAAGGAAACTTTGAGTGTTACAAATAGTGCAAGTTTTCTTCAAGAATATATCTGATATACCAGTCTATACCAATCAGAAGTACGCTCCTTTTAAGGTAAGAGGTATTATTTATTTCATATTCCTAAGAGATATTATTTTTCGTATTCGTCAGGAATATTATTTTTGTTCAAAATTCGTAAGGAATATTATTTTCTTTCAATTTTCGTAAAGGATATTTTCTTCGTTCAATATTCATAAGGAATATTATTTTCGTTCAATATTCGTAAGGGATATTATTTTCATTCAAGAATCGTAAGAAATAATATTTTCTTCCATATTCTGTAGTATGTAAGTAATATTATTTCTTTTCATATTCCTAATTCTACACTTATTTTGACAAGTATTGATTCTATACTCCTTGAAATTAGTAGAATATCCTTAAAATTTGCACTTCATCTAGTATCGTTTCACTGAAATATTTTTATAGACATTCTTATGAAATTTTGATCTTTTCATGCCGGAGTACTATTCATGGGCACTATTCATACATAAAACACTATTCATATATATGGGACTATTCATACATACAATACTATTAACAGAATATTATTCATATGGTACTATTCACAAGATACTATTCACGATAAAAATTGATTTTTTTTCTGTCCAAATTATTTTTGATATATACATGATTATTATTCTTGAATTTTACTCCACAAAGAAGTTATCATGTTGACAATTTGGACATTTTTAAACTCTGGATAAATTAAAAATCATTAATATTTATCATTGATGTCGTTTGATTGATGCTTATATCATTGTTATCATCTTTGGCCTGTAGTGCATAGATGGATTGTTGATTGGTAT
Source organism: Panax japonicus (assembly GCA_020205505.1). Classification (NCBI taxonomy): domain Eukaryota; kingdom Viridiplantae; phylum Streptophyta; class Magnoliopsida; order Apiales; family Araliaceae; genus Panax; species Panax japonicus. The sequence goes on from CM035105.1 coordinate 18,992,530, forward strand.
GATTATGACCAAGAATTATGTATCAGTATAATCATGACCTGTAATGTTACAAATAATGTGGTAAAAGTCCTCATTGGCCCGTAGTGCATTGATGAACAGTTGTTAGCATGATCATGACCATTGGTGATAATAACGAATATCCTTTGTGAGTCCCCAGATTTTATGAATAAATATTTAATTTTCTCGAAATAATTTTTGAATATTATGGTGTGGATTTGATATAATGTTATAGTTGTGGATAATATTTATAAATTTTGCAAAGTAAGCAAGTGGTTATATAATATTCGATTGGTCGTTGAATATTCGTTTTAATAGGGAATATTTTATGACGGAACAATCATTGGTGGACCCCACAACGAAAGTATTGTCGTAGTTAGAAAACGACAAAAGTATCTTTCTATAAAAATAACGGCGGAGGTGTTACCGTTAAAACTATTGAACTACCCAGTAGTAAAAGTACAGTAATACGCGTGGTTGCATAGTAGCACACAATATTGATTATTGATACTTACGTGAGAAGTCACTCAGTTATACTCAATTATTGCTACAGTAATTGCTGCATCATATCTCTCATAGTATTGATTCAATTTATTATTACAGTATCATCTGTATAATATGTTATATTATTAAATCAAAATTGAGACGGCAAAGTTATTCATATTATTATTTACAATATTGATAATGTCTAGAAGTTCTGTCAAGGAGAGGTTTGGTCACCTAATTGCGCGCCAATAAGGAGAAATCCTTATCGAAAAGCCCCCTCTTTCCTGAGAACGACCTGTTTGTTAAATATTGTGAATTATAATATTAATGATGAATAAGTTCGTGTTGATCAAAGATGAATTTTATAGTTCCATTGTGTTGGAATTGATATTTGTTTCGATAATAATTGATGTCTGGAGGTTATATTGTTCAATTGGGTATTCGGGGCACTTTTCGTATCGGAGTTTCTATTCACGAGTTACTATTCACAGGGTAATATTCACCCGTAAGATATATATTTCTTTTCGGTCCAAATCATTTTTGGGTACAATATTATTTTATGAGGAGATGTGCTAATTTTTTAGACCGTTGGTTGAAGATATAATAGTAAATCAATATGGACCGCTGGTGGAAAGTTTTAATTGTAAATCAATATGGATCGCTGGTTTAAAGTTTAAAAATAAATCAGTATAGATCGTTGCTTTAAGTTTTAATAGTAAACCAATATGGACCGTCCGTTTAAAAGTAAATCAATCTGGACCGTTCATGAATTAGTTACTATTCAGTCCATTCTCCTATAAATAGAAGCTCATTCCTTCATTATTTCTTACGAATTCACTGAAACTCTAGAGAGAAAGAAGAAAAGTATTCTGCTACTTCACTACTTCAATATGCAGTTTCTTCTAAGGTAGGGGATATTATTTGTTGTACTCATAAGGGGTATTATTTCTTTCGTATTCATGAAGAGAACTTATGTTATTCCATTCTGTATTAATATGTTGGAATAACCTGTTTATGTGAAGTACCGCATACATGGTGAAATTCTTCTGTTATTCCATTCTTATTATTCTGTTGGAATAACCTGTTTATGCGAAGTACCACATAAATGGTGAAATTCTTCTAATATTCTGTTCTTTATTATTCTGTCGAAACATCCTATCTGTGCGTTTATGCCTGACCTGGTTCCATTATTTATTATTCTGTCAGAATATCCTGTCTGTACGTTTTCACCGGACCTGGTTCCATTATTTATTATTCTGTCGGAATATCATGTCTGTGCGTTTACGCCGGACCTGGTTCCATTATTTATTATTCTGTTGGGAATAACTTGTCTGTGCAGTCTATCGCACGTATGGTGAATCCTTCTGTTATACCATTCTTTATTATTCTGTTGGAATAACCTGTCTGTGTGGATTACCACATGCATGGTGAATGATCCTTTGTATTCATTCCTTATTAAATTGTTGAAATGATCTGTATACGTGGATTACCGCATGACGGGTGAAAATCTATTTGCAATTTCATATATTCTATTATACTCAGTTGGTTAATGTTTTGGCTTCTATACTCCATGAAATTAGTGGAATATCCTTGATATTTGCGCTTCATCCAGTATCTTTTCATGGAAATATTCTTCTGAGCATTCTTGAATTTTACTTCACAAAGCAGTATTATGTTGACAATTTGGACGTTATTGAGTTCAGGATAAATTAACTTATAAATCTTTAAAATTTATTCGTGAACTTATTTTATTGAATTGTCATCATCCTCATACTTATATTATGTTGAAAGTCATCTTTGGCTTACGTGCATAGATGGACTTGGTATGATTATGACCAGGGATTATTCGGTATAATCATGACCATAATGTGATGAATGATGTGGTAAAAGTCCTCATTGGCCTGTAGTTCATTAGTGGACAGTTGTTGGTTTGATTATGACCAAGGATTATTCGGTATAGTCATGACCATTGATGATTACATGAATATCCTTGGCCGTGGAGCAGGGATGATTCCATTTTAATTATTAAGCTGAGTCTTAGCGATAAAGTTGATGAAAAACTTTTTAAATCATAGAAGATAGTAGATTTTATTCTCTACTTGACTCTTCTAATGGATTGCTTGTTCCGCTGTAGTTCAACTTAATGTTTATTATATTTTATCAGTTTAACACCGTTGAAGGCTAATGATAATTTATTCTGCATTATCTTAGTCATAATATTTCTTACTGGGCTAGTTGAGCTCACCCTTTCTTTCACTGTTCTCTTCAGGAAATGAGAACGTAGCTGGGATTAGTCGGGGAACAGAGTGATGATCCTAGATGGTGCATTAGTAGTCCTCACTATTATGTGAAATAGTGTGATAATAAATGTAATAAGGACTCCATTGAGTGTAGATATTTTATAGATGACAATATTTGTATTAAAACTCACAGCCTATGTTTTGTCGTATTTTACATGACTGTTGTATAATTAAGTTGTATTTGTATTCAGTACCTTGTATCTGGCGAAGCAAGATGGGTGATGTATACCTGTTTTGGGGGCTTCACAGTTGGTATCAAAGCTTAGGCATATGTTCCTTGGCTAAGATGTGATACAAGAACTAGGTGGGGAGAGACGGGGAATTCCTTTGCTAGTATGACCTACCTAAGTTTATTTGGTATTTAATTGGTCGGTCAAAGTATATGGATAATATATGACATGTTAATTAACCGTTGTTTTGTGGTAGTATTTAAAAATGGCATCCAAAAATGTTGGGATAAGCAATGAAGCACATGAGACCGTTGAGTCACCAACGATCAATATCCAGGATAATGTGCAACAGAAAGACAATAATCCTCAGGTAAACAATAACACCGATGAAATGATGAACGACGGGATGTTTAGAGGCTTTATGCAATTCTTGCAACATCAGGCAAGAGAGACTCCTGTTCATAATGCAGGTGAAAACAATGGCAACTCACGGTCGGTCACCGCTAAGCAGTTCAAGGAGCTGGGACCACCAGAGTTTTTGGGAAAGCCAGAACCACTTAAGGCGGAGACGTGGTTAAAGTAGATCACCAAGATATTTGATATCTTGGGATGCCCCGACGAGCAAAAGGTTCCCTTTGCCACCTTTATGTTGCGTGAAGAAGCAAATTATTGGTGGGAATCTATAAAACATACCCAGCCTGACGCACTCAAGATGTCTTGGGAGAAGTTCCAAGAGCTGTTCAACGACAAGTACTTTCTTGAAAGTATTCGTCACATGAAGAAGGTGGAGTTTATCAAGTTGGAACAAAAAAATATGACCGTGTCGCAGTACGAGGCTAAGTTTGTCGAGTTATCCCGATTTGCATCCCATTTGGTCGATAATGAGGCGCGAATGACCTGAATATTTCTAAGAGGTTTAAAACCCGATATATGTAAATACCTCATTTCTCACAAACTATGTTTATATTCAGATGTTGTGAATAGGGCTCATTTATTGGAGCGCGATAATGAGTCAACACAATCAAAAGGCAATAACCAACAACACGATAATAATCGTATTGGTGGCAACGGCCATCGGAACAATGATAACCATCGTGGGGGAAATTATCACGCCAAGAATGGTAAATACTTCGGTGGTAATCATGGCCAAGATAATAGAAGTGGAAATTTGAATAAGAGAATGTTCAATAATGATGGAAAGACAACAGCACCAGCACCTGTTAAGGAAGGAGAACGACCGCCGATCGTATGCTTCAAATGCAGAGGGGAAGGACATATCAGTCCAAACTGCGTGATGCAGTCCAAAGCATGTTACAATTGTGGAAAAGATGGTCACCTAGCCCAATTTTGTCGTGCACCAAAGTCAAGTCCAGTTGGGATAGTGATGCCAAAGGGTGTCCCAGACAAGCCATAGCCGGTAGTTTAAGAGAGAGCATTTTATTTTTGACGAGGAACCTGAATAAAATTATCACGGGTAAGTTAATTATAAACACTTGTGAAGTCTACACCGTGTTAAATACCGGTTCTACGCACAGTTTTATTTCTCCTAGTTGTGTTCAATGTTTGAATTTAACTTTGGAGAAGTTAGATTTTGATTTATCTGTTGAAACTCAGTTGGGAGAAACCTTCGTTACATCTATTATTTATAAATCTTGTTTAATTCAAATCAACACTTTCACGTTACCTGTCGATCTTATCTCTTTGAAAATACTTGCCTTTGATGTGATTTTAGGAATCGATTGGTTAACTACTCATCATGCTTTTTGTAAGGTTGTTAGCTTTCATATTCCTAACCAACCTGTTATGCGAATCCAAACAACCAAACCACTAAAGTCAATCATTTTCATATTAAGCCATAAGTAAAGAGACCCGGTCCTTTCGTTGTTGTCTTCCTTGTGTGAAATGCACCGAAGCCGGACTTTCTGTAAGTGACGTCGTGAATAACTATGGCAAGTTGATAGGTATCAATGTGACGTACTATCCAAGTCTTGGATGAGAGTCACAGTTTTGAATGATAATTATATTGTTAATAAATTTTTTGATGTATTCTTGAAGACTTCTTAGCCTACCCCTAGAGCGTGAAATTAAATTTTTTATTGACCCCAGTACAAAACCCATTTCTAAAACCCTCAAATAATTTCTTCACCTAAAACGAACGTAATATATGCCAGAGACGTTGGCTCGAGCTGTTGAAGATTATGATCGTACCATTAAATATCATCGTGGAAAAAGCGAACGTGGTAGCTGACGCGTTGAGTAAAAGATCGTATGTGTTTACAAGTGCGAATATACGAACCCCCGTGAAGATAACGAATATACGAGTAGAATCAACTTTAATCGATAAAGTTAAAGCCGCTCAAGCTACACACTCGGAACTAATGAATGTGAAGAATTAAGTAGGTTCAAGAGGGCGTTATTCTAGAAACAAGAATCGACGAAGAGAGGAAATCTCAACCCTCGATATAATTGGCCCATTTGAAATCCTCGATGAAGTAGGAACTGTGGCCTATAGACTCGTTTTACCGCCAAGTATGTTGCGTGTTCAGAATATTTTTTTACGTATTATGGTTACATAAATATGTGGACGACCTGAAGCACATTATTAAATTAGAACTAAACGATGTAGCAGAAGATTTAATATATGAGGAGATACGTGTTAAAATCTTGGATAAGAAGGATCGTATTTAACACTCAAAGGTTTTACCTCAAGAATTAGAATCTGAAATGAAGTCAAGGTATCCTCACCTCTTCAGCATACCAGGTACGTACGTAAATTTAGAGGACAAAATTCCATAAGGAGGGGAGATTGTGAGACCCCAGATTTTATGAATAAATATTTAATTTTCTCAAAATAATTTTTGAATATTATGGTGTGGATTTGATATAATGTTATAGTTGTGGATAATATTTATAAATTTTGCAAAATAAGCAACTGGTTATATAATATTCGATTGGTCGGGGAATATTTGTTTTAACATGGAATATTGTACGACGACACAATCACTGGTTGACCCCACAACGGAAGTATTGTCGTAGTTAGAAAATGACAAAATTATCTTTCTATAAAAATAACGGCGGAGGTGTTACCGTTAAAACTGTTGAACTACTCGGTACGGTAGTAAAAGTACAGTAATACGCGTGGTTGCATAGTAGCACACGGTATTGATTATTGATGCTTACGTGAGAAGTCACTCAGTTATACTTAATTATTGCTACAGTAATCGCTACATCATATCTCTCATATTATTGATTCAATTATTGTTACAGTATCATCTGCGTAATATGTTATACTATTAAATCAAAATTGAGACGACAAAGTTATTCATATTATTATTTACAATATTGACAATGTCTAGAAGTTCTGTCGAGGAGAGGTTTGGTCACCTAATTGCGCGCCAATAAGGAGAAATCCTTATCGGAAAGACCCCTCTTTCCTGGGAACGACCTGATTGTTAAATATTGTGAATTATAATATTAATGATGACTAAGTTCGTGTTAATTAAAGTTGAATTTTATAGTTCCATTGTGTTAAAATTGACATTTGTTTTGATAATAAATGATGTATGGAGGTTATATTGTTCAATCGGGTATTCGGGGTACTTTTCGTATCAGAGTACTATTCACCCGTAAGATATATTTCTTTTCGGTCCAAATCATTTTGGGTACAATATTATTCCATGAGGAGATGTGATAATTTTTCAGACCGTTGATTGAAGATATAATAGTAAATCAATATGTACCGCTGGTGGAAAGTTTTAATAATAAATCAATATGGATCGCTGGTTTAAAGTTTAATAGTAAATCAATATGGACTGTTGCTTTAAGTTTTAATAGTAAACCAATATGGACCATTTGTTTAAAAGTAAATCAATCTGGACCGTTCATGAATTAGTTACTATTCAGTCTATTCTCCTATAAATAGAATCTCATTCCTTCATTATTTCTTACGAATTCACTGAAACTCTAGAGAGAGAAACTATAGAGAGAAAGAAGAAAAGTATTCTGCTACTTCACTACTCCAATATCCAGTTTCTTCTAAGGTAGAGGATATTATTTGTTGTACTCATAAGGGGTATTATTTCTTTCGTATTCATGAAGAGAACTTCTGTTATTCCATTCTGTATTAATATGTTGGAATAACCTGTATATGCGAAGTACCGCATATATGGTGAAATTCTTCTGTTATTCCATTCTTATTATTCTGTTGGAATAACCAGTTTATGCGAAGTACCGCATACATGGTGAAATTCTTCTAATATTTTGTTCTTTATTATTCTGTCAGAATATCCTGTCTATGCGTTTACGCCTGACCTGGGTCCATTATTTATTATTCTGTCAGAATATCCTGTCTGTACGTTTTCACCGGACCTGGTTCCATTATTTATTATTCTGTCGGAATATCATGTCTGTGCATTTACGCCGGACCTGGTTCCATTATTTATTATTCTGTTGGGAATAACTTGTCTGTGCAGTCTATCGCACGTATGGTGAATCCTTCTGTTATACCATTCTTTATTATTCTGTTGGAATAACCTGTCTGTGTGGATTACCACATGCATGGTGAATGATCCTTTGTATTCATTCCTTATTAAATTGTGGAAATGATCTGTTTACGTGGATTATCGTATGACTGGTGAAAATCTATTTGCAATTTCATATATTCTATTATACTCAGTTGATTAAAGTTTTGGCTTCTATACTCCATGAAATTAGTGGAATATCCTTGATATTTGCGCTTCATCCAGTATCTTTTCATGAAAATATTCTTCTGAGCATTCTTGAATTTTACTTCACAAAGCAGTATCATGTTGACAATTTGGACGTTATTGAGTTCAGGATAAATTAACTTATAAATCTTTAAAATTTATTTTTGAACTTATTTTATTGAATTGTCATCATCCTCATACCAATATTATGTTGAAAGTCATCTTTGGCTTACGTTCATAGATGGACTTGATATGATAATAACCAGGGATTATTCGGTATAATCATGACCGTAATTTGACAAATGATGTGGTAAAAGTCCTCATTGGCCTGTAGTTCATTGGTGGACAGTTGTTGGTATGATTATGACCAGGGATTATTCGGTATAGTCATGACCATTGATGATTACATGAATATCCTTGGCCATGGAGCAGGGATGATTCGATTTTATTTATTAAGCTGAGTCTCAGCGATAAATTTGATGAAAAACTTTTTAAATCATAGAAGATAGTAGATTTTATTCTGTACTTGACTCTTCTAATGGATTACTTGTAACGCTGGAGTTAAACTTGATGTTTATTATATTTTATCAGTTTAACACGGTTGAAGGCAAATGATAATTTATACTGCATTATCTTAGTCATAATATTTCTTACTGGGCTAGTTGAGCTCACCCTTTCTTTCACTGTTCTCTTCAGGAAATGAGAACGTAGCTGGGATTAGTCGGGGAACAAAGTGATGATCCTAGATGGTGCATTAGTAGTCCTCACTATTATGTGAAATAGTGTGATAATAAATGTAATGAGGACTCCATTGAGTGTAGATATTTTATAGATGACAATATTTGTATTAAAACTCACAGCCTATGTTTTGTCGTATTTTACATGACTGTTGTATAATTAAGTTGTATTTTTATTCAGTACCTTGTATCTGGAGACTCAAGATGGGTGATGTATACCTGTTTTGGGGGCGTCACAGTTGGTATCAAAGCTTAGGGATATGATCCTTGGCTAAGATGTGATACAAGAACTAGGAGGGGAGAGACGGGGAATTCATTCGCTAGTATGACCTACCTAAGTTTATTTGGTATTTAATTGGTCTGTCAAAGTATATGGATAATATGTGACATGTTAATTAACCGTTGTTTTATGGCCGTATTTAAAAATGGCATCCGAAAAATGTTGGGATAAGCAATAATGCACATGAGACCATTGAGTCACCAACGATCAATATCCAGGATAATGCGCAACAGACAAACAATAATCCTCAAGTAAACAATAACACCGATGAAATGATGAACGGCGGGATATTTAGAGGCTTTATGCAATTCATGCAACATCAGGAAAGAGAGACTCCTGTTCATAATGCAGGTGGAAACAATGGCAACTCACGGTCGGTCACCGCTAAGCAGTTCAAGGAGCTGGGACCACCGGAGTTTTTGGGAAAGCCAGAACCACTTAAGGCGGAGACGTGGTTAAAGTAGATTACCAAGATATTTAATATCTTGGGATGCCCCGAGGAGCAAAAGGTTCCCTTTGCCACCTTTATGTTGCGTGAAGAAGCAAATTATTGGTGAGAATCTGTAAAACATACCCAGCCTGACGCACTCAAGATGTCTTGGGAGAAGTTCCAAGAGCTGTTCAACGACAAGTACTTTCCCTAAAGTATTCGTCACATGAAGAAGGTGGAGTTTATCAAGTTGGAACAAAAAAAATATGACCGTGTCGCAGTACGAGGCTAAGTTTGTCGAGTTATCCCGATTTACATCCCATTTGGTCGATAATGAGGCGCGAATGACCTGAATATTTCTAAGAGGTTTAAAACCCGATATATGTAAATACCTCATTTCTCACAAACTATGTTTATATTCAGATGTTGTGAATAGGGCTCATTTATTGGAGCGCGATAATGAGTCAACACAACCAAAAGGCAATAACCAACAACACGATAATAATCGTACTGGTGGCAACGGCCATCGGAACAATGATAACCATCATGGGGGAAATTATCACGCCAAGAATGGTAACTACTTCGGTGGTAATCATGGCCAAGATAATAGAAGTAGAAATTTGAATAAGAGAATGTTCAATAATGATGGAAAGACAACATCACTAGCACCTGTTAAGGAAGGAGAACTGACCGCCGATCGTATGCTTCAAATGCAGAGGGGAAGGACATATCAGTCCAAACTGCGTGATGCAGTCCAAAGCATGTTACAATTGTGGAAAAGATGGTCACCTAGCCCAATTTTGTCGTGCACCAAAGTCAAGTCCAGTTGGGATAGTGATGCCAAAGGGTGTCCCAGACAAGCCATAGCCGGTAGTTTAAGAGAGAACATTTTATTTTTGACGAGGAACCTGAATAAAATTATCACGGGTAAGTTAATTATAAACACTTGTGAAGTCTACACCGTGTTAGATACCGGTTCTACGCACTGTTTTATTTCTCCTAGTTGTGTTCAATGTTTGAATTTAACTTTGGAGAAGTTAGATTTTGATTTATCTGTTGAAACTCAGTTGGGAGAAACCTTCGTTATATCTATTATTTATAAATCTTGTTTAATTCAAATCAACACTTTCACGTTACCTGTCGATCTTATCTCTTTGAAAATACTTGCCTTTGATGTGATTTTAGGAATCGATTGGTTAACTACTCATCATGCTTTTTGTAAGGTTGTTAGCTTTCATATTTCTAACCAACCTGTTATGCGAATCTAAACAACCAAACCACTAAAGTCAATCATTTTCATATTAAGCCATAAGTAAAGAGACCCGGTCCTTTCGTTGTTGTCTTCCTTGTGTGAAATGCACCGAAGCCAGACTTGCTGTAAGTGACGTCGTGAATAACTATGGCAAGTTGATAGGTATCAATGTGACGTACTATCCAAGTCTTGGATGAGAGTCACAGTTTTGAATGATAATTATATTGTTAATAAATTTCTTGATGTATTCTTGAAGACTTCTTAGCCTACCCCTAGAGCGTGAAATTGAATTTTTTATTGACCCCAGTACAAAACCCATTTCTAAAACCCTCAAATATTTTCTTCACCTAAAACGAACGTAATATGTGCCAAAAACGTTGGCTCGAGCTGTTGAAGATTATGATCGTACCATTCAATATCATCGTGGAAAAAGTGACGTGGTAGCTGACGCGTTGAGTAAATGATCGTATGTGTTTACAAGTGTGAATATACGAACCCCCGTGAAGTTAACGAATATACGAGTAGAATCAACTTTAATAGATAAAGTTAAAGTCGCTCAAGCTACATACTCAGAGCTGATGAATGTGAAGAATTAAGAAGGTTCAAGAGGGCATTATTCTAGAAGCTAGAATCGACGAAGAGAGGAAATCTCAACCCTCGATTTAATTGGCCCATTTGAAATCCTCGACGAAGTAGGAACTGTGGCCTATAGACTTATTTTACCGTCAAGTATGTTGCGTGTTCAGAACGTTTTTTTTTTCGTATCGAGGTTACGTAAATATGTGAACGACCCGAACCAAATTATTTAATTAGAACTTAAACAATATAGCAGAAGATTTAACATATGAGGAGATACGTGTTAAAATCTTGGATAAGAAGGATCGTATTCAACACTCAAAGGTTTTACCTCAAGAATTAGAATCTGAAATGAAGTCAAGGTATCCTCACCTCTTCAACATACCAGGTACGTACGTAAATTTCAAGGGCAAAATTCCATAAGGAGGGGAGATTGTGTGACCCCAGATTTTATGAATAAAGATTTAATTTTCTCGAAATAATTTTTGAATATTATGGTGTGGATTTGATATAATGTTATAGTTGTGGATAATATTTATAAATTTTACAAAGTAAGCAAGTGGTTAGATAATATTCGATTGGTCGGGGAATATTCGTACGACGGTACAATCATTGGTGGACCTCGCAACAGAATTATTGTCGGATTGAGAAAACGATAAAAATATTTTATGAAAATAACGGCGGAAGTTTTACCGTTAAAACTGTTGAACTACTCGGTAGTAAAAGTACAGTAATACGCGTGGTTACATAGTAGCACACGGTATTGATTATTGATGCTTACGTGAGAAGTTACTCAGTTTTGTTTAATTGTTGCTATAGTAATTATTGCATAGTATCTCACGTTATTTGATTCAATTATTGTCAATATTTTATATATTATTAAATCTATAATTGAGACGACAAAGTTATTAATATTATTATTTACAATATTAACGATGTCTAGAAGTTCTGTCAAGGAGAGGTAAAATATATTTATATATATATATATATGTATGTGATTTGTGTATATATATATAATATAATGTTAGTGGAGGATGGTGAAAAAGGTGGAGTATATATATATATATATATATATATATATATATATATATATAATAATGACAGGTGGGGACCACATATTGGTGAAAGTTGAAAAATGGGGGAAAGGGAAATGGAGTGGTCGGGAGGAAGTTGTATATAATATACATATATGTATATATGCATGTGTTAATATATATACTATATAATTTATATATATATATATATATATATATATATATATATATATATATATATATATATATATGATGATATAGGCAGTACCGTGAATTTATATATATGATCATATATATATATATATATATATATATATATATATATAATTGGTGATAGTGGACTTTGGTGGAGAAAAAAAAAGAAGAACAAAATGATAATTGGGCACGGGAAGGAGTACTAGTATATATTATGCGCGGGTTTGAAATTTTGGCAGGGAGATGATCACGGGAATGCATACCGTGAATTTTATAATGAGCATGTGTGTATATATATATATATATATATATATAATATATATATTATAATTTATTTAAAAGTTTTTATTTTATTAAAATATTTTATTGCATAGTATCCTTTCCATTCTCCTATAAATAGAAGTTCATTCCTTCATTATTTCTTATGAATTCACTGAAACTCTAGAGAGAAAGAAGAAAATTTTTCTGCTACTTCATTACTCCTATATCCAATTTCTTCTAAGGTAGGGGATATTATTTGTTGTACTCGTAAGGGGTATTATTTCTTTTGTATTCATGAAGAGAACTTCTGTTTTTCCATTATTTATTATTCTGTTAGAATAACCTGTATACGCGGCCTACCCTATACTTGGTGAATATCCTGTTATTTATTTATTATTCTGTTATTTTATTCTTTATTATTCTGTTGGAATATCCTGTCTGTGCGTTTTACGCCGAACCTGATTCCGTCTTTATTATTCTGTTGGAATATCCTGTCTGTGCGTTTTACGCCGGACCTGATTCCTTCTTTATTATTCTGTTGGAATATCCTGTCTGTGCATTTTTACGCCGGACCTTATTCCGTATTTATTATTCTGTTGGAATATCCTGTCTGTGCGTTTTACGTCGGATCTGGTTCCGTCTTTATTATTCTGTTGGAACATCCTGTCGGTACGAATTTCGCCTGACCTGGTTCCGTTATTTATTATTATGTTGGAATAACCTGTCTATGCGAAGTACCGCATGCATGGTGATTTTTTTGTTATTCCATTCTTTATTATACTCAGTTGGTTAAAGTTTTGACTTTTATACTCCATGAAATTAGTGGAATATCCTTTATATTTGAGCTTCATCCAGTATCTTTTTATGGAAATATTCTTCTGAGCATTTTTGAATTTTACTCTACAAAGAAGTATCATATTGACAATTTGGACGTTATTAGTTCCTGAATAAATTAATTCTTGAACTTATTTTTATTGAATTCTTATATCATTGTCATTATCCTCATGTTTATATTATGTTGAAAGTCATATGTGGCCTGTAGTGCATAAATGGACTTGGTATGATTATGATCATGGATTATTCGGTATAATCATGACCGTAATGTTACAAATGATGTGGAAAAAGTCCTCATTGGCCCGTAGTGCATTGATGGACAGTTTTTGGTATGATTATGGTTATGGATTCTCTTCGGCCACGGGTGAAAAGATGAATTATTTTATGGCATGATCAAGACCGTTGATGAAAACACGATTATCTTTGGCCCGTAGAGCATGGATAATTCGTGGTCGTCATACTAAAGAATATCATTGGCCTATAGTGCAGGGATGATTTAATGATGTGGATTATTTATTAAGATGAGTCTCAGTGATAAAAATGATGAAAAACCTTTTAAATTATAGAAGATACTACCTCCGTCCCACAATAAGTGCAGTTATAGCCTTATTATTTTTTCCCAAAATAAGTGATGTGTTAGGACTCCAATACACTTTTTAAGTTATTTTTCCATATATACCCTTATGCAACCAATGTTATTTATTGCTTCTTGAAATCCTAATTTTACTTAGATACAAGTTTTCCTTCCACCAACTACTATTACTTGTGACTCTTCGTTTCCTCCCCTTCTCCTAGTTTTAAACCCAAAAAAATGATTCTGAACGTGCTTGAGAGAGTGCTTCTAAAAGGAATCTTCTGTTTTTCCTTCTTGGCAAGAACGGTGATGGCCGGAGTAACTTACATAAGTGATGGAAGACATTGGCGTTCCCGGGGAAGATGCAAAGGAAGTGACGCGATTGTATCATTTAAACTGCAATGGTTCTCTTCGATCTAATGAATTCGAGATGTTTCAGAAAGAGGTAATATAGCTATAGAAAATTTTAATTGTTTCATGGGTTTTTCGTTCTTTTGATCCAAATGGTTTTCTGGATAAATTTTGTTGCTGTTATATGTGGGAAAAGGGGAGGGTTGCAATTTCGTTCTACATAATTTTTTGCTTCTTATTTTTGTCCTATTTCTATAGGTTGCTAAAAAAAGGTCTTGAAGAAGAAAGGTCTCCTCTTGTTTTAGAAAATGGAGCAATCTGAAGCCTAAAAGAAATTGCTGAGATTGAGCAATTAGAAGCTTACACAAAACTTAAGAAAAAAGTTGTATTCAATTTTGACTTAAATGAATATGGAGATTGTGGGTTTGATCTAAACAAATTTCCAGAGGAAGGAGGAGTTTACAAGGGTGTAGAATTCCCAGAATCGTTGAGAACCCTATTAAAGATTTACCTTCCAAAGTTTTTTTATTAACAAGTTTGATGTTCTTCCATCTATTTTTATGTTCTTTGAAATGGATGGCATTCTGAATGCTTTCACTTAAACAAGGACATCTTATAATGTACAAAAGCAAAACTCAAATTTGGCAAAGTATTACTTGTTGCAGCAGCATCACAAATTTGGCAAATATTTACTTGTACTCAGAACAGAGGTAGTAAATCATTATGTCAAAAAAACAGAGATAGTATTAGTCAAGCACGAGGGAGAATTTTCTTAATGTGAGATTGATGCAATGTCCCACTCATTTGGACAAATTCAAGACCTTGGGCAACAGTTGGATGCTACTAGTATAACTCGAAAAAATCTGGATGTGGATGATATACTGGATCAGCATGATTTCTCCTAATTTTAGTTTCTCATACTGGCAATACTAGTAGTTGTTTATAACCTTCTGATGTCAAAACTTTCACTGTTTCATAAAGAAGTTTAAAATTTTACTAATTGAAAATTAAAACATATAGTGAATTATGGGTATGCGTATGATAATAACATGCTCAATCAACCGATAATTAGTAACAGTAGATCATATACTCCAAAAAGCGTATGATAATGTGGACGGAATTGAGTGTATGTTTTAAATTTCCATCGATACTTTTTAGTAACAGTAGATCATATACTCCAAAAAGCTCATGAAACCTCAGATACTCCATCTCCACATCCAAAACCCAAAACCAGCAATGTTGTGACAGTAGACAAAAATTCTAAGAACACCTGCACAAAATTAAACATGCACACCCACTTAAATTTACTTGTAAAGACACAATTAAATTTACTTGCACGGAGTATTGAGTTGCATAATTAAATCTTGACATACCTTATGTGGTTGTTAACTTCTCGTACCAATTCGGGGTCACATCTTAGCTGAGTAGGAAGCAGACCCTCACGTTCTAATGCTTCCTTTTTCATATGTGGAATTTTATATTTATTTGATCCTTTCAATTTCATTATCTCTATCATGCATGACTGCAAGGTCAAGAATACTCGGTTGGACTTCTCAGAAAGATAATCTTCAAATGACTTCACAACAACACTTATTAACTCATCAACATTTCTCATATTTGCCTTCTGTTGTAAGGATTGAATAGCACTAAAAAAATCCAAGATCCAATACATTCAAATCGGGCGAGTTTGGAGGTTGGCACATCAAACGAATATCAAAATCATCTTCTTTTGCTGCTCGGCAAAATTGTTCGTCGTCTCTTTGAATGTGTGTTCTTGCATTATCTTGCTGAATAAAAATCGGAAATCTCGAATCCTCCCTTGGCCATTTTTTCTTAATCGCAGGCAATACTTTTTCAATCATATAGGACCGCATAACTCCTCTTGTTACTGAAGTTATTGGTTTTGTCACGAGTGTACCAGCACCTCTATTAACATTATTCCTTTTAGCGGGTTCTTATGTGACAAGAGGGAAAACACCAATTTTTCCTGAGAAGAGCTCATTTCCTTCTGCATCGAACCTTGGACGAGCCAATGCAACCAAAAACATGACCTTTCCTATAAAATTTTTGCTCTTGCAAGCTCGATAATGATCTTCTTCATATGGTAGCATGTAGATCTTCTCTGTATTATATTAAGATCTGGAAGACAAAATGGTTCTTCTTCTTGTTGGCCAACATTAGAATCCATATCAAGATCCACATTAACATCTATTTCAGCCAATGGAGTTCGAATTCTTTTCGTTAGAGCCATGGCCTCTGCTAGGGTCACTGAGAATCAACCAAATGGAATTCACTAAAAGAGAAGAGAAACAAATAAACCAAAAGATGCAGAGAGAGGTTATGGCGGGAGAAGGATTATGTGAAGACTTGAAGAGTTAGTGGGAAAAAAATTGGGAAGTAGAAAGGTTGAAGAAAGAGAAGTTGCAGGATTATGTCAATATTGATGTAAGATTATGTGAAGACTTGAAGAGTTCGCGGGAAAAAAATTGGGAAGTAGAAAGGTTGAAGAAAGAGAAGCTGCAGGATTATGTCAATTGATGTAGAATTATGTGAAGACTTGCAGTGGTAATGTTTTTGGGCTGAGCACAAAACAAAAATTCACTACAATTAATGATACTCATTAACTTTTTCCAAAATCTAGTATTAAGGATATTTTTGTCATTTTAGCTTGTATATTGGTATGTGTGATTTAAGCTAAAACTGCACTTATTGTGGGACCGAGGTAGTAGTAGATTTTATTCTCTACTTGACTCTTCTAGTGGATTGCTTATTCCGCTGCAGTTAAACTTGATGTTTGTTATATTTTATCAGTTTAACACTATTGAAAGCTAGCGATAATTTATTATGCATTATCTTAGTCATAATATTTCTTACTGGGCTAGTTGAGCTCACCCTTTTGCTTTCATTGTTCTCTTCAGGAAATGAGAACGTAGCAGAGACTAGTCGGGGAACAGAGTTATGGTCCTATATGGTGCATTAGTAGTCATCACTATTCTGTGAAATAGTGTGATAGTAAATGTAATGAGGACTCCTTTGAGTTTGTATATTGTCTAGATGACAATATTTGTATTAAAACTCACAACATATGTTTAGTCGTATTTTACACGACTGTTGTATAATTAAGTTGTATTTGAATTTTGTACCATGTATTTGGCGACTCAAGATGGGTGATGTATACCTATTTTGGGGGCATCACACAAACCGTATCACACTCACCCCTAACTGTGGTCGTTGAGTTGTAAGCATTGAGCCATTGTACTTAAAAAAATATAATTGACACACTGTGTTTTTTAAAAATTTTAAATCATGCCATTCCTTCAAATTTAGTGGATGTCAGTTTATTTATTTCTTACATGGCATTTAAAAAACGAAATTCAAGAAAATGACGATGAATCAAATAAGCAGACACACGTGGATATGGTAATTTTCCATCAACGCTTTCTTGATGTTCAGAAAATACATCATTTCACTTTCTTAATAATTGAAAATGTTTGTGTGGATAGAATTTTGGTGTGAAATTAGTTATCAGCAATTTTCTCTTAAAACAAACTCATTATTTGGGATAAGCAGCGGTTCTTTTTGTCAACTTATTATATGGTTGATAATTTTTTTTGTAGTTTCATAAATATTTTCTTAAATATAGTAATTAAGCTTTATTTTTAGACTTAATAATTGAATTATATGATTAGTTATTTTATTGTATTTACATTTATGTGCTAATAATATTAATTAATATATGGTAAATATAATTTTATAGATATTAATTACTTAAAAACTATATTATTAAATATAATTAAATAAATTATGATATCACTTAATTGGTTGCATATTTTTATTCATGGTTCAATAGTTATAATTAATGAAAGAGTACATTTGTAAAACTGATATTTTTCTTTTCATTTCATTAGAACTCAAAAGCGCATGAAAAGAAAATTTTTAAATTTTCTATTAAAAACTCAGAAACAACACAAAGGAAAACTTTAAGTTTTATATTCTTTTGTTCTGTGCTAATTTAAGTTTTCTATTCTTTTCTTTTCCGTCCAAAACTCAGAAATAATGTGTTAAGGTTAAGTTTTTCATTTTAGATTTTTTTAAAAAAAAATAAAAAAATAAGTATAAATTTTAAGCAAAACTACCTTTTGAGACCCCGAATTTTATGAATAAAGATTTAATTTTCTCAAAAAAAAATTTTGAATATTAAGGAGTAAATTTGAGATAATGTTATAGTTGTGGGTAATATTTATAAATTTTGCAAAGTATGCAAGTTGTCATATAATATTCATTTGGTCGTGGAATATTCTTACTATCGGGAAATATTCGTACAACGGCACAGCCTTGTGTGGGCCCCCATAACGAAAAGCGATTGGATGAAGAAAATGACAAGTATAAGTTGTTTATAAATAACGGCGTAGTTGTTACCGTTAATACAGTTAGAATACCCTGTGGTTAAAACACAGTAGCACACAGTATTGCACCAATTATTGATTCTTACATAAGAAGACACTACTCAATAATGGTTACAGTAATTACTGTTCAATATTTTATTTTATTGATTCAATAATTGTTACGTTGATTTTTTATATTATTGATATTTTAATAATTGTCACTGCACAGTATTTCCCATTATCAGATCAATAACTCATATTATTTTAATAATATTATTAGATAGCATTATTGGCAATGTCTAAAAAGTTCTGTCTAAGTAGAGGTTTGGTCACCTAATTGTGCGCCAGTAAGGAGAAATTCTTATTGAAAAGCCCCCTCTTTCCTGGGAACAGTCTGGTTGTCAGTATTGTGATTCTGTAATATTATTTGTGAATAATTAATTATTGATTTATATGATAAGGAAAATATTTATTTTTTGTGGATATAGATGAAAAAAAAAATTAATGTGACAATTGTTGAAAATTGATATTTTATCTTTTCTGATAAAATAATTTATTTAAATATATTATTATATTATAATAATATAATAATGGTGATATTTTTACAATGAATGTGGATATATGAATAAATTAGGAGGAAGAGTATTTTTATTACTAAAAATATTTAAAACATATTTTTCATATTTGTGGACCCCATTTCTTGACTGAAATTTGATTATATCCTGTAAAATCATCCGTATGTTGATTTTGATCAATTTTTATTTAGAATTTGGAAAAACTTAAACTTACAAAGTTGTAGAGAATTGAATTTCCTATGGAAGGATATAAGATTCGGATTTTTCTGATAAAAGGGCTATTTATTATTAATTATTGAAGTTCCAGAATAATTGATTTTTAAAGTTTTAATTATTTTTTTATGAAAAACGTTTTTGTTATGTTTGGGGGGGCCCACTGGTTGTTGAAATGGCTGAATTCAGTTATTCAAAGTGGGCGTAGGAAATTTATATAAATATATTAATATTTTATTAAATTTTCTGCTTTGGTATTATAAGCAATTTTCTATAAATAGGGTGCTTAGGTTAGAATTGAAAATCACACCAGAAACTGAAGTTTTCTCTCTCTATATTATCGAGCGTATTTTTGTGAGTATTGTGATACTTTGAGTGTTACTATACGGTGCAAGTTTCCTTCAGCTTTATATCTGATATTCTAGCCAGAAGTATTATTCTTTTAAGGTAAGGGATGTTATTTTCTTCGTAAATGATATTATTTTCTTCAATATCATTATACTGAATTATTGATATGAGTTTTATTATGGAATTTCTACCATTTTTGTGTCGGAGTTACTATTCACGTATACGACACTATTCACTAATACGACAATATTCACCGAAAAATGAAATGTTATCTTTTTCATTCCAGATGTCTATTATGGTTACTATCATTGATTGTATCCATGTTTTGATCTTCATTATATACTCATTTTGTTAAAGTTTTGGCTTCTATACTCCATAAAATTAGTAGAATATTCTTGATATTTGTGCTTCATACAGTATATTTTCATGAATATATTATTCTGAGTATTCTTGATAAGTTGTAACTTTTTCATGCCGATGTTACTATTCACGGGTATTATTCACTCGGTTACTATCCACCCGGGGTGCTATTCATGATAAAAATTGATTTATTTTCAATCTAAATTATTTTTGATACAATATTATTCTTGAATTTTACTCCTCAAAGCAGTATCATGTTGACAATTTAGACATTATTGATTTCTGGATAAATTAAATTATAAATCTTTAAAAATTTATCATTGAACTTGTTTTATTGAATTCTTATCATCCTCATGTTTATATTATGTTGAAAGTCAACTGTGGCCTGTAGTGCATAGATTGACTTGGTATGATTATGATCAGGGTTTATTCGGTATAATCATGATCGTAATGTTACAAATGATGTGGTAAAAGTCCTCATTGGCCCGTATTGCATTGATGGACAATTTTTGGTATGATTATGGCCATGGATTCCCTTCGGCCAAGGGTGTAAAGATGAATTGTTTTATGGCATGATCATAACCATTGATGAATACACGAATATCCTTGGCCCGTAGTGCATGGATAATTTGTGGTCGTGATACTAAAGAATATCCTTGGCCGTAGTGCAAGGGTGATTCGATGATGTGGATTATTTATTAAGTTGAGTCTCAGCGATAAGTGATGAAAAACCTTTTAAACCATAGAAAATAGTAGATTTTATGATCTACTTGACTCTTCTAATGGATTGCTTGTTCCGATGTAGTTAAAATTGATGTTTGTTATATTTTATCGGTTTAACACTGTTGAAGGCTAACGATAAATTAATCTGCATTATCTTAGTCATAATATTTCTTACTGGGCTAGTTGAGCTCACCCTTTTACTTTCATTATCCTCTTCAGGAAATGAGAATGTAGCTGGGACTAGTCGGGGAATGGACGCTCCAGATGATAGCATTAGTAGTACTCCTCACTATTCTATGAAATAGTGTGATAATAAATGTATTGAGGACTCCATTTGAGTTGAATACTGTCTAGAAGACAATATTCGTATTAAAACTCTCAGTTTATGTTTTGTCGTATTTTATACGATAATTGTATTATTAAGTTATATTTGAATTTTGTACCATGTATTTGGCGACTCAAGATGGTGATGTATACCTATTTTGGGTATGTCACAGTTGGTATGAATATATTTGGCCCGTAGTGCAAAGATGAATTTATTAGTATGATTATAAACAGGAACTATGATTTGGTATAACCATGATCTTTGATGTTTCAGGAAAAGACAGGTGATGAAAATTATCTTCATCCTGGGTGCGAAGAGGAATTTTAGAATCACAATTATGATTATGAATTATTCATATAAGTGTGGAAAGGAACTGTTTATTGATGTTACAGGGATAAAACATTGTTGGTGGACTTTTAACGTGGAGAAGATAATAGACTTTATAGTCTATTTGACTCTTCTAATGGATTGTTCGTTCCGCTGCAACTATGGTTGAAAAGTTTTATCATCTACCATATGTTCTAAATCTCTGATTTATTATTGATGAAGGCTATTGATAATTTAATTATCTTTAGTCATGATATTCTTTACTGAGCTAGTTGTGCTCACCCTTTTGCTTCACAATTCCTTTCAGGTAATAAGAGTATAGCTGTGTCGAGCGGGGATAACAGGAGAATAGAACAATGGTCTCTAGTTGTGGAGGTTCTCCCTAAAAATTATAGAAAAGTGTGTTGTATACATCATTTAGTAGTCATATTTGGTGAATCATATAGGGTGAGGCGAACCCAACGTTGGAAGGGTGTTTTGCCACTATCATATAAGATGTCTAATGACATACAACCTCGTGTTATCATAAGATAGAGTTGTGCACATCCACTTGCTGAGTATATCTACGAGCACTACCTATATGATCTTGGAGTTTATTTGAAATATAATTTTCAACTGGAGACAGTGGAGATAGTTATATGTCAAGAGAAGACTCACCATTGGAAAGATCATGATAGTAATCTTCTCATTTTCCTTTGGGGTCTATTGGGTCAACCAAGGATAATTCTGTGGATATATGATATCTATCATAACCTAGACGCGTGGCCTCCCATGTACGAAGTTTCCTTGAGCACTTCCCAAAGACTCTAATTTCTAAAACAGTTTTTGACTATACATTTATGTAAGGTGCCATTGTGACGTGCTATCCAAGGTTGGGATGAGAGTCACAGTTGGTATATATTTGTATCAAAACTCACAGCATATGTGTTGTTGTATTTTGCACGACAATTGTTGTAATAAAGTTGTAGTTATTTTTTGTAACATGTATTTGGCGACTCAGAATAGGTTGGGTGGAATAGACCTATTTTGGGGTTGTCACAGTTGGTATAAGAGCTTAGGGATATGGTCTCTGGCGGAGATCGGGGAATAGAACTAGGAGGGGAGAGATGAGTAAATCCTTCGCTAGTGTGTCTGACCTAAGCTTATTTGTTGGTCAATCATAATATCGGGATATTATGTGATATGTTAATTTGTTCAATTAACCCTTATTTTGAAGCTGTATTCTAGAATGATATCTGAAATATAGGAGATTAGCAAATGGAGAACTCGTGATGACAGGGAAGACGGAATCTGAAATGAAAGTAAGGTATTCTCAACTCTTTGAAATACCAGGTACGTAAATTTCGGGGACGAAATTTCATAAGGATGGGAGATTGTAAGACCCCAAAATTTATGAAATAAAAGTATTCAATTTTTCTTATAATTACTATTCAGTAAATGGTTAAATTGATAAAAAGCAAAGTTAAGAGTGATATATGAAATTTTTTTCAAAATAAGCAAGTGGTTATAAAATACTTATTGTTGTCGGGGAATATTTGTTTGGTCGTGGAATATTTTTCTTGTCGGAAATATCCTTACGACGACGCAGTCATTTGTGGGCCCCATAACAGAATAATTGTCGAATGAAGATAACGACAAAATTGAGTTTTTATAAATAACTGCGTAGTTGTTACCGTTAACACTGTTGAAATACCCGGTGGTTAAAAATGCAGTAATACGCGTGGTTGCACAGTAGCACACGGTATTGCACAGTATTGTTGAATTATTGATCCTTGCGTAAGAAGGCACTACTCAATAATTGATATAAATGACGGATTTATTTATGTGGTTATAAATGAAGAAATTAATGTTGAGGTGTTGTATCAGTATTTTATCGGATTGGAGGTATTAAAAGATTAAATTGGTGTTCTTAAAGCTCTATTGCGTGAGTTATAATTTTAATTTAACCATTGGATCGTTGTTGAAGGTTCTCATTGTCATCTTTGAGGTGTGTCTGCCTCCCCAATGTTTATTGTCGGGCTGGTACAGTGCATCTCATTGTGAGCGCCGAGATCGAAGCTGGTTGCATTTGAAACAAGCATTTCTGGGGTTATCGCCGAAACTGCATTCCTTGGGGTTATCACCAAGGTTAGTGGCTATTCCCATGGTTGGGACTGAGACTGGATACCTCGGGGTCATCTCCGAGATTAATCGGTCTTCTCCAGTGTATGTTCCGGTATTGTATCTGCAGACCTCGGGGTTACATCCGAGGTTGGATTTGTTACTCCCAGATTGCAATCCGGGGTTGATGCTGAACTTCCGGTAGTATTCGGTATGGATTTGGATTGTCTTTCAGGGTTCTCTCCTAAAAGACGAATTTGTCCTCCTGCAATGTTAGTAACAGTAGTACAGAAAATTTCGAGTGTCTACAGATGCCCCTCTTTATCATACTCATGCATGGCGATGCATGGGTGGGATAAAGAATCCTAGACACTTGAAACGCAAAAAAACGAACGTGGTACTATGGGTAGCCAAGATGATGCAAATGTATGATGCATTTGTACGGGGTTGTAGCCCAACATGTTGGGGATGACTGCTGGATCCATGTTGCTTCAACTGGGATTGGCAATGCTGACCAGATTTGATGTGTAAGCCGAATCTGTTAGGATGTTGATGTTGGAGTTATCACCAAATTCATGTGCTCTTGATAATGACTTGATCCTGAAGAGGTACCTCTTATGTGCAAGAGATCTGTGGGGATAAAGCTTGATCTGTCTGAGGATGTGTATAACATATTCCATCATCTATACTCTTTGACAATATTGACTTTTCTGGGTTGGTATCGCCAGAACATGTCAAGATCCTACTGGATTTACAGCCAATAGAAAATGTTATCAAGGATGCCTGACCTTCGTTGACGTGTGAATCAACGGCTGAGAAATCTTGTTGGATATACTGTCAAGGCTGCTTGACCTTCACTGACGTGTGAATCAACGGTTGAAAATCTGTGAGGAGATCATCAAGGTTGCTTGACCTTTGCTGACATGTAGATCAACGGAACATTGCGTTGTGACCCCTGCTTGGGATCCGCTGGGGAATATGAGTAGTTGTGTATGAGAACCTCGAATAGCTCTATAATTCCGATAGGTTTAAACGCTATCGGCTGAAAGGACGTCAAGGTTGATTGACCTTCGTTGATATGTGTGTCAACGATTGAGCATGCGTTGTTACTCCCACCGGAGATATACGTTGTAACCCCCGCCGGGGATCTACGTTGTAACCCCCATTGGGGATCTACGTTGTAACCCCCATCGGGGACCTACGTTGTAACCCCCATCGGGGACTCATTTAGGCTAACGACCCGAAGTCGGTGGTATCAGACCTATATAAGGTATTGCCATATGCGATTAGTGACAACTGGAGTCATACCTTATGTTCAACTGACTACCAATGAGTGATGTACAGATTCAAAGTCTCATCTGAGAGGACAAAGATTGTATGTAGTTTTGCTCAATCGCGTGGCATTTTTCTTCTCAATTTGGTCTTTCTAGTCCGTAAGAACACCGTTTCAACTCGAACTAGACCAAGCCGGAGGGGTGGGACCCATATAGCGGTGTTGCAGGTGCACCTGCTGCAGCCGCAGGTGGGCCTGCGGCCAGGCGTGGATCATAAATTCCAGCAGGCTTTACTTCACAAGTCACTTTCAACTTGCTTCACTTAGAAAAAACCGCGAGCCATCTTCAGATCTGCTGAGTTCGGGCTGCTTTTTGTAAATTCTATCACCGTGCAAGTTTTCTACACTATTCTGGTAACGTATGCATGTATTTTTTTCCAGTTTTTGTTCGTTAGATTGTGAGATATTGCACGAAATGCATCTAAACACATAGTAGTGATTATGTATGCACAAATGACTTGATAAAAAATATTCAACATAGTAAATGTTAGTATTAAACCATGCTGAACATAATGATGTGAAAAAATTTGACTTCTGAGACAGTCAAATTGGCACCTTTTTTGCTATTTTTTGTCCTATTTGAGGTCCAATGAGCAAAAGGTAGAAAGGCAAAGTACTCCTAGCATTGAGGTTGGCCTTATGCATGAGGATTTTGTTTTAAATGCATATATTATATATATGACTTTGGGGCAGGTGTGCTACTGAATGGCCACCTAGATATGCATGTGTGCATGTGGATAGTCCTATTTTCAAAGGGGACTATGGCAAAAAAAATTCAAATATAGGCATTGGGTAGTCATGCATTCTAACTCTATTATATGTTAAAGTAGATGCATGCATGCATATAGTAATATAATGCATTTTAGAAAGCTCCAGGTAAGGAAATACCACACCCTTTCTGAGGTGATTTGGAGACTTGTTGTCCAGATATTATGGATCTGGATCAGTCGAGCAGTTCTTATAGGACCGCTTCTGGCGTACGGCAGAGGGCTTCTGAAGTGCCTCGTCCCCGTTCTGTCAGACAGCCTCGTCGGTTGGTGGAGGCCGTAATACATCCTATCCAGGTAGATATGCCAGAAGTTGAGGATGAGGAGGCGGATATTCTGATTGAGGATCCCGCTCCTGCTGCACATGTCCCTCGTAGGGAGCTTCCGAGCTTTCAGGTGGTGAACCCAGATTTGCTGGGTGATTTGGGCAAACATCCATCGATGTACTTGCATGATAACGAGGTATGGCGTTAGACTTTGATATTCCTTCTTTCCTATTGATGAAGATTAAAGGATTCTAATGTTGATCTGCATTTCATGCAGGTTCCAGGATTTACACAGCCTCGAGGGAACTGGTTTAGCATTCACTCCATGTACCAGGCGCTTCATCCTGACTACAGAGCGGTAGTGCATGAGTTGGGATTTGGGGCATTCTTCTCCATCCTTCCCCGTCGTTGTCCCTGGGGTTACCTCAGGGCATTGTCTGAGCGATGGTTTCATCAGACTCAGTCACTCCACCTGCTGGATTGCGAGGTGATGATGACACATATGGATTGGCGATTTATCATGGGTATGGAGTTTGGAGGGGAGCCAGTGCCTTGTATGGCGAATATCACCCCTACTGTCGTTCGATCCTTACTAGGAGTTTCGGTGGGGGCGCTCAAAGGTAGGACTGTCCGTTCAGGTCCTTTGAGCGTAGATGCTAAGAGCGGGCTATTGAGTGAGCCCATTCCTAATGATGTCTGGATCAGGGATTGCGTTCTGCGGCGATTGTTCCTGATCATCATTCGAGGCTGCTTCATAGCAGACAACTCTTCCACGGTATCTTTCGCTTTGGTCAACGCCACACGCGATGTAGACCGTATTGCAGAGTACGATTGAGGCTCTTACACCTTTTCCTATTTCTTTCGGGGCATGCGCATGCGCTCACAGGGATTGACTGAGGCTTGGCTAGGTTTTTACCCATTTCTGCTGGTGAGTATTTCTCTTGTCTTTTCCAATTCATAGGTTAAGAGTGTTTACTGATAGCAGATGTTTTGCCGTTGTGTTGGCAGTTCTGGGCCTATAAGAGGCTCCCATATTTGCGTCCTGTGAGTGTGTTAGGTTTAGACACCTATCCACGAGGAAGACGATGGCACCATTCTATTTTGCGGGAGGTCCCTGTGTCTGAGGGATTCACTCACTGCCGTTTGCAGCTGGAGTTGCTAACGGCGGGTACCATTACATGGATTCCCTATTCAGGGGAGCATTTGACCATCGGCTTTGAGGGTGGACATCCGACTGGAGTTAAGTATTTGATCTCTACTAGGAGAGTTCCTCTCTTCACTGATGGAGGTTGGGAGCTCTATTTAGGAGAGCGTGCTATTAGGAGCACTACAAGGGAGATCCGTGTACTGATCTTACCTCCTTCCAGGCGTCATTGGCCTGTATCATAG
Source organism: Panax japonicus (assembly GCA_020205505.1). Lineage (NCBI taxonomy): Eukaryota > Viridiplantae > Streptophyta > Magnoliopsida > Apiales > Araliaceae > Panax > Panax japonicus. The sequence continues at coordinate 19,019,824 of CM035105.1, forward strand.
TCATCCGTCACTGATATCCCATTGTTGGGGGTTGACGGCTTTGCATTATCAGAGGGCCCATGTACTCAGGAGACGTTCCAACGTTGGTGGTTCCCTCGCACTATTGGAGCCCAGTCCCGCGCCACACAATTTTTGGGGGACATGGTTCTAGGATCTTTGATGATGACGGATTGGGTAGCTTGTGTCCGAGCTCCGACTCATCTGACCCAGATTGATAGCTTGACCCGGCAGTTGGATCAGGCACACATATTTATCCGGTATTTGGGCAGAGATCCAGCAGAGGCTAAGACATTTGTTCCTTTCAGCTCAGGTGTTGGCCCCTCAGACGACCCATTTGGTTTTACCGGCGCAGATCCTCCTCTTTATAGGCCTGATATCCCTGTTGATAGAGATTTAGTGACTCAGGAGGAGTTATATCAGGTGGACAGGATTGAAGACGTGGACATCGAGACCTTCGTCTTCTTCTGATGTATATTCTCGTTATATCTTTTAATAGGCCTCTGTTAGATATTGGGTGACTGTTCCCCATTCTCGCTATATCTTTTGATAGGCCACAGTTAGTAGTAGGGCGGTTGTGCCCCATTTCCCTATATTTGTAGTTGTACAGAGCTGATGTATTAGATGATTATATTTAGGAACGTATGCACCATTTTTCATTCCCTATATCATATTATCATCCATTATCTGTTATGCATGTATCATGTTATGTATATGTATGTATGTCCAGAGATATTTGGCATTGACCCCTGGATGGTCTTATGACACGGCCCGCACAGATGTCTTCTTCGACAGTTAGCCGTATAGATCATACCGCACCGTCAGTGGTGGCATTAGGTATGCGATCGTGGTACGATAGCATGTCACCCCCAGATAGGGTGACCGTAGATCAGTTGCTGCAGCATACCATGACATTATTGATGTTTCAGGTTCCTGCAGGATTTGTAGATGGGATGCTAGAGCATTGGCTGTCTGATAGGAAGGTATTCCGTTTCGGCACCCATGAGTTGACTCCTACTCTGGAGGAGTATGTATATTTGACGATGCTGCCCTCAGACAGACCTTGCGTGCACCTAGCTTTGGGAGACATGAGTAGACGATTCATGACTCTCACAGGATTAAAACGCAGAGTTGTGCAGGATGAGCTAACATCTGGGTACGTGATCTCTCAGCATTTTCTGTATGATAGATTTGGCGCGGAGGATGGCTACTCACGATATTCCGGGGATTTCGCGTCGGAGGGTCATTGGCGTTTGGCCAGAGTTGATGCACTGTTGCTATGTGTACTGTCACATGTGTACATGCCGCGATATATGGATGAGATAGATATAGGCGTTATTATGGTCGTGAGAGCTCTCAGGGAGGGTCGTACTATTGTGCCTATGATTGTAGCAGAGACCCTGTGGTCGGCATCCTATTGTTGCACGTATCCTACAGGAGTGTTTACAGGGAGTTTGGTCATGTTGTACCTGTGGTTTATGTCACACTTGAGACCAATTTGTACCCTTAGACGGCACTGGCATTGCTTCTCCCATGGAGTGGCTATGTCATACTCCTTTCAGCAATCGGAGTGTACAGACGCTCAGTCCTGGTCCACATTTTTGGCAGATATCAGAGATCCATTTAGCATATTACTGTGCTCGGGGCTTTACTCACCATATAGCTTCATTACTCACGCTCCGGGCATGGATTTTATCCCTCTGGCTGGCTTGAGGGGGCGTGACCACTTATCACCCATTGGCCGTGATGTCGTAATTCGACCAGTTCCAGGATTTCCATCCTTTTGAGGGGGCGATAGGTCAGCGTTTAGCTTCTCGATATCTCTCAGCAGAGGACCGATCCCATGTGTATGCGTGTTGGGATCGACGTGAGATAGCTACTTTTTCTATCAGTCATCCCGGCTGTTCTGCAGAGTATTCTGCATGGATGGAGACAGATATTTTATCGGCTGTAGCAGCATCTGCAGTACCAAATATTGAGTCAGTCGATGCAGAGCCCATGGAAGACATTGATACCTACATCGAGGAGGATCCCGCTGCTGGGTTGCCAGCATTTCTTCTGAATTCTCCTAGTACCAGTACTTTTGTGATTCAGCACTCGGGACAATACTTAGAGCAGAGTCTTCATCTGATGACCTTTGAGAGAGACCAGATTCGATCTATGATGTCAACTGCTCTTGACGTGAGGGACGCCGCTCTATTGGAGAGAGACGAGGCATTAGATCGCAGAGATGCCGCTGTTGTTGAGCGGAATGAGGCTATATCAACCAGAGATGCAGTGATAGTTGAGCGGGATAGTGCTATATCTGACCGGGATGTAGCCATCACAGATAGTACTGCAGTGAGGTCTCTTACCACTGGCATAATTGCAGAGATGAGCGCATATATTGATGATCATATGGTCACCATGCAGATGGCTACAGATCTTTTGGGTCGTGTGAATATTCTCATATAAGAGACCACAGCTTCGCCTCCATCTTCTGAGAGGGACGCCATGTTGGGCTTGTTAGCTCGCATATACCCTGACTTGTAGATGAGCTTGTATTTACCTACACAGACTAGCTTAGCCATTTTGTCAGGTACAGTTTACATTGTATATATATCAAACAACATTATATATGACAGGGACACATATTTTTGGATCACTTCCCTTTTAGATATGTCTTGCTATTTGCTTGATATTTTGCCTGCTGCGTCAAGGCTTGTGGTCTTGATGTATTCTGAATTCCTCCTAGGTGGATGGACATTGAGTTGTCTCTGGATAGTTCATAATAGATCATCGATCTGTGTGTATCCCTACCATCTTTGGTGTCTTGGGACTTGTTTCTGGATGGAAGTGTGGAGAGGAGTGTGGCTTTCCTCTCCGAGATTGATCGCACCACAGATGGTTGCCAGTACTTCTCTTTAGAAGAAGCCTAATTAATTCCACCTCTTATGGATTGGCGTTGCTCTTCAAGGTATGACCGCAGCTTAGATGGTCGCCGAATCTCCTATTTGGGAGGAGTTCGGGTAATTCCATCCCTTTGGTCTAAAGCCAATGAGATGTAATTGATTGAAAGAGAATCCCAATACCAGTTGACAATGGTTTGTGTTTTGGTAGGGGGTGAGACCGCACCATGAATGGTTGCCTACGTACTCCTATTGAAGAGGAGATCAGGTCTGCATAGTTCGAATTTGGTATAAGAGGTTCAAAGTTGTATATGGTAGAAATGGTGTAGGAATGTTTTTGTTGTTTTTGTTTTATTGCGATCGGGCCATATGAAATGGTTGCCTACGTACTCCTATTGAAGAGGATATCTGGTCGACGTAGTTCGCCCCTCAGGGCGAGAAGAAAAACGTGATCCCATGTGCAGGTCAGATTGCGGGGAGGCGAAAGTTTAATCCCTGGTTGAGGATAAACTGCAAGTATGAGAAGTTTGATCCCACGTATGGGTAGCCAAACTGTGAACGCAAGAGGTTCAATCCGCGGTGGGATGACCTAAGTTGTATGAGCGCAAAGTAGAAAGCCAGGCTGCTGGCTTAAAGAGTACGTTTCCCTGAGGGGTAAAGTGTAGAAAAGTTTGTATGTGGTAAAGGGTTAAAGAACCGGAATGACTGGTGACCTGATGATTATGCACCATGGTGTTTGCGAATTACTTCAGACATAGTACCGTTTCACGGCGTCTGAGTTGATGAGTTGTGGAAATTCATCATCGTCCATCTCTTGCAATCTGAGAGCGCCTCCTGTCAATACTTCCTTGACAATAAACGGTCCTTCCCAGTTAGGAGTGAATTTTCCTTTAGCCTGATCTTGGTTGTCAAGGATCTTCTTTAAAACCAAGTCATGTTGTTTAAATTGTCGTAGCTGGACTTTTTGGTTGTAGGATCTGGCGATCCTTTATTGATATAACTGACCATGGAAGATAGTCGCGGTTCGCCTTTCGTTTATAAGAGACAATTGGTGATACCTGTCTTGTACCCATTGGTCTTCATCCAGCTGAGCGTCGATCAACACTCTGAGAGATTCCAACTCAAATTCTATGGGGAGTACTGCTTCCATCCCATAGGTTAAAGCGTAGGGGGTTGCCCCAGTGGAAGTACGCATTGAGGTTCTGTAGGCTAACAGAGTCAGAGGCATTAGGTCAGACCAATCTTTGTGGTTAGCGGACATCTTTTGCATAATCTTCTTGATGTTTTTGTTAGCCGCTTCAACAGCACTGTTCATCTTCGAACGATAGATGACAGAGTTGAGATGTTTGATGTGGAATTTACTGCATAATTCCTCCATCATTTTGTTGTTGAGATTCTTGGCATTGTCTGACACAATCACCTCTGGTTGTCCATATCGACAAACGACATTGTTTCTGATGAAAGTAATGATAACTTCTTTAGTAACCCTGAGGAAGGAGGCTGATTCTACCCACTTGGTAAAGTAGTCGATCATGGTGAAGATAAATCGATGACCATTACTGGCTTTAGGCTCAATGGGCTCGATAACGTCCATTCCCCACATTGAGAAGGGCCAAGGCGAACTCATATTGTGGAGTTCCCGTGGAGGGGCGTGTATAGCATTCCCATGAATTTGGCACTGATAGCATCTTTTGACGTGGTCGTTGCAATCAGCTTTAAGAGATAGCCAATAATGTCTCGTCCTGAGGACTTTCTTGACAAGGAGGGAGCCACTCATGTGGGGGCCACAAACTCCTCCATGGATTTCATCCATAAGCCTTTGGGCTTGATCTTTGTCTAAACATCTGAGGAGACCTAGTCCTGCATCTCTTTTATAGAGAGCATCTCCATTCAGGTAGAACTTCATAGCAAGTCGATGGATCCGCCTTTTCTCAGTCATGCTCGCCTCAACGGGTGTAGATCCATCTCGCAGATATTCCTTGATATGCTGATACCAAGGAGGTTGGATGGGAGGTAGCTCATCCGATACTTCTCCAACATAATTCCCATAGGCTGGGGCCTTGTTCAGGGCAATTGTGACGCTCGACAAGTGTTCCTTGTCTGATATGCAAATCAAGGAGGCCAAAGTTGCTAATGCGTCCGCAAATCATTCCTATTACGAGGAATGTGTAGAAAGGAGATTTTTTTGAACTCCAAAGCCATCTTCAAAATTTGCCGATGGTAAGGCAGCAAATGTAGTTCCTTGGTTTGATAGATTCTGGTGGATTATTAGATTACCAACTCCAAATTTCCAAGGATAGTTAACTGCCTGATGCCCATTAAACGGGCAAGTTTTAGCCCATGAGACAGCCTTCATATTCAGTCGTATTATTGGTGCTGACAAACTGTAATTTGACGGCAACGGGATACTGCTCCCCTGTATCAGATATTAGAACTGCTCTAGAACCTTCCATATTAACAGCTCCATCAAAATACATCTTCCATGATTGGCGCGTATCGTACTGATGGTGTTGCTGCGCTGTCATTACTCCTTCATCGGGGAAATATGTTTCCAAGGGTTTGAAATCCCCTGAAGGTGCGGCGGCCAGTTGATCCGCGATTCCTTGACCTTTGATGGACTTTTGAGTCACATATACGATGTCAAACTGTTGTAGGATCAACTATCATCTGGACAGTCGACAATTTAACATAGGTTTGTTGAACACGTACTTAAGAGGATCCACGCGGGATATGAGATGGGTTGTGTGACCATGGAGATAATGATGTAACCTCATGGAAGCCAATGCTAAAGCACAACACGTCTTTTCGAACAGAGTGTACTTGTGTTCACTACTGCTGAACCTTTTGCTGACGTAATAGATAGCCCGTTCTTGGCCTCTATCGTCCTTCTGTCCCAGCATGCAGCCCATGGCATTATCACTTATGGACAGGTACATGAACAGGGGAACATCATCCCTAGGTGGTACCAAGACCGGAGCTTTGACTAGCTATTTCTTGATTGTAAGGAAGGCATTCTGGCACTCATCATTCCATTTCATGGAGGACTTCTTCCTTAATAGCTTGAAGATTGTCTCACAGGTTGCTGTGAGTTGGGAGATAAACCTGCTGATGAAGTTAATTCTTCCCAAAAATCCCTATATTTCCTTCTCTGTCTGAGGAATGGGCATTTCAGTGATGGCATGGATTTTGGTAGGATCCAGCTCAATCCCTTTGTGGCTGACTAGAAATCCTAGCAACTTGCTTGATTTAATGCCACAGGCGCATTTAGCTGGATTCAACTTCAAGTTGTACTTACGCAACCTGTTGAATAACTTTCTAAGATGGTCTATATGGTCATCCTCCTTCCGGGATTTGATAATGATGTCATCCACGTAGATCTCAATCTCTTTATGCATTAAGTCGTGGAAAAGAGCCATCATATCTCGTTGATAGGTAGCTCCGGCATTGACGAGGCTGAATGACAATCGCCTACAGCAGAAAGTTCCCCAAGGAGTGATGAAAGCATTTTTTCATGATCTTCCTCAGCAACCATGATCTGATGGTACCCCACAAAGCAATCAGCAAAGGAGTACATGTCGTATTGCGCAGTATTGTCGATGAGAATGTGGATAAATGGCACGGAAAAGCTATCTTTTAAGCAAGCTTTGTTCAAGTCCCGGTAATCCACCCAAACTCGCACCTTCCCTCCAGGGTTAGGCACGGGTACAATGTTGGATATCCACTCAGGATATGTAGACACCATTATGATGCCAGCTTGAAATTATTTCACAATCTCTTCTTTCACCTTTAAACTCCAGTCAGGTTTCAGTCGCCTGAGTTTCTGCTTTACTGGCTTAAATCCCTCCTTAATGGGAAGGCGATGAAGGACAATGTCAGTGGATAAACCCACCATGTCTTCATGAGACCATGCAAACACATCCTGGAATTGGGTTAATAGCGTAACCATATTATTTCGTTGGTTTGGGGTATGGCCTGAACCAATCTGGATTAACTTAAGGCTTTATAAGGTTCCGAGATTGAAAGAAGTGGTTTGATCAAGGTTGGGTTTGGGTTTGTCTTTGACCCATTCTTGAATTTCTAGAGGCACTTCAATGTCATCATGTATATCCATTAAGGCTGAATTCAACTCTACATCAAAGGTACAATCTCTATATAGAAGAGGCACCGTATCAGCAAGTACAAGCACATCTAAATTTAGATTCCTTAAACAAAATATGTTTTCACTTAGTATATATGAAATGCGTTGATCATACACAGTGTTAGCATGTACTGGCAAAATAAACTTCTAATACTGTACAAAAAAGTAAGCAGTTATTATATCTACAGGGCAGAAAGAGTTCTGCCCATTTTACCCTCGTCGACCAAAATAAGTAATGTTGTCCCAATTGGCAAGGGTAAAGTCCGGGTGGACCGCAGTGATGGAGGGATTGTCATCATCCTCCCTGTCCTGAATGATGGCCATTACGTCTGGGCAATCATCGTCTGGGGTGTAGCTGTTGGTATGTTCATCATGAATGATGATGCGTATACCGGACATCATCCGTATGACGTCTTGCTTGATTCTTCATTCCCCTTCTTCCACTACGGGATTTGGAACAAAGATTTCTTTTCCTTTCATCGGTACCAGGCTTAGGACATAACATAGCCATTACATTGGCTGGCACCTTTACGGGAGGTTGTGCGGACTCTGAGTTTGAAGGCGAAACCAAACGCCACATGGTTGAAGTTGAGGGAATCTGCTGATGCTTATGAGGATTCCTATGATTAGAGCTGGTAGAATAGCCTAGTCCAGCGGTTCCAGTTTGCCTGGTTAAACGAATTGGGTACTTGTTACCCTGGAAATCTTTACCCAACCCTTGTCCTGGCTTATGACCCAACGACGTCATTTCTTGAGTGGCCGACATTACCTCGGCAGAAATCTTGGGTTCGGGCAATGGTGCTCCAATAGTATGGTATTGGATGTTTCTTATTTCCAAAGCATGAAAACTGACTGGTTCCACATCGGCATTGGCAATGATGAAGGGCATGTCTCCGTGCTGAGGAACCTCCGGTTCAGCGTTGACTGTGACCAGGCTATTGTTGATGATGTATCTCAATTGTTGATGAAGAGTGGAGGGGACTGCCCCAGCCATATGAATCCATGGTCGTCCCAAGAGCAGGTTGTATCCCGAATCTATCTTGAGCACATGGAAAGATACGCAGAATATGTGAGGACCAATTTCGATTGGCAGCTCAATTACTCCGACCGAGTTACGGACGAGCTCCATCAAAAGCTTTGATGATAGTATGGCTACTCCGAATTCGGTTGAGATTGATGTTCATCTTCACCAGGGTAGCATATGGGCAGATATTCAGAGACGAACCTCCATCTATTAAGACTCCAGCTACCATATATCCGGAGGACAAGACCGCAATGTGCAATGGTATGCAATGACCGGTCCCTTCGGGCGATATGTCATCATTAGTGAAGGATATCATATTGTTGTTGAAAATGTGATCAACCATATGTTAAAACTTTTCCGTGTCCACTGATGTCGGTAAATAGGCTTCTTCTAGAACCTTTAGCAAGACCCTCTGGTATTTTCGGAGGTTAGGACCAAATCCAAAATTGATATTTGTTGTGGAGCTTCTTTCAAGCTTAAAACCACCGCAGCTTCATTATGACCCACATTGCGAAGGAATTTTTCAATCTTTTCCATGGGTATTTTCCCCTTTGATTTGGTGGTAGACTTCATCACCCGTTGGGGGAGATACAGTGGATTTTCCTTCGATATTGCGGCAGTTGTATGTGAGGTGGATTCTTCACCTTCTCCATAATTCCACGGAACCTTGCGCAAGCTAACAATAGGATATTGTGCTCTACATGGCAAGTTGATTGGCTCGGGAGAGGCCACTTTCAAAGGATTGTTGCCTCCCTTAATTTGAATTGTTGGTGATGTGAGTAATATGTTAATCCCCTCGGTTTCAGTGGATATGACTGCTACCACACTTTTCCACTTAGCAGGGCCTGCATTCTCACTTGCACGTAACACAGTATCGTCGTCCGCTAAGCGCAAGACACCACTGTCGATCAGATTTTGAATAAGGTGGCGGAGTGCCCAGCATTCTTCTGTGCTGTGACCGCGAGACTGGAAGTGATATTAACATACTCCATCAGAGTTGTACCTTCCCGAATGGGGGTTGATTGGAGGTAGAAGGGAACTCATCCTTCCTTAATTGATTAGCATATGAAGGATTTCCTCCATATGTTGGCCCAGATAGGTGAATTCCCTGTTATTGGCGAAATCCCGACTGGCTTTGGCATTTGCTCTCTTCGTCACTTTGTCTTCCAGCATTTCATTTTCTGAAAGTGATGAGGGAAAATTCATGATAAGAGGTAGAAGACTGGCATGCTCCTGGCTGATTAATTGACGAGTCACTTGATGTTGATAAGTCACCAGTTCCGCCAATTGTTCAATCTGTTTGCAGAGAGCTTTCATCTTGCATTCCATTGTGAACTGGAACTTTGCATAATCCCATCTGTCATCACCGTCTTTGATGGTCTGGGAAGAATCACAACTGAAGTTGGAACCCTGTCCACTGCTCCAATTAATCATGTTGACCTCTTCTTCTTTGTGTTGGGGAAGAGGGTTATCTTGAACATGAGGCTGATCGGGTTTGGTGACTATGATCTCCCCGTTGTCTATTAGGTCTTGGATCTTGTGTTTCAAGGTCCAACAATCCTAAGTATCATGTCCAGGTGCCCCGGCATGATAAGCACATTTCCTAGCAGCATTGAAACCCCGTCCATTAGGGCTGGCTGGTGGCAGAAGATGCGTAATTTTCTTCTGTGTTGTCAGAAGATTAAAAATGTTCTCGAGGGTATCCCCTAAGGGTGTAAACACTCGATGGCGTTTGACTTCTCCACCTTTTGGTACTGGAGGGTTTGCAGACTGTGCTCGAAAGGGAGTGTAGTTTCTCCTTTGAATAGGCATGTTTTGACTGCCTTTTTGCCCCTGTAGTATCAGGGAAACATCTTCTTCTCTCTTTTTATGGACCCTACTGGGGTTGTTCCCATAATTACCAGATTGGATGTGATCAGCAATAGCTTTGAGTGCAACTAGGTCTTGAATCTTCCCTGACTTCAATCCCATCTCAGCCATCTCCCCATGTTTGACCATTTCAAAAAATGGTTTGCCGATGCCGGCTAAAACTCTTTCATAGAAGGGAGCTTCTTGTATGTCTATGAAAGTCATAACCATTTCTGATTGTGTCATGGCAGGACTAACTTGGGCAGCCAGGCATCTCCACCTCTGGGCATACTCTCTAAAAGACTCGTTAGACTGTTTCTTGATCTTGGTAATTTGATACCGATCAGGAGCCATCTGAGTTTAAAGGTTGTATTGATTGAGGAAAGCATGTGCTAGCTCTTCCCAGCTATGGATTGGAGTTATCTAATCTTGTGTACCACGAACGGGCTTCTCCAATTAGACTCTTTTGGAACAATTGCATTCTGAGTTTTTTATCCTCTGCATAGGATCCAAGTTCTCCAATAAACACTTTTAAATGTGTATAAGGATCTCCTAACCCGTCATATTTTTCAAAGTCAGGAGTTTTAAATTTTTCTGGGTACTGAACACCAGGAAAAATACACAGATCAGCATATGAAACACTCCCGTGTGTTCCAATTCCTTTGATGGCGCGAAGGGTCTCTTCCATTTAGAGGACTTTCTTTTTGATGTCACCTAGTGTCTAGATCTCCAGTAGGATGGGCAGCATCAAGAATTTTGTTGGTCGTATCCAACTGTGGTTCAGGTATGGTAATGACCTGGATTCCTCTTTGTGTGGAGGATTCAGTATGTACGGGTGTTTTCTGACCCTGTGTAGACTGGTGTAATTCTTTAAATAGAACAGCCAAATCTGTAATCTGTTTGCTTAATCTGTCAAATTCTTTGCGAGAAACTGGATTAAGTTCAGTCTGGTCAGATGACGACGTGATTGATTGTAGGCTTGTTGCCTTTTTGGACTTTGACTGGGTAGTAGGTCTGACTGATTCCCTGCGAAAGACTGGCATAGTTTAGTCTTTAGGGAATGTATATAATAACATGCTATGTGATGTGTCCATTTTAGGAATTTTATCCTGCACAACGGATGTCAGCTGTTTGTAGCATGTATGTGTACACATTTCTTCATATTTCTCATTACATTGAGATAGATATGGAATGAAATTACAAGTAATTGTGTTTTACAAGTAATTGAAATGAGAGCATGAAGAGACTTTCCTCCGTTTTGGGTTTATCAAAGGCTGACCTATCTTAGGTTATTCTCGCGACTTTTTGGCATGAAGGTTCCCAAATCATCGCAATCTACTAGATGGGAAGTTAATCCGGTCTTTCAACTGGAGCGAATTTAGGTGGTGCCTTTCCTGAGCCTCGGAGAATCAGGCTTCTCACGAGTCCAGTAATCAAACACCGACGGGATAGCCTCCTAGTGGAGGGACCACACAACATACATTCACATACATCGCGTCTCACCGTATGAAAATGATGACATGTGTGAAGCACTAATATCACAAGTAGATATGGTGCGAAGAACTAATATCATAAAGCATTTTATAGTGCGAAGCACTAAGTAAAGAAATGCATTCGTACACATTCATCAAAATGTAAATACAACATCCACACACAAGCAGATAACAGTTTTTTTGAAAAGATTGTGATAGCGGCTTAAGTCCTCTTATTGGAGTCCCCAGCAGAGTCGCCACTTGTCGACGTCGGGATTTTTGGGTGTCCCTTTCCGTTACTTGTTCTTTGGTGTTCTCATTTTTAAGATTTATTTGAAAAAACAAGTGAAAAAGGTCTGACATGTATAATGTCGACGATGGGACTGTTAAGAGTCGCCAGTTGGTTTTTTAAATGGTTATACAAACACAACCGAGAAAAGGTTTGCACATTAACCAGTGATGTGACACTGATATACGGGTCAGTGAAATCGAGATTCGTTTAGGGTCTGGCGACTTGGTTATGCGGGGGGAAGGTGTTAGGCACCCCCCGACATCCGTGTTACCACGGTGACTGCCTCTTTTCAAGAAACTATTATCTCAGTGTGTGTGTGTGTGTGTGTGTATGGGTCAATATGCTGTTATATGGAAGTTGTGTGAGGCCTCGTTCGAACCTATATACACAGGATTTGAATTTATGTAAAAATTCAGTTTTTAACAAGATATGGCAGTGATGTTTTATAAAAGAGGTTTTTTCAAACCCTGATGCTCAATAGGAATTGAGACCTTTTACACTCCCATTTTTATTAAGTGAGCAGCTGAATTGATTTTATTGGACGGATGCGAGGCATCCGTACAAAAATAATATACACAAATAATGCCGACTTCCTCGTGGGTATGAAAACCATCTGAGGAAATTCAGACATCGCAGAATAATTTACAAGCTGCTTACAGCTGAAAATGTCCATCACGGGAAACTGAATCTAAATTCAATGGGATGAATCTTTGATCACATGATTCCTAGGCTCACAAAATACTACAGTTTATATGAAAGTAGTAAGCAAGTATATATATAAAAGCTGTAAATATATATATATATATATATATATACAGACAAGATCACCAATCACGAAGCACCTCCATGAGGGATCAAAAATGTAAATAAAGCTGTTAAAAGCTATCAACCACCACGGAGGAAACTCCAGGCGGAATAGAATGTAAATAAAGCTGTAAATACGATCAACTGCCACGAAGTAAAGTCCAGGCAGGATGAAGTGTAAAGAAAGCTATAAAAGCGATCAACCACCACGAAGTAAACTCCAGGTGGGACAAAATATGTATATATATATATATAAGCAATAAACGCACCGGATGTAAAATCTAGGCTCATCGTACAGAGTTCGACCAAAGTTCATATATATAAGTATATATATATATATATATATATATATATATATATATATATATATATATATATATATATATATATAAGCAAGTAAACGCACCGGATATAAAATCCAGGCTCATCGAATAGAATCCGACCACAGTTCATATATATATATATATATATATATATATATAAGCGAGTAAACGCACCAGACCGAAGTCTAGGATCATCGAACAAAGTCTGACACACAGTTGATATATATAAGTGTATATATATAAGCGAGTAAACACACCAGATCGAAGTCTAGGCTCATCGAACAAAGTCCGACAGACAGTTGATATATATAAGTATATATATATATATATATTAAAGCAGTAAACGCTCCAGACCGAAGTCTAGGCTTAATCGAGGCATAACTCGATAATGTTAGTCAATATATACGTAAATATAATATATATATATATATATATATATATATATATATATACAGACTGAAATGAAACCACGGACCGAAGTCTGGGCAAAAGCAAGCAACACGACTCTCAGCGTGTAGAAGGGTATGTGCAAAGATGAAGAGAAAGACTCTAAAGTGTGTGAGAAGGCTTACAGCTGACTGCTAAAAAAGGCTTCTATATTTTTAAAGTGGGTAAACACTGGGCTTTTATAGGTACAAAAGAGGCTATATATGAGCTCACAGGTGTTTAAAAGTGGGAAAATACACTGTATGTCGAGTGTAGAGCAAATTATGCAGGGTTTCCCCGTCTTTTTTCTCTTAAAAATCAGCACCCCAAGCCCTCTATTTATAGGAATATTAGCTGTATATGTACCTGCGGCTGAGCCGCAGGTGTACTAGAGGCAACCCGGGTTGGCCCGAGTTTGTCGGGTCAGATCGTCTCGAAGTACGTGCACTCATGCACTGTAATGTCCACTCGGATTTTCAGAAGTGCAATTCGGGCATCCGTTTGGGGTATTCAGGACCTATTTCGGACCGCGATTGTCGAGTGTTTGTACGATGGCATGGGACTAGAGTTTATACGAAGTCTTTGAAGATGGGACGGTGCCCTCCGGTCTTCAAGCTTCAACTTTCATCTGTTACCTTGTACAATAGTCACTCGGGATTGGTTAGCCTTGTGGGACATTGTCGCGTAGAGGTGTTGAGATGACGTGGCTTGGCATCGTTTTGGTCAGATGACGATGTTTTCCATCACCGGTGTTATCCCCGGATTGGGCTGATAAAGCAGACGTTGCTCAAACTTCGCTGAGATTGGACTGCTGCAATTGTTGAAGGTCCTCATTGTCATCTTTCAGGTGTGCATGTCTCCCAGATGGTTATTGCTGGCCTGGTATAGTGCATCTCGTTTTGAGCGTCGAGATCGAAGCTGGTTGCATTTGAAACAAGCATTTCTGGGGTTATCGCCGAAACTGCATTCCTTGGGGTTATCACCAAGGTTAGTGGCTATTCCCATGGTTGGGACTGAGACTAGATATCTCGGGGTCATCTCCGAGATTAATCGGTATTCTCCGGTGTGTGTTCCGGTATTGTATCTGTAGGCCTCGGGGTTACATCCGAGGTTGGATTTGTTACTCCCAGATTGCGATCCGGGGTTGATGCTGAACTTCCGGTAGTATCCGGTATGGATTTGGATTGTCTTTCAGGGTTCTCTCTTAAAAGACGAATCTGTCCTCCTATAATGTTATTAACAGTAGTACAGAAAATGTTGAGTGTCTACAGCTAGTGTGTCCTACCTAAGCTTATCTGTTGGTCAGTCATAATATCGGGATATTATGTGATATGTTAATTTGTTCAATTAAATCTTATTTTAAAGCTGTATTCTAGAATGATATCTGAAATACAGGAGATAAGCAAAATGGAGAAATCATGATGACAGGGACGATGGAATCTGAAATGAAAGCAAGGTATTCTCAACTCTTTGAAATACCAGGTACGTAAATTTCAGGGACAAAATTTCATAAGGAGGGGAGATTGTAAGACACCGAATTTTATGAAATAAAAGTATTCAATTTTTCTTATACTTACTATTCAGTAAATGGTTAAATTAATAAAAAGCAAAGTTAAGGGTGATATATGAAATTTTTTTCAAAATAAGCAAGTGGCTATAAAATACTTATTGTTGTCGGGGAATATTCATTTAGTCGTGGAATATTCTTCTTGTCGGGAATATCCGTACGACGGCGCAAAAATTTGTGGGCCCCATAACAGAATAACTGTCGGATGAAGATAACGACAAAATTGAGTTTTTATAAATAACGGCGTAGTTGTTACCGTTAACACTGTTGGAATACTCGGTGGTTAAAATACAGTAATACGCATGATTGCACAGTAGCACACGGTATTGCACAGTATTGTTGAATTATTGATCCTTACGTAAGAATGCACTACTCAATAATTGTTACAGTAGTTACTGTTCAATATTTTATTGATTTAATAATTGTTGCGTTGATATTTTATATTATTGTTGTTTCAATAATTATTACTGCACTGTATTTCCCATTATCAGATCAATAATTCATATTATTTGAATAATATTATTAGATAGCATTGTTGGCAATGTCTAGAAAGTTCTGTCAAGAAGAGGTTTGGTCACCTAATTGATCGCAAGTAAGGAGAAATCCTTATCGGAAAGCCCCCTCTTTCCTGGGAACTGCCTGGTTGTCATTGTTGCGATTCTATAATATTATTTATGAATAATTAATTATTAATTTATATGATAAGGAAATATTTATTTGATGCGGATATAAATGATGGATTCATTTATGTGGTTATAAATGAAGGAATTAATGTTGAGGTGTTGTATCAGTATTTTGTCGGATTGGAGGTATTAAAAGATCAAATTGGTGTTCTTAAAGTTCTATTGCGTGAGTTATAATTTTAATTCGACCGTTGGATCGTTGTGATTTTTGGATATGTTATACATATATATAAGTTGAGTATATGTCCACAAATTTTGAACCGTTAAAAATGAACGTATAATTTGTTATGAATTTTAAAAGGTGACTGATTTGGAAATTAGGTTTATAAATGATTTTGGTGGAAAATTCTAGAATTGAGTGGGCCCCACTTGTGGTTGGTGAAGAAATGTGCTGAATTTTATTTCAAATGTGGTGGGTGGCAATAGTAGCAGGTAAAGCCATAAGGTAGCAGGTCAAGTCTGCTTCGGCGTGCTAACGTTTTCCTATAAATAGAGGACTAAGTTAGAATTGAAAATCACACCAGAAACATAAGCTTTTTCTCTTTATCTCTCTATATTATCAAGTGTATTTTGTGAGTATTTAGATACTTTGTGAGTTTCTATTTATTAGTGCAAGTTTCCTTCAGCCTTATACCGATATTCCAATCAGAAATATTATTCTTTTAAGGTAAGGGATTGTAAGGGTTGTTATGTTTTTCAGTTTCGTAATTTTTCTGACCATCAAAAATTCTGAAAAAATTTGAAATGATAATTTAAATAGTTTTCTAGATTATGTCCAAAAATGACGATTTTTGGATGTATAGATTAGGAGTTATGAATTTTATGAGAAAAGACTATTTTAAAAGAAAACCCTTTATAACTCCTTGTGGTTAACTCCAAAATTGGTGAAATTTTTATTCGGAGTACATGTATATGATAGAAGTATACTCTGTAAATTTCGGAATTTTTGGACAACAGTACAGTTTATGATAAATGTCTAAATATTCGGCTGTTTTGGCCATATGAAAAATAGTAAATGAATTTCAAAAATTATTCTCTATCCCGAATTGTTAATCACGAACACGAAAGTAGTATTAACCACCTCTCGATGCACTAATACCGTATTAACGTCAATCCACAATTAAGATAGAAATCCGTTAAACACCTTAACCAACTAACCCACTATATCTCTATGTGAATTACAATTGAAGAAAGTTGAAGAACAAGTTCTCTATAAGATTACATGCGGCGTCAAGCATATCTCTACCTTAACACACATCAAGTTTAAGCTACTAACAAAATCCTGAACACATGCTATCATGATTAGATCTAAATCTATACTTCATCTCTCGAGTTCATATAGATTATCACGGTAATTGATGGCCAAACAATTAAACAATTAATTCCAAATCACAATAGACAATTCTCACAATAGAAAATACTAATTGATAACGAAGCATTTTAAAATAAACTACACAATAAGATCCATTGTAATCTCAAACAAAGAATTAGTTCATGATTATTGAATTAAAACTAAGAATCCACAATTGAATACACATTAAAAGACAAAAATAGAAGAAGATGAGAAGAAATAATCTATTGTCAGTAGAATTGACGCTCCCTCCTTGCTCCTACTTTGAATCTTCAATGGTCTCAAAGTTGTTTCAATCTCCAAATCTAATTAGAACTAGTGTTTTTCTCTAATTTACTCTAATCTAATTTAATAGAATGCTCTCTAATCTCCTAATAATCTCCAATAATCCCTGTTATTCCCCTCCTTTTATAAGTCTTTGTACATGTCTTTAAGTCCTCTTGGAAGTCCTTGAATCAAACAACTCGAAACAATCCTTTTCGGACTCAAATTCGGACAAAATCCGCTCATTTTCGCGTATACCCAGCCCCGGCTGGGTATTTCCTTTGCAAACACCCAGCCCCGGCTGGGTAGTGATCTGCTAACATGCCCAGGAGCCCAGCCCCGGCTGGGTCCTAAGCACAAAAACGCCCAGCCCCGGCTGGGTACCAATCTGCCAATACACTTTTCTGCTGGAACCTCCTCTGCTAAAACTGCCATAACTTCTAAACCGAGAGGAGTTACGAGGCCCGCGACCTATCAAATCGAAGCTATCGACGAGATCTACAACTTTCATTCTTTGAGCTTTGAGAAATAACGAACGCATGATGGTCGAAATTGGACTGGAAGGGACTGCTACGCAAAATGACCACCCAAAACGGTGAAGTTCAACGTCCGTTGGTAGAAATGTCGTAACTCTTTCATCCGAACTCCGATTTGAATGATTCAAGATGTTCCGGAAAGCTAAGAAAACGATCTACAATATAGTCCAAGCTTCAAGCCAAGAACATGAAATGAACATAAAAGTATAAACGATATCCGGCTTGCTTTTATTTGCATTTTCCGTGCTTTTCCTTACCAATAATCGCTCACATCGCTTCCAAACGTATAACCTACAAAACGAACACAAAATGCATGAAAAGTAACTAAGACACATGAATTAAAGCAACTAATTCAAGTAAAAGATACCGGATAAGTAGGTATAAAACCTACTTATCAAATACCCCCAAACTTAAACCGTTGCTTGTCCTCAAGCAACACAACATAATGCAATGCAATGCAATGAAATGCAACTAATCTACATGCCTACGAATCCAGCAGTATTGATAGAATCAAATCTATTCACTCAGCCTTAGAGAAATCAAGTAAACACGATAATACTTAATATCAAAACCAATCAACAATTTCCTAGTCAATCATCAAATCTTAAACTGTTATCACTGATATAGTGCGTGTGTGCTCAACAACCATGCTAATTGATATGAAATCAAATTTAACACATAATAGGTCTCTTTAAAGGCATCATACAGTGAAAACTCACAAAATTCACGAACAAGCTAGATCCAACTAAAGTCAACCATCCACCAAGTTCAAGAGTCCAATCCGGGATACTTATGCTTTACTTTTCATTACGGGGGCTTTTTGCTCTTTTCCCGTTTTATTATTTTTTTTTCTTTTTTTTTTCTTTTTTTTAACCATGACTATGCAATGTCTCATTCCATTAGGCTAACAGTGCTACCCCTTAGCGAGCTTTCGACCAACGACTCCCAGACCATATAAGACCTTAGGGCGCTAGGTTTTAAGATACCCCTTCGGGCGTACTTACTCAAGTAACAAAGGCCCCGAAACAAGACTAGTCACGGTATTTTTTTTTTCATTTTTTTTTCTTTTCTTTGAAGCTTATATATCCCAAATTTTTCCCCCAAACTTAAGTTTTTATCTAAATTCAGTCATCTCCGCCTATTCATGTCTTTCATTCATCCAAACTAGTATTATCCTTAAGAAGTCCATTATGTATCAATTCAAACTTAATCAGCCAACAAATTGTTTTTTACTGTGCTATCCTTATTATACCAGTTTCCAACAGAAAAAGATTCAATTCATAACAAGAAATTACATCAAAAGCTCTAATAATCAGTATTATACTTGTCTACTCAATTCCATTCTCATCATTGGCCAAAATAAACTGAACTATCTAACAACTGGACTCATGCAAGATGAATATAGTAACTAACTATTATTTTTGAATTTTTGAATATTTGATTTATTTATTTTTTTAATAATGAACCTAAACTATATTAACAACATATGCAAAATAACATAACATAAACTAAACATGCGATAATGAACGTAAATAAAACTCCAAAAACTTGTTGGGTAAAATCTAGTTACGCACAACACGCAAGTATACGTGGTCAACAAGTAATAAAGTGATAAGTTGAGTATCGTTCCCACAGAGAATTATTTAATAAAAATCACCAAGTACTAACCCGTAACCAACTTAATCTTATTTAAACAAATGAAATGCAAATTAAATAAATTAAACTACTATTAACTTCCACTAGTTAAATTAAGATAACGGAGATTTAAGATCACAATTTCACTTATTGCTTCATTTAAGTTAACACACTTCTCATCAATTATTCTCTATCCCGAATTGTTAATCAAGAACACGAAAGTAGTATTAACCACCTCTCGATGCACTAATACCGTATTAACGTCAATCCACAATTAAGATAGAAATCCGTTAAACACCTTAACCAACTAACCCACTATATCTCTATGTGAATTACAATTGAAGAAAGTTGAAGAACAAGTTCTCTATAAGATTACATGCGGCGTCAAGCATATCTCTACCTTAACACACATCAAGTTTAAGCTACTAACAAAATCCTGAACACATGCTATCATGATTAGATCTAAATCTATACTTCATCTCTCGAGTTCATATAGATTATCACGGTAATTGATGGCCAAACAATTAAACAATTAATTCCAAATCACAATAGACAATTCTCACAATAGAAAATACTAATTGATAACGAAGCATTTTAAAATAAACTACACAATAAGATCCATTGTAATCTCAAATAAAGAATTAGTTCATGATTATTGAATTAAAACTAAGAATCCACAATTGAATACACATTAAAAGACAAAAATAGAAGAAGATGAGAAGAAATAATCTATTGTCAGTAGAATTGACGCTCCCTCCTTGCTCCTACTTTGAATCTTCAATGGTCTCAAAGTTGTTTCAATCTCCAAATCTAATTAGAACTAGTGTTTTTCTCTAATTTACTCTAATCTAATTTAATAGAATGCTCTCTAATCTCCTAATAATCTCCAATAATCCCTGTTATTCCCCTCCTTTTATAAGTCGTTGTACATGTCTTTAAGTCCTCTTGGAAGTCCTTGAATCAAACAACTCGAAACAATCCTTTTCGGACTCAAATTCGGACAAAATCCGCTCATTTTCGCGTATACCCAGCCCCGGCTGGGTATTTCCTTTGCAAACACCCAGCCCCAGCTGGGTAGTGATCTGCTAACATGCCCAGGAGCCCAGCCCCGGCTGGGTCCTAAGCACAAAAACGCCCAGCCCCGGCTGGGTACCAATCTGCCAATACACTTTTCTGCTGGAACCTCCTCTGTTAAAACTGCCATAACTTCTAAACCGAGAGGAGTTACGAGGCCCGCGACCTATCAAATCGAAGCTATCGACGAGATCTACAACTTTCATTCTTCTAGCTTTGAGAAATAACGAACGCATGATGGTCGAAATTGGACTGGAAGGGACTGCTACGCAAAATGACCACCCAAAACGGTGAAGTTCAACGTCCGTTGGTAGAAATGTCGTAACTCTTTCATCTGAACTCCGATTTGAATGATTCAAGATGTTCCGGAAAGCTAAGAAAACGATCTACAATATAGTCCAAGCTTCAAGCCAAGAACATGAAATGAACATAAAAGTATAAACGATATCCGGCTTGCTTTTATTTGCATTTTCCGTGCTTTTCCTTACCAGTAATCGCTCACATCGCTTCCAAACGTATAACCTACAAAACGAACACAAAATGCATGAAAAGTAACTAAGACACATGAATTAAAGCAACTAATTCAAGTAAAAAATACCGGATAAGTAGGTATAAAACCTACTTATCACTATACCTTTATGTAAGGTGCCATTGTGACGTGCTATCCAAGGTTGGGATGAGAGTTACAGTTAGTATATATTTGTATCAAAACTCACAGCATATGTGTTGTTGTATTTTGCACGACAATTGTTGTAATAAAGTTGTAGTTATTTTCTGTACCATGTATTTGGCGACTCAGAATAGGTTGGGTGGAATGGACCTATTTTGGGGTTGTCACATAGTATGTCAAATAACCCTTGTTTTGTGGCAGTATTTGAGAATGACATCTAAAATTTTTGAGATGAGCAATGGAGCAAAACAATATGAACGTGTCACAATACGAAGCTAAGTTAGCCGAGTTGTCCCAATTTGCATCCCATTTGGTTGATAATGATGAGAGAATGACGTGAATGTTTCTGCGAGATTTGAAACCCGAAATACGTCAATACCTCATTTCTCACAAACTTTGTTTATATTCAGATGTTGTGAATATGGCTCAGTTATTGGAGCACGATAATGAGTCGACTCAACTGAAGAATAACGACCCACAACTCGATGATAATTGTACCGGTGGCAATGGTCATCGGAACAATGATAACCATCTTTGAGGAAATTATCATGCCAGAAATAGTAACCACTTTGGTGGTAATCATGGCCAAGATAATAGAAGAAATGATTCAAGTGAAAATTTTAAGAAGAGAAGATTTAACGATGTTGGGAAAACATCAGCAGCAGCAACAGCACCAGCAACAAATTCTAGGGGAGGAGAACGAACGCCAGTTAGATGCTACTGATGCAGAGAGGATGGACACATAAGTCCAAATTGTTCACAGCCTTTCAAGGTATGTTTTAGTTGTGGAAAAGATGGTCACATAGCTAGATTTTGTCTTATAGCAAAATCAAGTCTAGATGGGACGGTGGCATCAAAGGGGGATACAAACAAAACAAAGTCGGTAGTTTAAGGGAGAGCGTTTTTCGTGACGAGGACCTGAATGAAATTATCACAGGTTAGTTAATCATAAACTCTTGCGAAGTTTATACCTAATTCGATATCGGTTCTACCCATTCTTTTATTTCTCCTACTTGCGCTCAACGTTTAAATTTGACCCCAATACAAAACTCATTTCTAAAACCCTCAAATATTTCTTCACCTAAAACGAACGTAACATGCGCCAAAGACGTTGGCTCGAGCTGTTGAAGATTACGACCATACCATTCAATATCATCGTAGAAGAGCGAACGTGGTAGCTGATGCGTTGAGTAGAAGATCGTATGCAGTTACGAGTTCGACGTTGTTAACACAAACACCCATTTCGTACGACTTACTCTAGAGACCCACGTGATGATGTTAAATATACGATTAGAACCAACTTTAATCGATAAAGTTAAAGCCACTTAGGCTACAGACTCAGAGCTGATGAATGTGAAGAAGAAGGTTCAAGAGGGTGTTATTCTAGAAGCAAGAATTGACGAAGAGAGGAAATCTCAACCCTTGATTTAATTATTCTATTTGAAATCCTCGATCGAGTAAGAATTGTGGCCTATAGACTCGTTTTAACGCCAAGTATGTCGCGTGTTCATAACATTTTTTTTGTATCGATGTTACGTAAATATGTGGATGAACCGAGCCACATTATTGAATTAGAACCAGACGAGATAACGGAATATTTAACGTATGAAGAGGTGCCTGTTAAAATCTTGGATACGAAAAAACATATTTTACGCTCAAAGGTTAAAGCTCAAGAGTTAGAATCTGACGAGGTATCCTCATCTGTTCGGCATACCAGGTACGTACGTAAATTTTGAGGGCGAAATTTCATAAGGAGGGGAGATTGTGAGACCCTGAATTTTATGAATAAAGATTTAATTTTCTAGAATTTTTTTTTGAATATTAAGGAGTAAATTTGATATAATATTATGGTTGTGGGTAATATTTATAAATTTTGTAAAGTATGCAAGTTGTCATATAATATTCGTTTGGTCGTGGAATATTCTTACTATCGGGGAATATTCGTACGACGGCACAGCCTTGTGTGGGCCACATAACGGAAAGCGATTGGATGAAGAAAACGACAAGTATAAGTTGTTTATAAATAACGGCGTAATTGTTACCGTTAATACTGTTGGAATACTCGGTGGTTAAAACACAGTAGCACGCGGTATTACACCAATTATTGATTCTTACGTAAGAAGGCACTACTCAATAATGGTTACAGCAATTACTGTTCAATATTTTATTTTATTGATTCAATAATTGTTACGTTGATATTTTATATTATTATTGTTTCAATAATTGTCACTGCACAATATTTCCCATTATCAGATCAATAACTCATATTATTTTAATAAAATTATTAGATAGCATTATTGGCAATGTCTAGAAAGTTCTATCTAAGTAGAGGTTTGGTCACCTAATTGCGCGCCAGTAAGGAGAAATCCTTATTGGAAAGCCCCCTCTTTCCTGGGAACAGTCTGGTTGTCAGTATTGTGATTCTGTAATATTATTTGTGAATAATTAATTATTGATTTATATGATAAGGAAAATATTTATTTTATGTGGATATAGCTGGAGAAAATTTTTAATGTGAAAATTGTTGAAAATTGATATTTTATCTTTTCTGATAAAATAATTCATTTAAATATAATATAATAATATAATAATGGTGATATTTTTATAATAAATGTGGATATATGAATAAATGAGGAGGAAGAGTATTTTTGTTACTAAAAATATTTAAAACATATTTTTCATGTTTGTAGACCCCATTTTTGACTGAAATTTGATTATAGCCTGTAAAATCGTCTGTATGTAGATTTCGGTCAATTTCTGTTTAGAATTTAGAAAAACTTAAACTTACAAAGTTGTAGAGAATTGAATTTCTTATGGAAGGACATAAGATTTGAATTTTTCTGATAAAAAGGCTATTTATTATGAATTATTGAAGTTCTAGAATAATTTATTTTTGAAGTTTTAATTATGTTTTTTATGAAAAATGTTTTTGTTATGTTTGGGGGGGCCACTGGTTGTTGAAATGGCTGAATTCTGTTATAAAAAGTGGGCGTAGGAAATTTACATAAATATATTAATATTTTATTAAATTTTCTGCTTTTGTGTTCTAAGCAATTTTTTATAAATAGGGTGCTTAGGTTAGAATTGAAAATTATACCAGAAACTGAAGTTTTCTCTCTCTATATTATCGAGCGTATTTTTGTGAGTATTGTGATACTTTGAGTGTTGCTATACGGTGCAAGTTACCTTTAGCTTTATATCTGATATTCCAGTCAGAAGTACTATTCTTTTGAGGTAAAGGATGTTATTTTCTTCGTAAATGATATTATTTTCTTCAATATCATTATGCTGAATTATTGATATGAGTTTTATTGTGAAATTTCTACCTTTTTGTGTCGGGGTTACTATTCACGTATACGGCACTATTCACGAATACGGCACTATTCACCGAAAAATGAAAAGTTATCTTTTTTCATTTCAGATATCTATTATGGTTACTAACATTGATTGTATCCATGTTTTGATCTTCATTATATACTCGTTTTATTAAAGTTTTGGCTTCTATACTCCATAAAATTAGTAGAATATCCCTGATATTTGCGTTTCATCCAGTATATTTTTATGGAAATATTATTCTGAGCATTCATGATAATTTATAACTTTTTCATGCCGATGTTACTATTCACGGGTATTATTCACTCGGTTACTATTCACCCGGGGTACTATTTATGACAAAAATTGATTTCTTTTCGGTCCAAATTATTTTTGATACAATATTATTCTTGAATTTTACTCCTCAAAGCAGTATCATATTGACAATTTAGACATTATTGATTTCTGGATAAATTAAATTATAAATCTTTAAAAATTTATCCTTGAACTTGTTTTATTGAATTTTTATCATCCTCATGTTTATATTATGTTGAAAGTCAACTGTGGCTTGTAGCGCATAGATTGACTTGGTATGATTATGACCAGGGATTATTCGGTATAATCATGACCGTAATGTTACAAATGATGTGGTAAAAGTCCTCATTGGCCCGTAGTGCATTGATGGACAATTTTTGGTATGATTATGGCCATGGATTCTCTTCGGCCAAGGGTGCAAAGATGAATTGTTTTATGGCATGATCATGACCATTGATAAATACACGAATATCCTTGGCCCGTAGTGCATGGATAATTTGTGGTCGTGATACTAAAGAATATCTTTGGCCGTAGTGCAGGGGTGATTCGATGATGTGGATTATTTATTAAGCTGAGTCTCAGCGATAAAAGTGATGAAAACCCTTTTAAATCATAGAAAATAGTAGATTTTATGCTCTACTTGACTCTTCTAATGGATTGCTTGTTCCGCTGCAGTTAAACTTGATGTTTGTTATATTTTATCAGTTTAACACTGTTAAAGGCTAACGATAAATTATTCTGCATTATCTTAGTCATAATATTTCTTACTGGACTAGTTGAGCTCACCCTTTTTGCTTTCATTGTCCTCTTCAGAAAATGATTGGGACTAGTCGGGGAATGGACGATCCAGATAATAGCATTAGTAGTCATCACTATTCTATGAAATAGTATGATAATAAATGTATTAAGGACTCCATTTAAGTTGAATACTGTCTAGAAGACAATATTCGTATTAAAACTCTCAGTTTATGTTTTATCGTATTTTATACGACAATTATATTATTAAGTTGTATTTGAATTTTGTACCATATATTTGGCGATTCAAGATGGGTGATGTATACCTATTTTGGGAGCGTCACATACCTCGTCATCGAAATTATTTTATATCCTTAGCTAAATTAGCTAAGGTATGCCTTAAATTTTATTTTAATCTCCATACTGTGTGTGTATAGGTATGGGAACCGATTCATAACTAACGGTGTGCACAAGTAATTTAAAATTTTTATTTTACAAAAATTTAAGTAAATATTAATAATAATCAAAATAATAATAATAATTGTCACATCGATGAAATATTCTATCCAAAATAGATTAAAAAGTCGTATCCAACATGTAATGTAATTTATTTAAATATTGAAGTTAAATTAAATTATATTCTTATATAGATATTATTATTTTTAAATCAATTTGAGGTGAAAAAATTGTATAAATAATTAAAATATATTTTATTGTAAGTTATTAATGTTATTATCATTATTTATTAATAATTATTTTTTATATTAAAATATATATAAAACAAGCCGTGCCTTGCACGGGAATTAGCCTAGTAAGTAAAATGTTGGGACTAATATCAACAACTAGACAAAAAGAAGAAGAGGTTAAGGGAAAAATCAGAGAATTTATCAAAGAAATTGCTTAAGCTCATAACGATTGAGAAAAAAGATAAAAAATAAATAAAATAAAATAAAATAGAAAATGATATATTTAGACATTAATTTTCTCTTTCATGATAGGTTTTTATACCAAAAAAAGTAATTAAAAAAATAGTGTACAAACTCAAGCTTAGTTTTAAATACTAGATATAAATCCGCGTGTTGCGGCGGGATTATTAATTTTGTTAATAATAAATTTATATGTGTAATTAATAAATTAAAATATAATAAGAAGATGATAGATTGTTGTGTGATGATCAAATTTTGATAGCATATGTTATAAAGAGTTGGGTAAAAGTTTTGTGCGCAAATACATATTCAAGTATTGAATTAATCTGATCACTAATCCCATGACATTATATAACAGTTGTGTGTCTATATATATATATATATATATATATTATTTTATTGATAAAAATGTTTATAATGTAATCAATAAGGTTAAAAATGGGTACCTCTTTCATTCTAAAGCACTAACAAATATTTAGAAAGTATAATATACAATGTCATCGAGTTGTTATATTGATATGATTGTTAGTAGCATATTTGAAGTCTGTTACACATTACACAAACCTCACCAAGCCTCAAATATCTAACACATGTACTTGATGCATTTTAAAGAGTTCGTGTCTCAAATACTCTTACTTGCACCAGAATTCAAACATTCAAATGAAAGGGAAAACAAATGAAGAATGTGTTAGTTTCAATCCTCATACCTTAAGGGAAATTACATGTTACATGTGGAAACTGAAAAACACGAGCATTAATAATTATGTTAGATCTTCATGTCAAACAAACACCATGTCCAAAAAACATAGCAGTATAGCATCGTGTCATACATAACACAATGTTATAGTTAAAAAACGAATACATTGCCTCATTAATTTTTTTTTCATTTTTGGCAATTGTAGAGGCACTCACAGTATTACCATAATGCCAAAAAAACTATTAATGATGATAAAAATAATTTACTGGATTCTAGTACTTAACAAATCATGCAAAGTCACAATCCAGATAATAGAATACAATAGATAAAGAAGCCATAAATATAAACACCGTGAGATATAGTCCACAAAATGAAGTCATAACCCCTCCCATTGAATGCACTGTCGCCATAATTTGAAGGTCTCCATATAACTCATTTGCACTTTCAACGGTATTTAGAATTGTTTGTAACATTAGTTGTTGCGTAATAGTTGGTATGTATTTATAGGGAGAAATTAGGTTAAATAACGGAGAGTAATGATAATAGCTCAATTTCGGCTGAATGTCCCTTCTGTTCCTTCAAGTTGCCACCCACTTTATTAGTCGTTCATAAAATTCAATTTTCGTTAGTTAGGTCCTTAAAGTGGCATTTTATTGGCGTTTTCGTTCCTTCAGCCTAATTTAACCTCAACCCGACCAATTTTGACCCAATTTTAACATTTGAAAAATATATATTTAATATTTTAAAATAAAATATTTTTTGAAAATAATAATTATTATATTTAATATTTTAAATATAATATTTATTTTTTATATTTAAAATAAAATATTATTTTAAAAAAGTTATAAAGATAATTATTATTATTCTAAGGAAAAAATATTAGAAACTTTTATTTTTTCAAAAATGAGTAAAGTTTCATAAAATATAGATTCAAAAAAATTACATAAGAAAATTAAATATAATTATTGTTTTAAACTTATTTTAAAAATAATTTTATATTTTAAAATATTAAAATTTTGGTTTGGGTTAAATTGGGTCGGGTTAGGTCAAAATTGGGCTGAAGGAACAGAAACGTCAACAAAATACCACTTTAAGGACCTAACTGACAATAATTAAACTTTAAGGACGACTTTGAAAATAGGTGACAACTTGAAAGGACAGAAGTGTCATTTAGTCGTACTGATAATATCATATAGTAGTGATTTTAGGAAATAATAATTAAATTAAAAAAGAATAATATCAGAACAGTTGACATTACCAAAACACTTTAGATTTGTAGTGATTTAAGAGATTATAAATTCAAAATATTAATTTGGGATTTAAAAAGTGGTGATTTTAGGAGATAATAATTAAATTAGTAATAATAATATTAGAATAGTTAACATTATCAGAACATTTTAGATTTATAGTGACTTATGATATTATAAAATTAAAATATTAATATGGGATTAAAAAGTAGTAATTTTAGGAGATAATAATTAAGCAACGATAATAAATAAACCGTTTAAATTAAAAAAAGTAGTGATTTAGGGGATTATAAAATCAACATAGTAAGTTATGATTGATATTATTTGTTATTTTAATGTTGTTTAAATATTTTAAATTGTATAATATTATGTTGTAATATAATTATAAATGGTATAATATGATGTTGTAATATAATTTAATTAGTAATGATAATATCCGCACAATTTAGATAGGTGGTGATTTTGTTATTTTGTTATATACGTGTATTATAATATTATACCATGCATGTATGATATAATGTATAGTATAATATTATAAAAATAGTGATTTTAGGATATAATAATTATATTTAGAAAAGTAGTGGATTTTGTGGGATTATAAAATCAACATAGTAAGTTATGATTGATATTATTTGTTATTTTAAATGTTTTAAACTGAATAATAATATGTTATAATATAATTATAAATGGTATAATATTATGTTGTATTTATAGAGAGAAAATTATGTTAAATAACGGAGAGTAATGATAATAACTCAGAAAGGATAATATCAGAACAGTTGACACTACCAAAACAATTTAGATTTGTAGTGATTTAAGGGATTATAAATTCAAAATATTAATTTGGGATTAAAAAAAATAGTGATTTTAGAATATAATAATTAAATTAGTAATGATAATATTAGAACAGTTAATATTATCAGAACAATTTAGATTTGTAGTGATTTATGATACTCCCTCCGTCCCAAATTAACTGCTCAGTTTTGACTTTTTAAAGTCAAATTGGCCATTTTTAAAACTAATCTTTTTACTATTTTTGCTAAAATATAGGTAAAGAGATTATAACCAAAAGAAAGTATATACAATTTATTACTAATCCTAATTTTTATAATTTTAGAAATATATTTATATATGCTTAATTATTAATTCTAAAAATAGTCAATTTGACTTAAAAAGGTCAAAATTGAGCAGTTAATTTGGGACGGAGGGAGTATTATAAAATCAAAATATTAATGTGGGATTTAAAAGTAGTAATTTCAACATATAATAATTAAGTAACGATAATATAAAAACTGGAGTAATGAATGAGCACATTAATTAGGTAGAACATGTGTTGCAATTTGGGAATGATAAATGTCATACAAATATGTTATGTACTGTAATTTAGTATATTTAATAGATTGATTAAACATAATTTTTTGATACCGGATATTTTATAAACTCTAATTTCATAACATAATTTTATTTTAATTTTTTAATAAAATTAAATTGTACGAATTGAGAAAATATGTCAAAATACGAAATGATATAGTTTTTATTTAATTTGAAATTATGTAACATCACTATTCACTATTATAATCTTATAAATAAAGTATATTTTTTGACGCTTTAAACATTACCAAATTATCAATTTATTTGTTCAAATATTTTATACACTCTTTATGTTCATATGGTTAGATTTATTTTTAAAAAAAATTAGTCTTAGATGAATTTGTTAAAAAATATTATTGAAATTTAAATTAGACCTTAATTCATTATTATTGATTTCAAGTCCTGAATTGAACCCGAATTGTCACGCGTACTTAGATCTGGCAATATAGTTGATTAATTATCGGGTCAACCCATATTAACTTGAACCAAATGAGTTGGTTAACTGTTTTTATTTATTTGGGTTGGTTAAAGTTTGGAATCATATTTTTAAAAAGAAATATAGTTCCAACCCGGTTAACCATTTTTTGACCCATATTTTATTCCAAATCCAAATCAAAAGTTATTTCCATCCATATTTACATATTCAAGAAGACCAACCACCCCCCACCCACCCCCCCACCCCCCACCCCACGACCCCACGACCCCATCCACGCCACGCAACGCAACGCACCCACCCCGCCCCAACGCCCACCACTCCACCAAAAAAATATATTATGTGATTATGTATACACCCTTACCCCCATCCCCCACCCCCCCCACCCCCTCCCCCTCCCCCTCCCCCTCCCCCTCCCCCTCAACAAGTATTTTTTATTGAACCAATCAATATATATAGGAAACTAATATTTTTACATAATTTTTTGATATTTTTACATAAAAATTATCGATATACATCTTATAGCGACGGTTTTACTCTCTATACATCTATAACGATAATTTTCATTTAAAAATATTAAAAAATTATGTAAAAATATTAATTTTCACATATATATTATATATATTTTTTGATATTTTTATATAATTGTTTTTATATAAAGACAATATATGCTCATAACATGAGAGAGGACATGAATTAGAGTATACTATTTATGGAAGTAGAAAAACCTCACTACAGAACATGGGTCGGTGCAGACGTCACGTGCTTTTGGGTTCAGGATATGGATTATCTCCATGTTGATGGGACCAATATTCCTCCGTATATCGCTCATTCATTATGTAACATGGTCCTCTAAATCAACTGCTACGCCTGTGGGCTCCACTTGAGCTAAATAACATCGTATCTTATGTGTGAAATCAGAAAATGAGTACCATCTTTTTCCGGAAATAGAGATTTTAAAAAAAAAAAATTGATACAAAAATATTTAGTTTTAGTACAAATAACTAAAAATATTAAACTAATTAAAAATTATCACTAATTAATGTATTTGTTGTTTATAAAATTAGACGAATTTATATAAAATTTAAATTTTATAATATCGTTAATAAAATTTTAAAAAAATAAAAATATATATTCCAATTTTAGAGTGAAGGGAGTGAGAAAGGCTATAATATATAGCCCATATATAACCATTATAATCCTAAGAACATTATAATCATTATAAAAGAGGACAATATCGACATCTCCTCCTATAAATATGAGGTACCCTTAACATTTTATACAACTAGATATTCATTCTACAATTATAGGTCATAATTTACAGAAAAGAAAAAGACTCTTTTACCCTTTTTATGGAGATCGTATCCGAGAGATCTCTTGGGAATTATACTGAGAATATTTCTAACTCTTTCCTTGGATTGCGGGACTGGAGACTAGACTGAAGGTAGGACTTAAAGCAAGTGGAGAATCCTATTTAAGGGGAAAGACCTAATTTGACCGAACCATAATTTTATGCTAGTTCTAGATTGGATTAATGAAGGTAAGTGTTAACGCCAACATCTTTCTCCACGTCCCAATCACCAAGACGCGTCCGATATTCTGCACAGTTCAACAAGTTAACACCAAAAGCTTAACGGCTTAACCGTCGGGGGATAGCTCCGGCGTGAGAGTCAATATCGGCGATCACAAGGTTAACAATGGAGGAAAAATAATGTCTAGTGCTTGAGAGAGAATAATAATATGATTCTGTGTTGTAATGTTTTGTTACTTACCTTTCTTGTGTGATCCTCGCCCCATACGTACCTCAGACCCGATTTACCGTGCCACCCACTATCTCCTGACATCTCCCCCCCCCCACTCCCGGTCATTTCAGCCGAAAGCAAGTAGCTCACCTCCCTACCTGCTATTACTGTTTGTCACCGCCGGTCATCTGAGTCCCATCCTCATTAATACCATGCAGAAAGGTGGCAGATAACAGTCAACTGCTATTTTATGTAATGATTATCAGTCAAAGATGGGTTAAGTGGTAATTTGTGTAATGGATCGATCCAAGGATTTGGCCCAATACAATAAAAATGGTTCAGACTGACCGGATCCAGCCGAAATAACCCACTAATCGTAATCAAATGACTGGGCCCAAATTATTCGGCCCAACAAGACAAAAGTAACATAATCCAAGGGAAGAACCCATTTGGTCCGGTCCGATAATAAAAAGTATCATGGCCCAACATTGCCCCCCAGTCTTTTATTAATAAACAGGAGGTTTAATAGAAGACTGTAAATAATATAGGTCCACGACATAATGAATTGTAATAAGTCAAAAAGGGCCAATCTGGAATCGGTCGAGGCCCAATTGATGAATGTCAATCAACAATGCAAATAAAATCAGGGGCCCAACAAAGAGAACCCCATTCCAGTTAAAACATTATACCCACATCCGGACGCTACCTCTTCAAATTCATCATCATTGCTACTTAATAAATGTGTCGCCCTCGTGTACCGTGCAACCGTCAATATAAAAGGTAATTTCCCCCAATTTTGACAGTTTTACCTACCATTTCAAATTTCAGACGTCTTTTCGAGCTTTAGACTTCCTCCTCTCTCAGATTTCTCTCTTTTCTCTAAAAGTCATCAACAATGGCAGCATCATCGAGTACTGATAACGCCTCTCCACTTCGTATAACCCCAATCACCATTGTTCACCCTAATAAGGCCACTTCGAGTAAGAGCACACCGAAAAACCCCCTTCCAAATCCCTCTATTTTCTTCCAGAGTGCGACCCAATTCCCTCATGCCAATACCGCCTCCACCATGAATGAAAAAAGCGTTCAAAATGCTTATGTGCGGTACCTGGTTCCAGTGACTCATCAGTTTTGCTGCCCCACCGCCACTGGGAGAATGTACCAGTGCCCGGAAGGCTGGACTGCCATGCCTCTGACCTTGTTAGAAATAGGGGTTCGATTTCCTTTACACGTTTTCTTGGTCACCCTTCTAGGGTTTATTGGCGTCGGCTTCGCCCAATTAGTCCCGAACTCATACATTCACATCTTGGCGTTTATTGCTTTCTGTCATGAAGTGGGTGTCGCCCCCACCCTCGACTTTTTCTTCTCCATATATTCTGTCAGCAAGTCCAGAGAGAAGGGATTCAAATTTCTGGGCAAGATTCCTTCAAAAACTAGAGAGGATTTCGAGCGACGACCTCTGGTGAATACTCCTTCCAGTAACAAAAGATGGCATGAGCAGTGGTTCTTCGTCAAAGGACCTGAGATTGCCTCTCTCCCTGACTGGACGATATTAGACAAAGTATCTGCTGACTTCGGAGATATAGCCGAGGAACGCGTGAAAGAGATGATTGTGCTTCTGGATAACTTCCCGAAGAAGGAGTGGAGTTACAATCTTCTCACCTAAACAAGCTTGGTTGTATGACCACAAATGTGAGTCTCAAAGTTTTCGAATTTTTATTGAAGTAAAGTTTTCGTGTTTACTATTGTAGAAAGATCTAATAGAGTGTTTTTCTTTGTTGCAGTGTCTTTGATCAAACCTTCCTCGATGGATCAAAGGGATCTAAAAAAATTCCTTTCTGGCAAACCTCCAACATCTTCGCCTACTGAAACCCCCCAGGAAGAGATTCTGACTTCTGAAGCTCCAGATGCCGAAGATCTTTCTATAGAATTAGAGGCTGTAGAAGAGACTCTCTAACATTATAAGAAGAAGAGAGCTGTTCAGAAGCCAAGAAGTATCGCTCAAGAATCCCAACGGATTACTACTTGCAGCCTGATCGATATGCCTAAAAATGAACGAATACAGGCTCTTCGAATCAAGAAAAGGCGAGTCAAGGTAACTCCGTTGTCTGTCGAAGAGCTTCGGGTTCCTATTAGCCCAGTGGGAATTCAGGTTTCTAAGGAGGGTCCTGAAGAACAGCCTGAGGCTTCAAATGCCTCTCGGAAAAGAAAAAAACCCTTAGAGGACCAACCACCACTACCCGAAGAACCGATGTCAGACCAACCACATCCGTCACCTATCCTATCGCCGACCCCGAAACCTACTCCTGCTCGTTCTCTATCCCCCGAGAACGTATACCTGAATCCTTCACCATCCCCTTCGCATGAAGAACAGACACCTTTCATCTCAATCCCATCTACCGATGAGTTTTAAAATGATGCCAGGGGGTCCCCAACTTGGTGGCCCCATTTTAATGCGAATTACCCCTTCCATCTCTTCAACTCATTTGTCAGGGAAACCGATGAACATCGGTTTGGCAATAGTTCAATCATGGATATCCTTAAAGAAGGCATGAGCTATCACGCCAAGGTAAAAGTTTAACTCATTTATTTGTTCTTTTGGATTTATATGCATTTCTTCGTAAACTAACGAATTATCTTTGAACATCCACAAGCTAGTGCTGTCTTCGGGCATCTTTTTCCATGCTACCAAGAATCTGAAGCCGAAGAGGATGCTGCTCGTCGGGAAAATACAGTTTTGAAGTTAGCCTGGAATAAGGCAAGGACTGACCTCGGCGATGCTCTTTTCAATAATGACAATCTTCAAAGAGATTTGACTCGAAGAATGGAGGAACTGAAGATCTGCAAAGAGGATTTAAAGAAGACGAAGGTCAGCCAACAGGAGATGATAAGTCTGAATGTTGAGCTTGACGCTCAGAATCATGCGCTAGAGCTTAGGAATGAAGAACTCTGTATAGCCAATCAAAGCCTGGCTATACAAGTGGATAATCTTTAGGAGAAAGCTCGTGTCGACAAAGAAAGGAACTTGAACATTCGTCTTGAGCTTCAGGATAAGTTGGAAGCTTTGCAGGCTTTAGGTCCACCCTTGACTGAAGAGCTTCGGGAGCAAATATATGATGAGTATCGAAAGTCAAACGAGCTGAACGAGAAGGTAGTTAAGATGTTTTCTGATGGTTATTATGACTGCCGAAGAAAGGACAAAGCAAAACTTGTCGCGATCGAAGCGGATCCTACCATTCTCGATTCGTCTGAAGATAAATCCGCATCCTGAAGAGGAACATCTATTTTTCTTTTTTAGCATATAGGATTTTTGTAAAAAATTTGTTAGATTTTTGTCCTTGTAATTGGCGATATATTAATGAAACATGGGCTTTGCTCTTATGACTTGGGTGCATTTACTTTCTGTCGATACTTCAATATTACTTCAACTGAAAAAATGTACATACTCTTTCATGGACTCAACTCGAACTGTTAAGTAACAACTAGGCATGTCATAGAACAGATAAGATGAAGTTAAAGAGTGAGGCATTTCGAACTTAACACTTAGAAAAAATTTAGGTAATAAAGTAAAGGGAGACTTATTCGTTACCGAAGTGTGAGACAGGTCTGCTTCATTAGAAATTTGTTTACCCCAAAAGGCCTAACAAAACCACAAGATGACATTTGCCTACTACAAAGGGCTGACGAAGTCTAAAGAACGACAGTTGCCTACCACGAAGGGCCTGACAACGTCTGAAGGACGACGCTTGCCACGAAGGGCCTAACAAGGTATAAAGAATGACAGTTGCCTACCACGAAGGACCTGACAACGTCTGAAGGACGACGCTTGCCTACCACGAAGGGCCTGACAAGGTCTAAATAACGACATTTGCCTACCACGAAGGGCCTGACAACGTCTGAAAGACGACACTTGCCTACCACGAAGGGCCTGACAAGGTTTAAATGTCGATAATTGCTTACCACGCAGGGCCTAACAACGTCTTTGGGATGGCGTTTGCCTACCACGAAGGGCCTGACAAACCCATTAGGACCATCTGCCATTAAGGCTGCCATCGAATGGTCAGCAAGTCCACCTGAACCTCCTTACACCACTGAACTGAACAGGAACGAATACAGGGTTCGTTTGAGAAAAAAGGGACTTTTATTGATGATGACGTGAATATTTACAGACTTCTGATGTACTGACATTATATTTATTGAAATTATTTCCTAAGCCTGCCGGCATGCCAAGTATTTTTAATTGTTGACCCGTCCAATGCCTTCAACCGATAAGTCCCCGACTTCGGCACTTCAGTGACTTCATACGGTCCTTCCCATTTCGGCATCAGCTTTCCCAAATTCTGAGATGTAGATGCTTCGACTTCCCTGAGAACAAAATCTCCCACTTCAAATCTGCGAAGCTTTACCCCCTTGTTGTAATGCTTGGCTACTCTCCGTTGATAGGCTGCTAGTTTAACCAGGGCTATTTCTCTGACTTCGTCAAGCAAATCGAGATTTGCTTTCAGTCCTTCTTCATTGTAGATCTCTTTGAATTGACTAAATCGAAGACTTGGAGATCCAATTTCAACTGGGACTAAGGCATCAATACCATAGGCCAGTCTAAAAGGTTAATCCCCTGTTGTAGTCCTCAGAGTAGTCCGATAGGCCCATAACATACTGAGCAGCTCTTCTGGCCATCTTCCCTTGGCTTCGTCCAATCTGCGCTTGATCCCATTCAGCAGCGTTCTATTAGTCAATTCGACTTGTCCATTTGACTAAGGATGAGCCATTGAAGTCTTTCTGTGCTGGACCCCCAGTTCTGTCAAAAATGCTTCAAATTTTGATCCCACAAACTGATGCCCATTGTCCGATATTACTACCTTAGGAATTCCGAAACGAAATACTACTGATTCTTTCAAAAATTTCAAGCATTCCTGTTCCGTTATTAACCGAAGTGGCTTTGCTTCTACCCATTTGGTTATATAGTCAATGGCAACTATAACAAAATTGACTTGACCTTTTGCTTTCGGTAGCGGACCCATTATATCAATCCCCCAGACAGCGAAGGGTATAGGAGATAAGATCGAGTATAGCTCTTTTGGTGGGTGATGTGGTATCGGACTGTTGAGTTGACACTTCTCGCACTTCTTGACGTATTCATTCGCTTCCTTGAAGATGGTAGGCCAGTAGTACTCCTGATGAAGTACTTTGTAGGCTAATGACTTAGCAGCCATATGGTCGCCACAGATGCCTTCATGTACCTTTCAAAGAGCATATTCAGCTTCAGATGGAGTCAAACATTTCAGTAGTGGAGACGAGAAAGCCCTCCGGAACAGATCTCCATCAATCAAAACAAAATTAGCACTCTTGTACTTGATTTTCATGGCTAGCATCCTGATCCGAAGGTAAGACGCCATCTGCCAGATACTCCAGATATGGAGTCAACCAGCAGTTGGTTCGGTCGACGCACATCACCGATTCATGATGAACACTAGGATGTTGCAAAATTTCTAAGTAAACCGATCCATCAAAGACGTTAACATCTGTAGTGGCTAATTTGGAGAGTGAATCAGAAATGGAATTGTTATTACGTTCGAATCCTTGAAACTCGTAGGATTGGAAATACTGAAGCCGTTCTTTCAATTCTGCCAAATACTTGATCATTCTTGGGCCTCGAGCTTCGTACTCCCCAGAGAATTGCTTAACGACTAACTGAGAATCACTGAAGATGACTATTATTTGCACTCCAAGACTCTTCGCTAGTCATAACCCTGCGAGTACCGGCTCATACTCAGCTTCGTTGTTCGTCGCTTTGAACTGAAATCTGATGGCCTGTTGCACCTTGAATCCCTCTGGACTCGTCAGAATAATCCCTGCTCAACTGACGTCCGTAGTAGAAGACCCATCTGCTACAGCGTCCACGAACTGAGCTTCTGCTGAAGAACTGTAACTGCTCTGTTAGATCCTTCAGCTTCTGTCACAACTTCATCAGCTTCAGAAAACGGGCATTCAACTACAAAATCAGCCAAGGCTTGCCCTTTGATAGCAGTTCGGGGATGATATTCAATGAAAAATTGGGACAACTCCATCGTCCATGCAGCTAATCTCCCCGATACCTCAGGTTTGCCCATAATCTTCTTCAAAGGCTGATCTATGTATACTATTACCAATCTACCCTGGAATTATTGCCTAAGCTTTCGACTAGCAGTTATTAAAGCAAAAGCAAACTTTTCAATGTTTGGGTACCTTGTTTCAGCATCCCGAAGGACATGGCTTACATAATAAACCGGGTGCTGCTTACCCCCAACTTTACGCACCAAAACTGCTCCTACTGCCAACGAACTAACTGTTAAGTACAAATATAGAGGCTCATCAGGAGCGGGCTTCACCAACAAAGGCACCGAAGATAAGTAGGACTTGATGCTCTGAAAAGCGTCCTCACACTCCGAAGTCCATTGGAACGTCTTTGCATTCTTCGGCCCTTTCAACGTATCAAAAAACAGCAAACATCTTTCTGCCGACTTGGACATGAACCTCCTTAAAGCTGCAATCCTTCCAGTTAGACGTTGAACATCTTTAAATGACTGAGGAGTCTTCATGTTCAGGATCACTTGAATCTTCTCTGGATTGGCTTCAATTCCTCTTTGACTGACAAGATAACCCAGAAATTTGCCAACCCCTAGACCGAAGGTGCACTTAGTGGGGTTCAATCTCAAGTTGTGATGACGAATTGTCTGAAAGCATTCTTCTAAATCATCCAGATGTTTATGCACCAGCATGCTTTTGACAATCATGTCATCCACGTACACCTCCATATTATTGCCCAGTAGATATCTGAAGACATAGTTCAGCATCCTCTGGTATGTGGCTCCGGCATTGATGAGGCCGAAAGTCATTTTCTTGTAGGCATATATCGAACGATGCGTAATGAACGCCGTCTTCGGTATATCCTCTTTACACATTGAAATCTGATGATATCCAGATAATGCATCCATGAAGCTCAACAAAGCATACCCCGAAATGGCATCAATGAGCTGATCGATGTGGGGCAGCGGGTAGAAATCCTTTGGACAAGCTTTGTTCAGATCGGTATAGTCGATGCAGACTCTCCATTTACCATTTTTCTTCTGGACCAGCACCACATTTGCCATCCACTGTGGGTAGTCGATCTCAAAGATGAAGTCAGCTGCCAACAGTTTTG
Organism: Panax japonicus; assembly: GCA_020205505.1. NCBI lineage: Eukaryota > Viridiplantae > Streptophyta > Magnoliopsida > Apiales > Araliaceae > Panax > Panax japonicus. Next base: position 19,058,774 of record CM035105.1, read on the forward strand.
CAATCTCTTCATCGATGATCCGCTGACGTTCAGGTACAAAGATCTCCTCTTCTGTCGAACTGGTTTCCTTGACGGGTCCACTTCCAACTGATGCTCAGTAATATCCGTGCTTACTCCCGGCATATCCTGAGGTTCCCATGCGAAGATGTCAACATAGCATCGCAGGAGCTCCATGAGGTTCGTCTGGAGAGGTTCCGGCAAACCCAAACATATTTTCACTGTCTTGTTCACCTTGCCCGGGATGAGCTCTATCTCCTCTGTTTCTTCAGCTGGCATGACCAATGGTTCGGAACTTCTCTCAGTGAAGGGTTCGATTTCTATCGCCATGGCCTGCTTTTGCTTCGATATCCCCACTCCCGAAGTGATCACAGCATTTTTATAACATCTTCTGGCCAGATCCAAATCTCCTTTCACTAAACCAACCCCATGAGCCGTAGAAAATTTGATTTTGAAATGAGGGATTGAGGTCACAGCTTGTAAAGCAATTAAAGTAGGCCTCCCCAAAATAGCATTATAAGCAGAATCTACATGCACAACATAAAATTTGCAAATAATTTCTACCTGTTGAGGGGTCGTTCCGAAGATGACTGGTAGTTCAACGGTTCCAGCCACCTTGACTGGATCATTACTAAAATCGTACAAAGGAGCCTCCTGCCCTATCTCCATCTTCTGCCCGTATAGATGCATTCTTTGATAAGTGTGGGCATACAGAATATCTACAGAAGACCCATTATCTACCATCATTCGCTTCATATCCACCGAACCCACTTGTACAGTCAACACCAATGATCCCTCATGCGGTTCGATGGTTTCCGAAGGGTAATCCTCATCGATAAAGGAGATTACCATACTTGGATAAGGTCTATCAGTCTTCGGGAGGGTACCCGCCACTGACATGACCGAATTTAAGTGACTTCGGCGCTTCTTTCCAACAAGTTTTCCAGAAGTACCCCCAGTGATGACATCTATCACATGCCTGTCAGGCTGTCCCGGAGCTGGCAGCGCTTGCTGAACTGGTTGATTTGTCGAAACAGGTCCTCTATCCTGCTGTTGATTCGTTCTGGCAGCCACATACTGAACTAAATCCCCACCTTGTACCTTTCTTTCAATGAAATCTTTCAAACTAGCACAGTCGTTCGTATCGTGACCCGAGGCTTGATGGTAATCACAATACTTACGAGGATTCCCTTTTCCGGGCTTAATGTTATCTTGAGGTGGCTTGAAGATAGGTTGATTCTTAATCTGATCCAAGATAACAGCCCTATCGGGTTGTAAGACCCCAACTTATTATTAATGAAATTTAATTTTCTTTTGAAATAGTAAGGGTGAATTTGATTAATGTGGTTAGTTATGGGTAAAATGCGCAAATATTTTAAATAAGCAGGTGGTTATAAAATATTCATTGTTGTCGGGGAATATTCGTTTGGTCGTGAAATATTCTTGCTGTCGAGAAATATTCGTACGACGGCGCAGTCTTTTGTGGGCCCCATAACGGAAAGCGATTGGATGAAGAAAACGACAAGTATAAGTTGTTTATAAAAAAATGGCGTAGTTGTTACCGTTAATACTGTTGGAATACACGGTGGTTAAAACACAGTAATACGCGTTGTTGCATAGTAGCACACAATATTGCACCAATTATTGATTCTTATGTAAGAAGGCACTACTCAATAAATGTTACAGTAATTACTGTTCAGTATTTTATGTTATTGATTCAATAATTGCTGCATTGATATTTTATATTACTGTTATTTCAATAATTGTCACTACACAGTATTTGTAAGACCCCAACTTATTATTAAATAAAATTAAATTTTCCTTTATTCATTATTCTAAATTAATAAGGGTTAAATTGATATAATGCTTTGGTTATGGGTGAAATATGAAATTTTTACAAAATAAACAAGTGGTTATTAAAATATTCATTTTTGTCGGGGAATATTCGTTTGGTCGTGGAATATTCTTGCTGTCGGGGAATATTCGTACGACGGCGCAGTCATTTGTGGGCCCCATAACAGAAAACGGTTGGATGAAAGAAAACGACAAAGATTGAGTTTTATAAATAACGGCGTAAATTGTTACCGTTAACACTGTTGGGTTACCTGGTGGTTAAAATACAGTAATACGCGTTGTTGCACAGTGGCACACGGTATTGCACAATATTTTGAATTATTGATCCTTACGTAAGAAGGCACTACTCAATAATTGCTACAGGAGTTACTGTTCATTACTTTATTGATTCAATAATTGCTGCGTTGATATTTATATTATTATTGTTTCAATAATTGTCATTGCATAGTATTTTCCATTATCAGATCAATAATCCATATTATTTGAATAATATTATCGGATAACATTATTGGCAATGTCTAGAAAGTTCTGTCTAAGGAGAGGTTTGGTCACCTAATTGCGCGCCAGTAAGGAGAAATCCTTATTGGAAAGCCCCCTCTTTCCTGGGAACGGCCTGGTTGTCATAATTGTGATTCTGTAATATTATTTGTGAATAATTAATTATTGATTTATATGATAATGAAATATTTATTTGATATAAATGATGAATTTATTTATTTTATGTGGAAGGAATTAACGCTGAGGTGTTTTATCAGTATTTTGTCGGATTTCGGTGTTCTTAAAGCTCTTTTGCGAAAATTATAATTTTTAATCCGACCGTTGGATCGTTATGATTTTTGGATATGTTATACATATATAAGTTAGGTATATGTCTACATATTTTGAACCGTTAAAAATGAACAAATGATTTGTTATGAATTTTAAGAGAAGTCTGCTTCAGAAATTAGGGTTATAAATGATTTTGGTGGAAAATTCTAGAATTGAGTGGGCCCCACTTGTGGTTGGTGAAAAATGTGCTGAATTTTTATTTCAAATGTGGTAGGTGGCAATAGTAGCAGGTAAAGCCATCAGGTAGCAGGTCAAGTCTGCTTCGGCGGGCTAAAATTTTCCTATAAATAGAGGGCTAAGTTAGAATTGAAAATCACACCAGAAACAAAGTTTTCTCCCTCTCTCTATATTATTGAGTGTATTTTGTGAGTATTTTGATACTTTGAGAGTTGCTGTTCATAGAAGTTTTCATTCAGCATCACTTCCGACCTTTCCTTCCGAAGTACTGTTTCTTTGAGGTAAGGGATGTTATTTTCTTCTAAAATGATATTATTTCTTCAATATCATTATGCTGAAATATTGGTTAGAACTTTTTATCAAATTTGGAACTTTTTCATGTCGGGGTTACTATTCACGAGTTACTAGTCACGAGTTACTATTCATGAGTTACTATTCACGAGTACTATTCACGAAGCGTGAAGATGTTTTTTGTGAAATTTCTATCTTTTGATGTCGGAGTTACTATTCACGTATACGGCACTATTCACGTATACGACACTATTCACGAATACGGCACTATTCACCGAAAAATGAAAATTTTCCTTTTTGTCCAAGATGTCTATTTTGGCTACTATCTTTGATTGTATCCATGTTTTGATCGTTATTTTTGAGTTCTGCTTCAAAATCGGTTGTTATGAAGTATTATTGATCTTGGATAAACTGTTGTACGAATCCCTAATATTTGTCCTTCTATTTCACTGGATTCATTCTTAAAAATGTTTTTCATCATCCTCAGTCCTAAATGATGATACTTGATGAATATCTTTGGCCTGTAGTGCAAAGATGAATGATTAAACTGATGAATCTCTTTGGCCCGTAGTGCAAAGATGAACAGGTGTTGAGATAAACATGACCAACTGGTGATATAAATGAATATCTTTGGCCTGTAGTGCAAAGATGATTAAAGATGTATATTGATTGTTGTTACAGGGATAAAATATTGATGATGGACTCTTAAATATTAGAAGACAGTAGAATTCATCCTCTACATGACTCTTCTAATGGATTGCTGTTTCCGCTGCATTTATTGATCTAAAATTTGTTGTCTATTGTATTCTATCAGATTTTTCCCTGTTGAAGACTAACGATAATTTGTTGTATATTATCTTAGTCATAATATTCTTTACTGGGCTAGTTGAGCTCACCCTTTCCTTTTTGTTCCATTTTTCTTCTCAGGAGGTGAGAACATAGCGGGATCGAGTCGGGGTATGGAGTGATGATTCTAGGATGATGTTGTAGTTGTCCTCACTATTTCTGTAAAATAGTGTTTGAATAATTGTAATGAGGACTTATTTGCATGTGAATATTGTCTAGAAGACAATATTTGTATTTAAACTCACAGTATGTATTGTCGTATTTCATACGACACTTGTATTATTGAAGTTGTAGTTTGCTTTCTATACCATGTATTTTGGCGACTCAGAATGGGTGTTGTATACCTATTTTGGGGGCGTCACAGTATTTTTCATTATCGAAGCAATAATTCATATTATCTGAATAATATTATTAGATAACATTATTGGCAATTTCTAGAAAGTTCTGTCTAAGGAGAGGTTTGGTCACTTAATTGCGCGCCAGTAAGGAGAAATTCTTATTGGAAAGCCCCCTCTTTCCTGGGAACGGCCTGGTTGCTAGTACTGTGATTCTGTAATATTATTTGTGAATAATGAATTATTGATTTATATGATGAGAAAAATATTGATTTTATGTGGATATAGATGGAGAAAATTTTTAATGTGACAATTGTTGAAAATTAATATTTTATCTTTTTCTGATAAAATAATTCATTTAAATATATTATTTTAATAATAATTTAGTGATGATATTTTTACGATGAATGTGGGATATATGAGTATATGAGGAGGAAGAGTATTTTTGTAGCATTAAATGTTTAACACATATTTTGTGTGTTGGTGGACACAATTATTGACTGAAATTTGATTATAGCCTGTAAAATCGTCTGTTTGTGGATTTCGGTCAATTTTTGTTTGGAATTTGGAAAAACTTTCTTCTGCAAAGTTGTAGAGAATTGAATTTCCTATAAAAACTCGCGAGATTCGAATTTTCTAGTAAAAGGGCTATTTATTATGAATTATTGAAGTTTCGAAGCTCCGAAATAATTGATTTTTGGAAGTTTAAAATATTTTTTTTAAGAAAAACATTTTTTTTCATTTTTGAAAGTCATTTAACATGTGTGGCTGAAGCTTGGACCAGATTTGTGTGCGTAGAGAATTTTGATTATATATATTATTATTATATTAAATTTTCTGCTTTGGTGTTCTAAGCAATTTCCTATAAATAGGTGCTTAGGTTAGAATTGAAAATCACACCAGAAACTGAAATTTTCTTTCTCTATATTATCGAGCGTATTCTTGTGAGTATTTTGAGTATACTTTGAGTATAGTGCAAGTTCAAGTCATAGCCTATATCCGGTGTTTCAACTAGAAGTACTGTCTTTCGAGGTAAGGGATGTTGTTTTCTTCTCAAATGATATTATTTTTTCAATATCATTATGCTGAAATGTTGGTTGGAACTTTTTATCAAATTTGGAACTTTTTCATTTCGGAATTACTATTCATGAGTTACTATTCATGAGTTACTATTCACGAGTTACTATTCACGAGTACTATTCACAAAACGTGATGATGAATTACTATTTCACGAGTTACTCATATATCCCACATTCATCGTAAAAATATCATCACTAAATTATTATTAAAATAATATATTTAAATGAATTATTTTATCAGAAAAAGATAAAATATTAATTTTCAACAATTGTCACATTAAAAAATTTCTCCATCTATATCCACATAAAATCAATATTTTTCTCATCATATAAATTAATAATTAATTATTCACAAATAATATTACAGAATCACAGTACTAGCAACCAGGCCGTTCCCAGGAAAGAGGGGGCTTTCCAATAAGAATTTCTCCTTACTGGCGCGCAATTAGGTGACCAAACCTCTCCTTAGACAGAACTTTCTAGACATTGCCAACAATGTTATCTAATAATATTATTCAGATAATATGAATTATTGCTTCGATAATGAAAAATATTGTGTAGTGACAATTATTGAAATAACAGTAATATAAAATATCAATGCAGCGATTATTGAATCAATAAAATAAAATACTGAACAATAATTACTGTAACCATTATTGAGTAGTGCTTTCTTACGTAAGAATCAATAATTGATGCAATACCGTGTGCTACTGTGCAACAACGCGTATTACTGTGTTTTAACCACCGGGTATTCCAACAGTATTAACGGTAACAACTACGCCCTTTTTTTTATAAACAACTTATACTTGTCGTTTTCTTCATCCAATCTCTTTCCGTTATGGGGCCCACAAAAGACTGCGCCGTCGTACGAATATTCCCCGACAGCAAGAATATTCCACGACCAAACGAATATTCCCCGATAACAATGAATATTTTATAACCACCTGCTTATTTAAAATATTTACGCATTTTACCCATAACTAACCACATTAATCAAATTCACCCTTACTATTTCAAAAAAATAAATAGAGGAAAATAAATTTCATTTATTAATAATTTGGGGTCTTACAGTGTTAAGTGATGTGTACGTCCTATTTACTCTCTGGGCTGGAGCGGACGAAAGTCCTCCACCTTGTCTCCAATTGTTGTATCTCTTCGACCCGCCTTCATAGCGGTCTTTATTCCCTTCATTCTTCTTCTGGTCCCCATTGGTTTTGTCTTGATCTGTCTCCTTAAGTCGGTCTGAAGAAGGACGTTTGAGACTGTTCATGGCTTCCTCCACCACGATATAGCCTTCAGCTTTGTCGAAGGCTTCAGCGAGACTCTTCAGGTGGTGAAACATTAATTTCTTCACCAACTTTTCTGATTTGACCAAATCTAACCCATTCTGAAACAGTCCCACAGCTTGTAGACCGTTTAGGTCTGTCACTTGGCCGACTGCTTCACGGAACCGCTTCACATATTGACCCAAAGACTCATTCGAATACTGTCGAACCTAAGCCAACGAACCAGTTGGTTTTCCCCTCCTTTTGTTGCTCCCGAAGCGAGCATAAAACTTACTGCACATGTCTGTCCAAGATGAAATTGAATCCGAGGTGAAAGTCCCTATCCATTGCCTGGCATCTTTTCTGAGCGTCGTGACAAAAGTATGACACTTAGCATCATCGCTAAAGTCATAATAATCCATCAGTCAGTCGAACGCCTGACTGTGGTTGTAGGGATCCCCCGATCCATCATAACTTTCAATGTGGGGCAACTTCTTGATGGGGTCAGCTTTCTCTTTTAGAATCTCCGCGGAAAAAGGGGATGCCTTCTTTCCTGAAGTATCTTTCGTTTTCTGTACTTCGGCAAGCTGCTTCCGAAGTTCCTTTAATTCTTTAACCAGATACTCCACACCTTCTGGTTGCGATGATGCTTCTTTCTCTGGTGACTCCTTCTTCTTCTGAGTGGACCGATTTCTTACAACAGAACCTCCAAATTTAGAGGGACTTTTCCAATGACGAGCGTCCACAAGGCGGTGTACCCTCAGTAGACTCTCGGGAGTATGACCTCTGGATATACTTCGTCTTTGAACTCGGGCACTATAGTGAGAATGTGCAACAACAAGTGCCTTCTTTGTATTCTCAGGTGTGCGATCTCGGGATCGACCTCTTCATTCGCTTCGACCCTGCTCCTTAGAATCGACAAGGTGATGTGCCCTCTTCGATCTTTGAGGAGTAGGGCTTCGGGATCTTCTTCTTTCTCGGGTTTGGCCCCGAGACTCACATCCTGAATGAGCATGTTCCTTCCCACTCCGATGCCCTTGCTCTTCGGACTAAACATAACTGAACTCTTCATCCCTCAACTCTGTCATTCGAGCCATCTGCTCAGCTATATCCTGTCACTGCTTCACAAGTACCTCCATAGCTCTATCTGCTTCATCTGTCATCTTAGCCAATCGGGAGGCCTTTTCGTCTTGGTCATCTCGGTATCGAGTTCTAGGCGAGGTGCCTTCTACTCGTTTTCGACCATGACCAGATGCTTTCTCTGTCGTGAAAACTAGCTTACGCTTAGCTTTGCCTACCGCCTTCGGCCAAGAATCTTCATGTGAACGTTTGGACGCTGTGCTGGCGTGAACACTTATTGCAGGTCCCAAACTATCCTTGACAGACACTCGGGGTGCTGATTCACTGACAGCTATAGGATGCCCTTCGGGTGTAGGTGTTCTACTCTTCACCATGAATACTGACGTAGAACAAACACAGTCTGTGATTGAAAATACTCAAGACACTAGAACTCAGCCCCTCCTTCTAGCGCCAATGTTAACGCCAAGATCTTTCCCCACGTCCCAATTGTTAGGTTTGTAATATTCATGAACGCAATCAAATTGTATAAATAAAGCGGAAACGTGTAAAATCAGAGTTTTTAAAAAAATTTACAAACCATAAACCCGGATCACCCTTTATGCGCAATTATTAATTAAACGAAAAGATAAAGAATAAAATCATACCCTTGAAGATCCAAGCTTCCTCAGGTACAAGTTCACCTCCAATCCTTTTCGCGTTCATCTTGAATCCACCGGGTTTGGTTCCTTCCTTTGATCAACGTTAGCCACCCAAGTGTTTGGCCTCTAGAGGTGATCCACCAAGGAAGAAGAAGAATTCAAGAAGATGGGTGGTTGGCTAAACCCTAGTTTTTCTATCTCTATAGAAAAAGGCGTACTCTCCAACAATTGGAATGACGTATTCAAATAATATGGCAACCTCTCTCCCACCCATAATAAGACTTCTCTTATTTATAGATGTGGACAACTCATCCTTAACAATTAAGGAATTGGGTTTTATTTTAATTAATTAAACTCTTTTAATTAATTAGGCTCCTAATCTTATTAGGAATAATTAATTAACTTTTTAATTAATTAAGCTCCCTAATCTTATTAGGGATAATTAATTAAACTCTTTTAATTAATTTGCCTCCTAATCCTATTAGGATATTTGAGAGTACTTTTATTAATTAATTCCCAAACTCCTTTAGGAATTAAATAACAATAATAGTAATAATAATAATAAGACTCCTCTTATTAATTTATATTTAATATTTCTAAAATATTAAATAATAAATATTAAGCTATTTAATTTATTCTATCACCATAGATTAAATTAAATATACTTAACTTATTATTACGATTATGCCATTAACTTCTTAAATAATTATTCTTCCTTTTATGGTGTGACCCTTTAGGTTCTCCATATTAAACCGGTTATGAATAAATCAATTAGAACAATTCTAATCTTATTTAAATAAATAAATTAAAATATTAATTTATTTAAATAAATAATATTTATTCTACAATAGGGATAAGCCTCCCTAGCGATCAACGACTTTCCAGATAATATAGATTTCAACATTAATCATAAAAGAACCTTTGAGTAAATAGTTACCGTACAATTCAATCCTTCCACCATACAATGTCCCAATTAAATATAAGACATGGAATTTCTGTCAAGTCTTATTTTATTTAATTATATGTATTTCGACTCTTAAATGCACAACTCCAAATAATGCAAATTAGAAACTCCTTTCTAATTTCATTCTGCCTTGGCCAAGGACTACTGAGTTGTCATTTATCGAATCACATAGGACATTTCTCTTCTTTTACTAGAAGTGGTAGATTCTTTATTGATCATACATTATCTCCATGTACAACTTATTATACCCAAGCATACCCTTTGATATACCCTAAGGGTCTTAAGGAATAAGTCAAAGTATAACTCATCATACACAAGATACTATGATGATCTCAAGTCCAAGGATCACTTGTACTACTATCACTACAGGAATTCCTATTGACATGCAAGTAAAACTCCATTAGGTATTCCTTAGCGAGTCACGTTCAGTGAACTTATTCTCTAATAAGCACCTACATACTTGCTTTAGTGTCTCCACACAAATGATCATGAGATCAATCATCCTCATCCAATGAGCAAGCAACGTATGTACCAATCTATCTGGATTCACTAATCCCCAATTTAGTAATCCAACGATTGGGAACTATTTTAGTTTTAAGCTTTCTAAGAATTTAGATCTCATTAGAATGATCATCATCATTATTCTAAAAGCATTGCTTAAAACTATGGGTTTATCACATATTATAAAACAGCATCATGTAGATAATTAAAAGCCTTTAATAAATTAATACTTTTTATTAATAAATGAATAAGATTGTTTACAAAGTATATGCTTTATCATCAAACATGATTGGCTTGTGTGCATACTACTTTCAATCTCCCACTTGCACTAAAGCCAATCGTCATGGTATCTCATACTCTTCTTCTCTAAGTGACGATTATCCTGCTGTTGGATAAGCTTTCGTTAATGGATATGTAATATTGTTCTTGAGAGTCCACTATCTCTATAGTGATTTCCCATCTTTCAATGATTCTTATAATCAAATGAAAGTGCCACAACACATGTTTGGATCCAAGATGAGACTTAGGAACTATTCCTAGTTCTGTAGTGAACTTTTAATCCAAACAATCAACTTGAAGCTTCATTTATAGCTATATACTTTGTCTTTATCACTAAACCAACAACTCTTTGTTGTTTGGAACATTTCCAATTCACTGCACCACCGTTCAAGGTAACCCTTTACCTTAAAGTGGATTTTCTGTCGTCTTGGTCTGTCTGAAAAACTTGAGTCTGTTAAGCCCTCTAGTTTTAATTCAGACCCGCCATGAATTATATCACATCCTTAGTGTTGGTTAAGTACTTTAAGATGTTTTTCACTGTCTCACAGTAAAGTTCTCCAGAATATGACTGATCAACATCAGGTCGCGTATATTTCATTGCATACATGATTGTCACTCATGCGATCTCTCTTTTAGGAGTCTATGGGGACTATTAAGAGAGATACACTCCATGGCTCATCAACATGAGATATCTCTTGGAGTTTGCCATGCTAAACAACTTTAGCATCAAATGAATATACTTTCCTTGGGTAGCCGAGCATCCTTTTAAATCTATCTATATAGATTTGCATCCCCAATTAAGATACTCTTCCCAAATCATTCATGGAGGAATGTTTAGACAACTTTATCTTTACTGATTCTAGCATTGGCATGTCATTCCGTATCCATAGTATATCAACATATAATAATAAGAATGTCACGACGCTCCCACTGACCCTTTTGTACACACTAGGTTCATTCTTATTTTTGATAAAATCAAACTCTTTTGATTGTCTCATCAAGACGAATGTTCCATATTTGAGAGTGTCTACAACTCTTACCTCATCGTATGTAACTGGATCATCATCTTCTATGATACGTACCTCATCATCATCATCCATGACGAATCCATACCTCCTAGGTATCTTCGGTACTATTCCAGATTTACGATTTGGTTGTGGTACAATAGGTCTATCTATAGGTTCCTCTTATTTGACTTGTAGTGTTTTGTGATTCTTGAACTTTTCAAGATGTATTATCCTCCCACTAGCCCTTCAATGATAAACACCTTTATCTTAGAAGGCAACATGTTTCGCAACAAACACCTTTAGCTAAGTATGATTATAGAACATATGCCCTAAACTTACTTTAGGATGTCCCACAAATCTGTACTTGTCAAATTTTGTCCCAAGCTTATCCTTTGAAACCGTTTCACATAAGTTGGACAACCCCTTATCTTAACATACTTAAGATTAGGAATCCTCCCTGTCCATAACTTTTATGGAGTCTTGGGGCCGGATTTTGAGGTTACCTTTTCCGCAGATATGAAGCCATTTCTAGGACATTACCCAGAAGGATACTAGAATGTCGGTAAAATCATTATGGACCGCACCATGTCCAATAAGGTACGATTTTTCCTTTTAGATACATCAATCAATTATTGCATATCAGGAGGAGTCCATTATGAAAAAACCATTTGAGATGATCTAGAAACTTATTGCACAAGTATTTATTCCTTGATCTAATCAAAGAATCTTAATACTTTGCCAATTTGTTTCATTACTGAATTCTTTGAACCTTTCAAATAATTCACACTTGTATTTCAACAAATACATACATTCAACTCTTTGAATGATCATCTCCTTTTCTTATACTAGTTTGTTCAATTTGAAAAATATATTTTTCACGTAAGTCAAGTATACAAAATCCATTAAGTAATATTTCAGTTCTATACAAAACATTATTATTATAAATAGAACAACAATTGTTCCTAATTATAATACCAAAGATTTCATTGTCCAACAATAAAATGGAAATAATGTTTCCAACGAGAACTGGAATACAATAACAACTTATTGACTAAATAGACTTGCCCGTAGGCATTGCTAAACTATAAGTTCCTATGGCTAATGCAGCAACCTTTGCTTCATTTCCCACACATAGGTTTACTTATATTTGTTTAGCTTTCTACTTCTACTTGGTCCCTTCATAAATCTATATTTATGATAACCAAAGTCGGTATCCAATACCCAAGTAGAACCTTGACTTAAAGAAAAATTTATTTTAAATCATGAACAAAATTGTATTTGTAACCGAAACTTCACTAAGCTTCTTTGGTTAGTCACTGCAAGATGCTTCTTGCAGTTTCCTTCCAGTGTCCAGGCTTATTGCATTGGAAGCAAACTCCTTTGCTATCCGTATCAGTTTTGTTCTTATTATCCTTTGTTTTTTCCCTTTCTATTTACCTTCTTAGAATCGTTCTTCTTTTCAGAAGATCCTTTGGCCCCTACCAGTAAGACTTGGTCTTTCTTGGTTGGAAAGTGACTCTCAACATTTTTCAACATGTTAAGCAAATCAGCGAGGCTGGTATCTAGCTCGTTCATATGAAAAATTCACAACAATTGTGAAAAGAGTCCGGAAGTGAGTAAGATCAAATCTTGGCTCAACTCTCCATCCATGACAAAACTCGTTGTCCTAATTAATCAATCAAATTGATTATGTTAGGGACTTTTAGCTGTACCGTAGTGTCATCGGTCATTCTAGATCGGAAGAGCTCCTTAGATATATTATATCTATCAGTCCTACTTTCCTCACCATCAACTACTTGATGTGCAGGAATATAATAGGAGCATCCATAGTTTCATGCTGACGCTGAAGCTCGTTACTCATGGATGTGAGCATGATGCATTGAGCCAACTATGCATCATCTAGTCACTTTCTAAAAGTAGCAATATCTTCCTCAGAGGCATTGTCTGCAACCATTGCAGGGATAGACGTATTAAGGACATAAGATAGCTTTTCAGCCGTGAGAGCTATTCTCAATTACCTTAACCAATCCGTTTAATTCGGTCCGGTTAATTTAGCATCTAATATGCTACGCAGTGATAGTAATTTTAGACATTGTAAAATTCTATAAATGAATTTGTAATTAACAACATTTTAACATACATTCTTTTATTAATTACCAAAATAATTTAGGTCTTGTTTTAAATTGGTATCTCCCACTATTTTCTTCAAACTATATTACCCTCAATATATATAGTTCGGCAAAATCTAATTAAAGATTTGCTAGTGAGAATAAGGATCCCATTTCAAATGTATATAGCCTTGTGTGTGCACAACAAACTATATATAAATAAATAGGTAGACAACTCTTGTCAATTACATCAACTATGTAACTCCTTGTATTTTTGCCTCTTAAATCATAATGGTCAAGTGTGTGCACATCCGAACTAAAATGATTTAAGTTAAGTCAGACCCAGCATTTCTATATAAGTGAAGAGAAAACTACAACCCTTGTGTGTGCACAACAAAGCAGTAATGTTCAATCCCTTATAAACATCATATGTAATAAAAACAACATCTTAAATATTTAATACTCGCCTTGTGTGTGCACAACAAACTCATATTAAATATTCAATACTCTATTGTTTCTATCATGCTAGAAGGCGACGTTCGATATTCTAAATATCTTTGAACGTTACAACTTAATATTAAAAATTTGAGGGGTTTGTTATTAATTTGTCTCATCTTGTTTAGCGCGCATGCACATATATATATATATATATATATATATATATAAAATACGCGTCATATTAATAAACATGCGAAGCATGTTTGCATAATATATAATATATATATATAGTATAAGCATGCACATATAGAATACTATATTCTACCCGGATTGATTATGGACTTTTATTCTAGTTTGGTTCACTAGAGCCATCAAGTGAACCAAGAGGTCAAACTTAGGGGTTGCAAGAATTAAATTTAAATATAACTATTACATTTAAACCCGGGCTCCATTACAAACGGGTCTTCAAGCGCTCATTGATCCTTGATCTCCAATTCTTCAAAATTAATTCTAACTATTCCTATTACAAAACTATTTAAAAAAAATAGAAACCTTGATCAGCAGTCAAGGGGAAATACATAGGAGGGAGATAGAATTTACATTAAGAAAAATTTAGAGAAGGCGAGGTACGCAGACCCCATTTTAATAAAACCCATACATTTATGCATCCAACTAAAATAAAATCCAATCACATTGGTCAATAGTCCATAATCAATCCCATTTATTATCATACACATCACCATATGTATCAATAAATAACATTCATCTCATGAATAATTAACATTTAATATATATATTGATATCATTTAATGGGCAAATTTAGTTAGTATAAAATCTATTTTTGAATCAAAATAAACTCCTTTATTTTAATACAAATTTAAATCAAAATAAAACTATTTTATTTTAATTTATCCAATTTTGAATAAAATAAACTATTTTATTTTAATCAAAATCATTAATCAAAAATAAACTCCTTTATTTTAATTAATTATGGAATCCAATTCCATGTAAAAAAAAACTTTATTAAAGGAAACACAGATTTTCTTTCCTATTCACAAATAAACTCTTTTATTTTGAATAATATGAAATCTTATTTCATATCTAAATAAACTCCTTTATTTAGGGAAATTAGGATTCTCTTTCCTATTCACAAATAAACTCTTTTATTTTGAATAATATGAAATCTTATTTCATATCTAAATAAACTCCTTTATTTAAGGAAAGATGGATTCACTTTCCTATTCACAAATAAACTCCTTTATTTTAGGAAACATGAAATCCAATTTCAACTCCAATTAGTAATCATGGAATCCAATTCCAACTCTAATTAGTAATCATGGAATCCAATTCCAACTCTAATTAGTTAGCATGAAATTTAATTTTAAAATTAAAATAAACTTTTTATTTTAATTATAAAATAATTGGAAATAATATATTATATATATATAATATATTATAAAATAACCGAATATATATATATATATCGGCATATCCTTATCTTTAAAACAAACATCACCTGTAAGTTTTTTCAAAAGAAATCAATCTTGATTCATATAAAGAAACTCACGTGGGAACCTTCCACGTTGCCTAGTAGGTGATAACTTTATCCTGTATCATCCCCTTTAAAGTCACCTTGTCACGAAATCACGGAACAGTTACGCGAATGACGGAAGGCTAAAAAAAAACGGGATGATCAATATTTTTTTTTTAAAATAAATTTTATACAATAAAATTATGCCCAATTAAATTATTCTAAACACATATCAATATACATATCAAAATAAAATAATTAATAATTCGCATAAAGGTTTGGCTCTGATGCCACTGTTAGGTTTGTAATATTCATGAACGCAATCAAATTGTATAAATAAAGCGGAAACGTGTAAAATCAGAGTTTTTAAAAAAATTTACAAACCATAAACCCGGATCACCCTTTATGCGCAATTATTAATTAAACGAAAAGATAAAGAATAAAATCATACCCTTGAAGATCCAAGCTTCCTCAGGTACAAGTTCACCTCCAATCCTTTTCGCGTTCATCTTGAATCCACCGGGTTTGGTTCCTTCCTTTGATCAACGTTAGCCACCCAAGTGTTTGGCCTCTAGAGGTGATCCACCAAGGAAGAAGAAGAATTCAAGAAGATGGGTGGTTGGCTAAACCCTAGTTTTTCTATCTCTATAGAAAAAGGCGTACTCTCCAACAATTGGAATGACGTATTCAAATAATATGGCAACCTCTCTCCCACCCATAATAAGACTTCTCTTATTTATAGATGTGGACAACTCATCCTTAACAATTAAGGAATTGGGTTTTATTTTAATTAATTAAACTCTTTTAATTAATTAGGCTCCTAATCTTATTAGGAATAATTAATTAACTTTTTAATTAATTAAGCTCCCTAATCTTATTAGGGATAATTAATTAAACTCTTTTAATTAATTTGCCTCCTAATCCTATTAGGATATTTGAGAGTACTTTTATTAATTAATTCCCAAACTCCTTTAGGAATTAAATAACAATAATAGTAATAATAATAATAAGACTCCTCTTATTAATTTATATTTAATATTTCTAAAATATTAAATAATAAATATTAAGCTATTTAATTTATTCTATCACCATAGATTAAATTAAATATACTTAACTTATTATTACGATTATGCCATTAACTTCTTAAATAATTATTCTTCCTTTTATGGTGTGACCCTTTAGGTTCTCCATATTAAACCGGTTATGAATAAATCAATTAGAACAATTCTAATCTTATTTAAATAAATAAATTAAAATATTAATTTATTTAAATAAATAATATTTATTCTACAATAGGGATAAGCCTCCCTAGCGATCAACGACTTTCCAGATAATATAGATTTCAACATTAATCATAAAAGAACCTTTGAGTAAATAGTTACCGTACAATTCAATCCTTCCACCATACAATGTCCCAATTAAATATAAGACATGGAATTTCTGTCAAGTCTTATTTTATTTAATTATATGTATTTCGACTCTTAAATGCACAACTCCAAATAATGCAAATTAGAAACTCCTTTCTAATTTCATTCTGCCTTGGCCAAGGACTACTGAGTTGTCATTTATCGAATCACATAGGACATTTCTCTTCTTTTACTAGAAGTGGTAGATTCTTTATTGATCATACATTATCTCCATGTACAACTTATTATACCCAAGCATATCCTTTGATATACCCTAAGGGTCTTAAGGAATAAGTCAAAGTATAACTCATCATACACAAGATACTATGATGATCTCAAGTCCAAGGATCACTTGTACTACTATCACTACAGGAATTCCTATTGACATGCAAGTAAAACTCCATTAGGTATTCCTTAGCGAGTCACGTTCAGTGAACTTATTCTCTAATAAGCACCTACATACTTGCTTTAGTGTCTCCACACAAATGATCATGAGATCAATCATCCTCATCCAATGAGCAAGCAACGTATGTACCAATCTATCTGGATTCACTAATCCCCAATTTAGTAATCCAACGATTGGGAACTATTTTAGTTTTAAGCTTTCTAAGAATTTAGATCTCATTAGAATGATCATCATCATTATTCTAAAAGCATTGCTTAAAACTATGGGTTTATCACATATTATAAAACAGCATCATGTAGATAATTAAAAGCCTTTAATAAATTAATACTTTTTATTAATAAATGAATAAGATTGTTTACAAAGTATATGCTTTATCATCAAACATGATTGGCTTGTGTGCATACTACTTTCACCAATCACCAAGACGCGTCCGATATCCTGCACAATTCAACAAGTCAACACCAAAAACTTGACGGCTTGACCGTCGGGGGATAGCTCCAGCGTAAGAGTCAGTATCGGCGATCACAAGATTAACAATGGAGGAAAAATAATGTCTAGTGCTTGAGAGAGAATAATAATCTGATTCTGTGTTGTAATGTTTTGTTACTTACCTTTCTTGTGTGATCCTTGCCCTATACGTACCTCAGACCCGGTTTACCGTGCCACCCACTATCTCCTGACATCTCCCCCCCCCCCACTCCCGGTCATTTCAGCCGAAAGCAAGTAGCTCACCTCCCTACCTGCTACTACTGTTTGCCACCGCCGGTCATCTGAGTCCCATCCTCATTAATACCATGCAGAAAGGTGGCAGATAACAGTCAAATGCTATTTTATGTAATGATTATCGGTCAAAGATGGGTTAAGTGGTAATTTATGTAATGAATCGATCCAAGGATTTGGCCCAATACAATAAAAATGGTTCAGACTGACCGGATCCAGGCGAAATAACCCACTAATCGTAATCAAATGACTGGGCCCAAATCATTCGGCCCAACAAAACAAAAGTAACATAATTCAAGGGAAGAACCCATTTGGTCCGGTCCGATAATGAAAAGTATCATGGTCCAACAGTAAGAATGAAATCAGTCATTTTTATAAAATGAAAAAAATTATATTTGATTGGAATTGAAATAAATTGAATCATCTTTATTTCTCTCAAATTATAAATTTTATTTCTTGAAATAGGGAGAGTATGGAATGTATCACACAGAACACAGCTAATATTAATATATTATTCACCATTTCAATGAGAATATTTGATAATTCTGACTAATTGGCCTATACTTTTAAATCAGCCAGGTGCCTTAATAAGTGACAAGACTGATGCTATATATATTTTTGCTATAAAATATTGCGAATTTTATTGTGATAGATAAAATGACACGTTATTTGAATATGCGTAAATACATAAATAATTTATTCATGTATCAACTTGCAATAAAAATCATACTCCCTCCGTCCCAAATTAACTGCTCAATTTTGACCTTTTTAAGTCAAATTGATTATTTTTAGAATTAATAATTAAGCATATATAAATATATTTCTAAAATTATAAAAATTAGGATTAGTAATAAATTGTATATACTTTCTTTTGGTTATAATCTCTTTACCTATATTTTAGCAAAAATAGTAAAAAGATTAGTTTTAAAAATGGTCAATTTGACTTTAAAAAGTCAAAACTGAGCAGTTAATTTGGGACGGAGGGAGTAACATTTTTATAACAAGATATAATCTTATTAAGTGATAATCAAATTTCATATTAACATCCCTCTATTAAACAAATTTCATATAATATTATTAAGTGATAATCAAATTTCCGAATAACCATCCGAATTCATTAGCATAATTAATTAAAATTAATAAATAAATAAAAATTAAAAATTACTATTATGATAGTAATACAACATAACAAAATCACAATTTATGATTAAATTATAAAATTTAGAAGAAGAAAAATTATGATTATGATTTTATAATTTTCTGGAAGATATTAAAAAACATTACTCCCTCCGTCCTTTAATACAAGTCGTGTTAGAGTTGTACACAAGTATTAAGAAAAAAAATATATAGCATTAAATATAATATCAATTGTCTATATTGTCATTGAATTAAAAAAAGAGTGTTATTTATTGGGGGAAAAATAGTAAAAAAACCCAAAGTTGTATTTAATACTTAGGGTAATATTGGAAACTAAATAATTAATTCTTACTTAAAATTCTCAAACAACTTATATTAAGGAACGAAAATATTTATCTAAATCAACTTATATTAAGGGACGGATGGAGTGTAATTTTATAATAAGACTCGTTCTTTGCTTTAGACTATTGATCCAGCATATCTGATTCGATAAATATGTTGACGGGCGGATGTTAAACGGATACAAATATATATATATATAATCGTATTCGAATTCGTTTATTTGCGAATATTTCTAATCGAATACGAATAATTTTCGTTCAAGTCGAATAATCTCTATTTTAAACGAATACGAACACGAATAAATATCATATTTTTCGGTTACCATTTACAGTCACACATACACATAGTATGTGTCAATTTATTTATACTAGTCCCAATACGATACGCGTTGCGTGTGCAATTACTGTAAAAATATAATAGTTTTTTATTATTAAATTTTGAATTAAAATTAAAATATATTTTAAAAAATGAAATTATAATAAAATTAAACTTGTAGAAGCAAAAGGGAAAGAAATTTTTGACAATCCTTAAAGAGCGGTAATTTTTATTCATTTTTCTTAATAAAATAAATATTCTTTCACTTGGGAAATATAAGTAAAAGGTAATCGTGACTATTCACAAAAATTGTGGACCCAAACGATTAGAATAACTACTCTATCTGCATAATTGTGTTAATAATAGGATTCATGTATTACATATTAATATTAATAAAAAATATGTAAAAAATTTAATTGTAAATTTTACTTTATATCTTTTTCTCTCTTTTTTTATAGTTGTTTGTACATTATTTTTTAAAATATAATTTGTGTTCATATCACTACTCAAAACAACTAATATCACCGGCAAAATACAAGTAAAATTTCATTTAGAATAATACTATGTGCACAAGCTATACACAAAGTTATGCACCAAGAATAATATCCATGTATTGTGTACTAATAAAATGTGTAAAATATTCATTATTTTATCTATTTTTTATATATAATTAATTTTTTTGTGTATAATTCATGTCCAAAACATTATTCTTCTAATCTTCTATTTTTTTGACAATTTTATTTTGAAAAACTCTACGCGGACATGATAATTGGACACAAGTGATTTATAATTTCACCTATTTGTATTTTGACCCGAACGAAGAGAAAAATACAAATAGGTGAAGTTGTAAAGCACTCGTGTCCAATTTTTCATGTTCAATTATCATGTCCTCATAAAAGAGCTCTTTTACTTTCTAACGCTACTGTTATCACGAAATTAACTTCATGGTAAGTTGGTCAATTGACCAATACAGTGCTGACACACAGAAAAAGATCACTTTCCACCTTCGTGTCGACACTGTATTAATCAATTGACCAAAGTTAACTTCATGTTAACCACCCAAATGTAATGTTCAACTTTATTGCTTTTTTCCTCATGTCCAAGAAAAAAACTTTGTTGCTAACTCTTTATTAAGGAAAATATTAGGTTATTAGATAAAAGTTATATGATTTAACTAGTCATATTATGAATAGATTATACGATATAATTTATCAATAATTTGTTTAAATAAATTTTAAAAAAAAAGTTTTATGATCACCTAATATCAGTAATGTATCAATGGGCCTAAAAGACCATTATGGTAGAGTGGTGGGACTTGGCATGAGAAAACGTGATAAATGGGCACATGGCCCTAGTCATTGTGCCCATAAAGCACAGATCATTTCCATAAGGTCAACAAATTCATGTGCTAGGTTTGACCATTCCAACACTTTAAATGAAATCTTTATTCAAACTAGATTTCGAATGATGATTGATATTACTATAATAAAAATATTACGGTCAGAATAACGAGGGTCGTTCAAATTATTAAATATTATTAAAATAATTATAAAATATCGTTAAATATATAACAATATTTAATATCAATGAACTTCGAATTAGTTGGTATGATTTTGTACGCATGATAAATTTTTATATACCTGAATTCTCACTCTGTAATTTAGGAAAATATTTCTCTATTTTAAAATATAAAATAAATATTATTTCTTAGAAATAAATTTAGAATATTTGTAAATAAATTTTAATATAACAAGACTTATTTAATTTTTATCAATTATGTTAATAAAATTTAAAAGTATTTTAACTTATTCAAAAAAATTAATTAATATTTTAATATGGAAAAAATAGTCTTTTTGCGGAAAATGAAGTCTCTCTCTATATATCTATATATATATAGGATATCCATCCACAGCGACCGGTTGTTGGGAGCAACTTCTTTTGGCCCAGCCGCTACAACCTGTAGCGGTTTATAAAAAAAAATTATCTAAGACCGGTACAGGTTGTAGCGGCTGGGCCAAAAGGGGTTGCTCCTCAACAACCGGTTGCTGTGGATGGAATCCCAAATATATATATATATATATATATATATATATATATATATATATATATAGAGTCCGGATCCGGTCCGGGATCCCGGACTCTATTAAAATTCGAACCTTTTTTTTTGCTTTTTTTTAAACAACTAAAAAAAATTATGGAACTAAAATTTGTACATGATACAGTATTTTTGGCGTGATTTGGATGCTTATACCAAAATATTTCTGTACAGTCTGGGCAGACTGTACATACATTGGTTGGTGTAGGTATTAAAAACACACCGAAAATACTGTATTATGAAAAAAATTTAGTTCCATAATTTTTTTTTAGTTGTTCTACAAAAAAAAATTGGAGTCTGAATTTTGATCAGGTCCAAAAATCCGGACCTGATCAATTTTCTATATATATATATACTAGCAACAGTCCCGTGCCTCCGGCACTATGGACGTTGGG
Source organism: Panax japonicus (assembly GCA_020205505.1). Taxonomy (NCBI): domain Eukaryota; kingdom Viridiplantae; phylum Streptophyta; class Magnoliopsida; order Apiales; family Araliaceae; genus Panax; species Panax japonicus. The sequence goes on from CM035105.1 coordinate 19,080,808, forward strand.
ATTTATTCAAAATTTTGGACGACTCATATGATTTATTGAGTGAGCGAGAAATTCAAAATTATTTGTATTTTATTAGATAGATGGATTGTGGGATTTATCCCAAACTTTGGACGTCCTAGATAATTTATTGAGTGAGCAGAAAATTTAAAATCATTTGTATTTTATTAGATATAATTAGATATATAGAATATAGATATAGATAGATAGAATTAGATAAATTGTATTTTATTAGATAGATGAATGGTGAGATTTATCCCAAACTTTGGACGGCCCAGATAATTTATTGAATGAGCGGAAAATTCAAAATTATTTGTATTTTATTAGATAGATATATGAGCATTAAATACTACAACATCCACCAGCCCCACAAGTCGGTCAGTAGGGGAAGCTACAAGTTGTCCCACATCAGATATTTTTATAAATTCATATGCTCTTTATAGGGAGTGGTTAGCATGGAGTTTATTTTTGGGTAAGTTAGTCAATTGACCAATAAAGTATTGACACGCATGTGATACTATATGCGTGTCAGCATTTTATTGGCCAATTGACCAACTTATCCAAAAATTAACTTCATACTAACCGGATCCCTTTTTATACGGAATGATTTATGAAAGTTTTCAACCGAATTATAATATAAATAAAAATTAAAAAGAATTCAATTTTAATTTATTATATTTTATCATAAATATTTTCACATTGATTACAATTAAATATTTATCAATATATTTATAATTTTTCTTTTATATGTATTAGCCTCTCCAATTCAATAAATTAATGCAAAATCTACTACAAAATTTATATTACTTTTTTTATTTTAAATTATATATATATATATTAAACAATTGCTTTTAGGGATTTTTTTCTTTTCAAATATATATTTTCGTAGGTTAGAATTAATAGCGGTGAAAAGATAGTACTCAATTTACATATAAATAATACGTTAAAAACTTTATGTTTTATAGTTTAAAATTATTATTTTTTTAATTGCAAAACTAACTAAAACAGAATTATATTGTAACACCCCCTTCCCGAAAAGGAAAAGGAGGTCACACACAAAGCACAACAAACCTCAAAATAAGAAAACAGAGAACTAACAACCTCAAAACATTAATAGTGGTGATCCATTAATAGCGTACTAAATACAATTCACCAAATAGAGTCAAAATAATCAAAGTTAAAATTTGAAACAACCTAGATGGTCAAGGGCAACTCTCTCATCACACTAGCTAGCCCTGAATCACCCCTGCAAACCTGCCGGAAGAAAAACACAGCATGAGCCAATTGCCCAGTACGGATACAGATATACAAAAGATATACAACTGATATACGAAAATAATTGAGACAAAATACTGAACAAAGCCTCAAGTGCAAATACGAACGAAAATATAATATCCAAAGATCTGAATGGAATATATTTGAATCAACGTAATGAATATGTCTGAATCAACGTAATTGACGAAACCAATAAAAGAATAAAGAAATAACGAACTGAAGTGACTAACTTAATGACTTGAACTGAACAGAAACCAACAAAACTGATCAAATAAAATAATAGGCTGAAACAAATGGTTGGAGTTATTTCATACTGAATGAGCTCAGAAATATACCTTGCCACATAGGCAAGTCAAAACAATGCCACACAGGCAAGTCAAAATAATGCCACACAGGCAAGTCAAAATCATGCCACACAGGCAAGTCAAATGATGTCACACAGGCAAATCACACATTGGACCGCGAATCCAAATGTATGCAAATCGGATGGGTGTGTTTGGCACAACATCACCAATCCGTAGAACAGAAAACTAGGGTTAACCTATACGCCTCCCACAACAAAACACTAAATGGCCCACTTACTCTGGAGCCCAAAACGGAGACGCCGTGGACTAATCACACCACCACGGAAAGTGTCATGTCTCTCGTGCCAAGACGACATGCCTGTGGTACCCCCACAGGTGGTTATAGCTCAGGTATACCCTACGGTATATTCTAATAAAAATACCATGTCACAACACATGCGACATAATACCAACAAAAGGGTTCTATATGTACATGTTGAACTAAATCAAATTATGGTCACAAGGTCTCAAAAGAAGGTAATAACATGTACCGCTCTACAATTATCAAAAATAAATACTAAACATGATATCCTAATTCAAAGAGTACAAATATGAGTCCAGTGTGTCAACTCCAAAATGAAACAAATATATGAATTTCACAAGAAATAATTATGTGAAATAATAACAGAATTTGAAACGAGGAACAAAACGAATAAATCAAATTTAACAAAAGTATCGCTGAAAGAGTACGGAATCCGTACCTGATACTTTCAAACTATTTATAGCACACTCCACCAAATCTTACTCTCAAATGCCAACGATATCAAATACGAAACGTTATTCATCACCTAAACATATTCACCTCAAATTAAATATAATCCAATTCAATAATTCTAAAATAATTCATAATCTATTTAATATGCCTTTAATCATCGCCTTATATCAATTATTAATACTCCAAAATTTATATTCCAAAAATAACTCTTTAAATTCCCTTCGTCCGATCTAATAAAAAGTAATAATAATACAATCATAAGTTACTTACTAATTATAATTTATATTAATATATAATTAATTCTCCAATTATACCAATTTCACAACACAACCTTAATTAAATTTATAATTTATCTTCTAATTATTTTTTTTATTATTATTATATTTTAACAAAACAATAAACTTAATATATTATATACATCATTCATTCATTAAAATAGTTCAGCAACAAGCTTTTCTTCACATGCCAACGATTTTATAATATTTTTTTTTAACAACCCAAGGCAATCATTATATAATCCTTGGAAAAAAAACAACTATACTGATTATATATATATATATATATATGTGTGTGTGTGTGTGTGTGTGTGTGTGTGTGAATCATAACTCAGTGTTTGACAATGACGTGATTCAATTTTTTTTTTTTTTTGCATGTGAATTATAATAACAATATCAACTATGAAAATTATTAACATATAAGAAGTCATCTTATACACTGCCATCTCCTGGCCAACCATCATGACATAGACTGAGCTATTATATTGTGTCAGTCTTAGCCGACTTCGTCCACAATTGCGATCTCCTTTGTCCAAAATAATTGATTACACTAATATACAGAAAATAAATTTACATACCTTAACTTGAGTCAATTCGTTCCTTTCTTTTTCTCCCTTCTCTGTAATGCGGCTGGCATTCTTCTTTTTCTTTTCTCAATCAATTATCAAAGATACGTGAGATAGACTAGGGTTTTACTTATCATTTATTAATTAATATATTTTATTAACTCTCCAAATTTTAATAGGATTTTAAAATTACCCAATTATAAATTTGACCCACTTAATTTAAATCCCAATTTTCTAATTTAATTTGCCCAACACTTATTAATACATTAGCCCACAAAAATTAAATGACTATTTTGACCCAAATAAATGACAAAGTCCAATTAATATGTTTAAAAACAAAATAATTTTTATTATTTAATATTTATTTATTTATTAATTTTTATCGGGTATTACATCACCTATCCCTTAAAAATGATTTCGTCCCCGGAATCAAAAGAATGGAAAGTACCTAATTATCAAAAGGATGCGGATACTCCGCTCGAATAGACTCCTCCATCTCCCAAGTAGTTTCCCGCTCCGAATGATTTTACCACAAGACTTTAACAAAAGGAATTATCTTTCTCAATTTTAATTTTAAAAAAATATGGGTTATTACATATATATTGTACAAAATTAGACTTGAACTTTAAGACATAAAATAAAATAAATTAGTATGGCGGTCGTTTTAATTTCCTCCTATTCCCTCCCTATATATTCGCATAAGTTCATATTTACATGAATTTCCTATCGTATGTATACTCTATACACTATACACCAATGTTGCAAATAACTGGCTTCTTTAATTTGATGTACGCTCAGTGTGGGTTGGGCTTTAGTTGGTCTGAAAGACTACATGCAAATCCTGTACAGGCCCAGAATAGTTCACCTCCTTGGGCCTACTCTTATGTTCTTTCTTTGTTGGATTAGTAATTTAGAAAAGATGGGCTCATCGTGGAAGAAGGCCAGCCAATTTTGGCCCAAGTAAGTAAAACTTTTCCTACCTTCCTTTATACCATGAAACAATATTTTTTTGGAACAATTACATATTCTATTACATTTTTAAAAATAATTAGTTCACTCATAAAAGTAATATCGTTAACAATTTCTGGCCAAAAAGTAATAAACAATACATGTAGCTTGTTTGTCAATAATTAAATTTTAAAAATGTTGGATTTATCTTCCATAATTAGAGCAATCTTAAGTCTATCTTGACTTTTTTTTGGTAGTTCAATATACTTCCTCAGTTCTAAATTATAAATTATTATTAACTTTTAAAAAATTATATAATATTAAAAGAGGGTGATCCAACTTATTTTCATTTTATTTACAAAAATGTTATCCGCAGGCCCCACTTGTTTTTAAAATAATTATCAAAACGTCGTAATTTTAATAAAAGTTTGTTATTTAAGAGGTATGCTTTAAATTCGTTCTGTATATATATATATATATATATATATATATATATATATACTAGCCGTACTACCCGTGCCTCCGGAACTACGTACGAAGGGAAAGAGAGATTGTCGACGCTAGAGAATGGATGAGATAGAGGGCGAAATCGATAGGAGGAAGAACGGAGGAGGATCTGAGAGTGAGAGAATAATTTTTTATCCTTTGAAGTTAAAGAGGATATAATGGTCCCAAACTTTGGACGATTCTGATCGTTTATTAGGATGAACGGGAAATTCAAAATCTATTGTGTTTTGTTAATTAGATATATATTGATATAATTTATATGATGCAAGCATGCCGTCTAGAATCTTATGTAGTAGGTAAACATATTGATGGAAACCAATTTGAAGCCTCCAAGTCAACAATAAAAAAGCCCCCATATGCATTTTGCAAATGATTTGAGAAAAAAATTGATGATAAAGGGGAAAAGACGTACGTGGAAATTGAGAGAGAAGGCATAAGAGAGGAACTATTGAAAATAGGATATTAAATGTAATTTTCTATGTTGTGTGAGGGTATTTAAGTAAAAGAGCCATAAATTTACGCATTTTTTGGTCAGACCACTTGAAGTCAATTAAGACCTTCTTGTATCCAAATCAAATTTGAAGTCATTCAGACCATTAAGAGCTTCTCAAACGACCTTAAGTTATTTCATTCTGTTGCCTCACAAAGGTGGCCTAATAACTTCATTTGAAAATTGGAAATGAGATCTGGAAGGTATGGGTGCTATTGTTAATTCATATTTCAAGTCCTTATTTACTTCTTCTTGGGAGCGTGATTTATATGCTTGCTTTGCGGGACGTAGTAAGGTGACTGATAGACAAAAGTTGCCGAGGCTGGATCGAGATTTCCATAGAGCTGAAATTGAAGGTGAGTTAGCTCAAATGGCCCCTTCCAAATCTCCAGGCCCAGATGGGAATCCTCGGGGTTTTCCCCCCAGCATTTTTGGCCAGAAATTGGTAACGATATTACAGTTACTGTACTTAATTTTCTCAAATGTGGTGGTTCAGTAGAAGAGTTTAACAAGACCTTTATTTGCCTGATTCCCAAAGTTAAAGATGCCAATCATGTTAAATGCTTCCGGCCGATTAGCTTGTGTAACAGTGTATAAATTGCTGCTAAGGTTCTGGCTGACAGGCTCAAGACTGTCTTGCCGTAGTGATTTCAATCAATCAGAGTGCTTTTGTCTCGGAGAGGGGTTAGTTACGGATAATGTTATTGTTAATTTTGAGATACTTCACTCAATCAGAAACAAACGTGCTTGGCAACATGGATGTTTTGCACTTAAGCTTGATATGAGTAAAGCGTATGATCGGATGGAGTAGGATTTTTTACAGATTGTGCTACAAAAGTTCGGTTTTCCGGCAACATTTATTTCTCATTATGAAATGTGTCTCAACTGTGTCCTATTCGGTTTTGCTGAACTGAATTCCAACCGAAAAGAGGACTTAGGCAGGGTGCCCTTTATCGCCGTATCTTTTTGTGTTGTGCTCAGAAGTTATTTCTTTTCTACTATGTCATGCTGCTGCAGATGGAGTGTTATCTGGTGTGTCTATTGCTAGGAATGCTCCGTCTATATCGCATTTATTTTTTGCTGATGAGATAGCCTCATTTGGTTCGGCGTCGGTATTGGAATGTGGAGGTCTTGCTACAGCCATTGAAATTTATAGTGGTGCATCAGGACAAAGGATTAATTTCGGTAAGTCAAATATATGTTTCAGTAGTAACACTACAGGCGCGAATCTTACTTATTTTTGCCCAAGGCTGGGAGGTCCAGGAGTTAAAGATCGGTTGTGGCAACGTTTACAATCTTGGGATTCTCTGTTGTTGTCCAAGGCAGGAAAGGTGGTTCTAATTAAAGCTGTTGCTCAGGCCATCCCAACGTACTTTAAGATCCCTCTTAGTTTTATAGGGGAGATGAATGCTGTGATCAGTAGATTCTGGTGGGGGAAAGTTGGTGGTTATAAAGGGATTCACTGGGCCAAATGGTTGGATATCATGTGCACATCGAAATTACAAGCTGGAATGGGTTTTAAGGATTTTGAATGTTTCAATGAGGGAAACAATGCTGGTGAATTCTGAAGGAGCCTAATTCTTTGGTGGCTCCAATTCTCAAGGCAAAATATTTTCCTTCGTGATCTTTCTTAGAAGCTGAATTGGGGAATTCGCTAAGGCCCTGAGGTTGTTTGATAAAAAAAGGAAACTGATAAATTCATAATAGAAAATGATATTTTCACATGAAAATCGTTGTTATAGATCTTATAGCGACAGTTTTCATGTATAATGACACTTTTCATGAGAAAATATGTAGAAATATCAATTTCCAAAATAAATAATCACAGTGCTTCTAAATCGGTAAGAGAGAAAATCAAGTTCAAAACATTAAACGTTGCTGCTAGACCTGGCAAACGGGCCCAAGGTCCGCGGGCCGGCCCGTCCCGTCCCGTCAAAACTCGAGCTTTGGGCCGTATTTTTTCAGCCCATCAAAACCCGGGCCTTTTTGGCCCGGCCCGTCCATGAACTTTTTTTTATTTTAAATAAAATGTTAGTACTTGTGGGTTGTGAGGCTTTAACACAAGACTTGTAAGCTTTAACACAAGACTTGTAAGTAAATAAATAAGAGTTCAAACCAACTAAGCTACAACAACTATTCGTTTTTAATGCAATCTTCAATATATTTTAACTATAATTGAAAACTATAAATAAGATATATAGTTAATGTAGGTAATTAATTAATAATACTATTAAAATTTTAATTGATTGAGATATGTAGTTAATGTAGGTAATTAATTAATCGTGTTTTTTTTGTATTATTGTTTATTATTAATTATTTTATTATTTTTAATATTTATTATTATTACTATTTCTGGTGTAGCAAAGAGTTTGCAAAAAAAAAAATTAAAGGGAGAAGCCTGCGGGCCGGGCCGGGCCGGGCCGCCACAGGTCTCTGTTTTCCAGCCCACCAAAACCCGGGCCTTTTTGGCCCGGCCCGTCATTGGCCCGGCCTGCCCGTTTGGCAAGTCTAGTTGTCGCTTAATGAAATTTTAAATCTATGGACAAAAATAACCTCAATAAATATTGTACTTTTTTCATTCCAAATTTTATGACTATTATTGATTTTTTAAAAGTTAATTTGTGATATTTTTAAAATTAAAATTGAGATGATTAAAAAATATAAAATAATAATTTCTTGCAATGAATATTATTCTTTCGATAGTTTTCAATATTCATTGTAGTATAAACTAAAATCAAAGAAATTCATATCAATTATGAGTTTGAAAATATTTTAAATCGACTTTATGAAATCAATAATGAAGTAAAAAAAAAAAACAGCTCAAGAGTTAAAATGGTAAAATAGTGTTATTAAGATGATTTACACTTTTTAGTTATTAAACATCTTTTTAAATTCAAATGTTATTTCATTCAGATAATCTAATTTACTAAAATATACTAACTATTCAGATCTTAATTATTCAATTTTATCAGTTATTACGCATAAGAAATGCCATGATGAATTGATGATGTCAGATTAGTGTAATGAATTTTCTTGTTGAATTTATTTAGAACATATAATTAGTTTTAAATTTATATATTACTAATAAAAATTATCTAATTTTAGTTTTTTATTATCTGAATTTCATGTGGCTTTTTTTAAATAAATTTTAGAATAAATTTAATTCCTTGCAAAATTTTAATTAATGTGGGTTTACTTTTCGTATGTGTAATTAGTTAATCAAATTTTTTCTAAAGTAAATTGTATTTTTCCATCATACCATGCCACGTTGACAAGTGACTTAAATACATTCTTCCTCTCATCTACTCCCTCCGTTTCTTAATATAAATCATTTTAAAGAATTATTTTTGTTGCTTACTTATTCCTTAATATAAATCGTTTAATAATTTCAAACAAGTATTAATTGCTTAGTTTCTAATATTATCCCAAGTATTAAATGTAACTTTGGTTCTCTCACTATATTTTGCCCAATAAATAACACTCTTTTTTTCAATACAAGAGCAATATAGACGATTGATATTATATTTAATGTTATACAATTATTTTCTTAATATTTAATGTTATACAATTATTTTCTTAATATTAAAGAACGGATGGAGTATAAGTCATTTGAGAATTTCAAGTAAATATTAATTGTTTAGTTTTTAATTTTACCCCAAATAATAAATATAACTTTAGTTCTCTCACTATTTTTTGTCTAATAAATAACATCCTCTTTTCGATATAAGGACAACATAAACAATTAATATTATATTTAACGTTATACAATCATTTTCTTAATACTTGTGCACAACTCTAAAACGACTTATATTATTCATTCGGTTAAAAGTCAAATAAGGTAACGAATTCAGTGAATGGGCAGAAAATGATTTAACCCAATCATTGTCCATTCATTAGAATATGAATTTTATAGTAAATCAAAGAAACACCTTTGAACTGTGAACTACACTACTTTAATATACAAATAAAAACAGTACATCCTTCAGTTTCTTCATCCACAGAATTAAAGAAAAGTCTCCTGCTGTCTTCTGTTCCTCAAAATCTGTTCAACAAGCTTCAATACCGGAGTTGTGTTATCCTTGTTAGGTACCAAACATGTATGCCCTAAAGCATGGCTGTCCGAGGCATATACATGTAACCGCGGCTTGACCATTACAAAGCATAAGAGCTAAAAATGGTCATCTGACAGCCTCCGGTGCAGAGTTACAATACGACGTGTGCAAGCAGACTAATTTAGTGCACATCAGGCACACGCTCGCAAAACCGATGCCAGTTAGAAGTCCTAAACTGCTCTTTCGTGTATCCAACCTCATGGCCCTTTTGAACATGCTCGCAAAGCATGGGAACAATCCCCCGCAAGCAAAGACCATTAAATGATCCAGACCACTGTAGTTGTCAAGCCCTGCAAGTATTGCTCCAATGGCGGATAATGGGCCCACGAACCCAATTAAAGCTGCGGCTGCAAGGGACCCGTACCAACTGTCAGTTGCCCCATATATGCAGCTAGCCACAGCAGCTCCCCGAGGGAGTCCATGGAGAGAAACAGGAAGGACCATGTGTCGACCGAGCCCATAGGCTTTAGGTGCAGCGACACCTAATGCAATCCCCTCGGCCATAGCATGGAGAGCAATTGCTAAACAGGACAAAAATGCCTGAAGGGTGAGCGCACTCGGTGAAAATCCCGTAACGGCAGATAAAGTATTTGCTGATGTTCTTTTGCGACTAGTGAGCTTTAATACACTGGAAGATGAAATATGGACAAATGCAGATCCCAGGGCAAGAAGGAACACAAGGGGAAAAAACCCCATCTTTGATGATAGAAGTAACTGCAATGGTCGCCAGGCACCAAGGACAAAGGCAATGCCAGAAGCTACACTAGTGAGAAGAGCATGCTGAAGACGAAAAGCAAGAGCAAATGCGACTAGAAGATTGCCACCGAGCAATGGACCAAGACCAAAAAGTAGTGAAACGAGGAAAGCAGAAGTATCCTCTGAACTGCAATGTTAAGCACTCGTAATTTAGTCATATATATATAATGCATAAATGTGTTTTTAGCATATCGCAACAAGCACAAAAAACTGTGACATTCTTTTGAGGACAGAGGTGGTAGTTATTTGGGTTATTCTTCTATTTAGTCCTCGTGTTATTCAAAATTCAAGTATATTTTTCTTATTATGAATGGTTTTACTCTACATAAAAAGCATTTTATTGACAACTTGAGCAAGTGAAAATAGAAAATCAAAAATAGATAAAAGAATAAATTTACAAGAAATAAGAGAAGAGACCAGAATTAGAACAACTAAACCTTCTCCAAATGACAAAAAGGGAAAAGTACAACATCGCAGTGACGTTAGGCAACTCTAACGTATGAATCCCCAAATGCATCCATGGACGGTAGAGACTCATAGAGGATGGAAATAAATACCATCTTTCAACAAAGGAAAAGTCAAAGGACAACCACTAAAAATACGACCATTTCTCTCTGCCCAGATGTCTCAAGGATGGCAAAACAACCACAACACTAAATAATCTTTCCATCTTCACCTCCACCAAAAGCATGACAAAGAAAACTAAAGACCAACAAAAGCATGACACTTACATCTGTAAGCAAATGCCCCTCCCATCCAAAAGAGAAAAATTAATACTCCCTCCGTCCCAGGATAAAAGTACTGGTGAACTTTTCACGCATATTAAGAACATGAATGAAATGACAAAATTGCCCATAATAATGTCATTAAATATGGAGAGAGAATTAGAATAAGAAAAGTATGAGATATTTAATGCTACGGGTATAATAGGAAAATGTGTAAAAGTTTGGTTATTAAAGAAAAATGAACATTTAACATGAGAGTACCCAAAATAGTAACAATGACTTTTATCATGGGACGGAGGGAGTAGTATTTTTCAGCATATTTTTCTTTCTTTTGATAATGAGACTCTATCAAATTTTCTCCTATTTTTCTTTTCTTTATTATGTTCTTACTTCTTATGCTTATAAATTTATGTCGTCAGATTTGAAAATCATTTTTCTCTAACCATTATACATATGTATACAGCTTAATCATTCTCTTTTACAAATCACAACCCCAGCTGCCTCAGACCCTACCTATAAACTCAATATTAATGTTTCTGGTTACAGTTCAATACCCAGAACAGTAACTACCCAGCTCGGTTAAACCCAGAGAACCGTAATTTGGTCCTAAAATTCTAAAACAAACACCTTATCCAATTCCACTAGGTAGAACCCCAAGTTTAAACCCTCAGCACACATTCTTTGTTGGTAGGACAGCTTAAAATTCCTTTTTGTATGTCTTATGATAGACACATATTTTACACATTTTATCATCTCTAATTTTGTCCTTTTAATTATGTTAGCTTATTAAATTAATGTGTTATTCATAATAATATTTTCTATCTCTTCTACTCCCTCCTATTCATATTAAATGTCTTTTTAGAGTTAAGCACACTTATTAAGAAATAACACAAAATGTCTTTTGTATCCCTAATTAATTATTTCTCTCTCCACAATGGTCTATGGAATTGTATTTACTAAGCATATTAAATAGATGGGTAAATTAGGAAAAAATAGTGCAATATTGCATAGGGATTCCAAAACGACACTTATATTGAATAAAATGAAACTATCCAAAACGACACTTAATATGAATAGGAGGAAGTATTATTTATGCTTTTATGTTTAATTGATTTTTTCTTCATGTTTCGCTATTGAAATACCTTCGTTTTATAGTTCTTATGTGATTTTAAATTAATTAAGAGGTTTTGATAGATTATTGTTAAGATATGAGTTTTTCATCATCCATGTTTGCTTGAAGAAATTTTAATGGATTATAGTTAATCCTTAAATTTTCATAGTCTATGCTTGCCCACGTTAATTGTAAAATTATTAAATTAAAGGGAAGTGAGATCAACACCAAAATTAAGTTATAAAACTAGAAGAGATTGGATTATTTATTATGTTTACTGTTTAATGAATTCGGATTCCTAGATTGTTCAATTATTATTAGTTTTCATATTTTAATTAGTTTAATTGTAATTAATCGATTCTAAATTTTTATTTCTAACTCGCCTAAAATAAATATTAAGGATACATTAAAATTAATCTAGTATCTGTGGGTTTGACATGTACATTGTCAGTTCTTCAATTTGACACTGTGCACTTTCAGTTACATATTTTTATCACATCAAGTTTTTGACGTCGTTACCGAGGACTAGAATTAATTTTTTAGTCCATTTTTATTTCTTTGAATTAGTTTTTTTAATTCTAATATTATTTTTATTTTTTTAATTTTATTTTTCAGGATTATCGAAGCGGATCAACGGTGCGGAAAGACAAGAATATTGTTGCGCTTTTTCTAGTATTTTGTATATTTAACTCAAAAAAAAATAGTAGGTTAGTTTTTTATTTATTATTAGTTAGAAAATTAATTGTCGTATTTATGCATTCACTCACTTAGAGCACATCCTGTTTGGATTTTTATTTTATTTCTTTTTTGTCAAATATAAACTGTGATGATTGTTGGAGGATTGATACGTCAAATTTCTCTTTCTTTCGTAATTCACATAGTTTTAGGACATTTTATTTGTTTACATTTTTTTTTAATTTTATTTGTGCGTTTTCATCTTTAATCTAACATTAAGGGCACAACCTGTAGCAAGATAAGGCGGGGATTTCATCACCCTTCCTTGACCCACAAATTACGAACTTGCATCTTGCATAACCTTAATAAAATCGAGCAGACGTGGCCCATAAGAATTTTGAGCTCAATTAGGACAAGGGACTCCAAGAGAAGGCTAAATTTTAAATTAATTAAACTACTAGTGTCTAGGCAAGTGGTTCAAAAGGCAAACGTCTAAGAAACGTGTGGTTATTCAATTAGTCACCGTACCTACACAAAGTCTCCCATCATTCTTACACTTACCTGGCTAGTGGTGTGATTAATTTCAAATTTTGTGGACCTTAAGGTGTAACTTGAAACAGTTAAGAGCTGTCTAGATTTTATTTAGGTTAACCGTAGAATTAAGATTTTTATTTTATTTTATTTATATATATATATTATTATTTTTTGTGTGCGACTTTCATGGTTAGTTGTTTATTTGTTTTGTAATTTATGGAAAGATGGACTCTTATTATAGTTGGAATAATAATAATTTTACTTGGAATCAACAACCCTATGAAATTTTTAATGCACACCAAGTAAATCAATTTTTTCCAACTTATGAAAACTCTTATCCTTATTCATATTTATATCCATATCCACATTCAAATCCAGAACCTCAATATCCACAAGAATTTTCAAATGAAGAAGAGGAAAGACCAAGTACCTTAGAGAAAACTATAGAAGTTTTAATGGAAACTCAATTTAACACGAATCAAGTTATATCTCGTCTAGAAATTCAAATGAGTCGATTGGCCACTATAATAAATCAACAAGAGGTGCGTGAATTTTCTATCGACTTTGAGGTTAATTTTGAAAATCATGACTATGGAAATGATGAGAAAAATAAAAATTTTGTATTCAATTCTACACAATTTGAGTCTAGCCAATTTGAGGAGTCTAAAAATTATGAGTCTATGCCTAAAATTGATCATGTCACATTTAATGAGTCAATTGAAAAAGTCCATATAATCCTAAAGCTCCATATCTTGAAAGACTTATTCCTAGGACTAGCCTATTAAAGTAAACATGATCCAAGAGTTGTCCATGACCTAAGAAATATTTGAAAATAGACTCGGGATTGAAAAAGATCCAATTGATTTTTTCTTAAATCATTTTGACCAAAATTGGAATGAATTAGATTATTTAGATAAGGTCAATGAGCTGTTAAGATCCACTACAAATAAGTTAACTAAACTAGAACATGTATTTGAACCAATTCTTCCATCTTTTGAACATGTTGGAGGAAGTTTTCTTGAGTTAGACTTTAAATATAATTGTGATGAAAATTCTGACTATTTTCAATTTCTTAAGCCTCTTGAAAATCATGAAAAGTTCACACTCACTTACCCATTTGTATCATTCATTTAGTCACATACTTTTTAGGATATATAAAATTCGTAGGTATGTACATTGTTTTCTTTGTCACCACATTTGTATTATTGTTGTATTAGATTTTTTTTATTTTAGGAAAATATAGTAAAAAAAGACATAAAAAATTAAAAATTTTATTTGACTTTTTATGAGTTGGATTAATTCTAATATGTCTGTGGAGTTGAAACTCATGAGTAAGATTAAAATATTTAAAACTCTTGAACCTTTGATTAGATACGAAATCTTAGTTTGAAACACCATCTAGAATAAAATTAATTTCATAAGCATTTTTGCACTTCACGTTTTCACTAATTCTTAGTTGTGGCATATAAACTATGATTCGGGCAATTTTAAGAAAAAAAGTTGAAAAAAAAGTTGTAAAAATTTGAAAAGGAAAAAGAAATAAATAAATGCTTCAAGTGCATGGTATTTGGCCCAACGGTATGACTCGCCATGGTATTCATGAGATCGAGGGTTCGATCCTTGGTGGCTGCAAGGAGTGTGTGTGTCAATGTACCCAAAAAACTGACTGCTTCAATGTCCATTAAACGAAATAATTGGGTATCCAAGCCTCAGGAAGCATCGATATTCACGCTGAAAAGTGTGATGGATATAAACAGTTTGACTAGTTTAATCATGTGTCATTTGTTACTTGAGTTAATAAGCCCTTATAGGTGTCTCTACACCTACTTCCCTAAAGTCAACTGGTTTGGGAGTTATTGGTCCAACAATTGATACATGGGTAATTCAGAAAAGCCTAAGAAAAAAAGACACAAGTCTAAGAAGGAAAAAAATAGAAAGTGAATACGAAAAATGAGTTTGCTTAATTTTCATGATAAACATTCCTACTAAGAGTTACATCATATACATATGCATGCATCACGTGAAATTAATTTTATGAAGGATGGTGTCTAAAATGAAGATCGTGTATAGTTGATATGGTGAAAGTGTAATTTTGAATTTAATCTTACTTGTATGTAATGCCCGTGTATACTTAGAAGTTTTTTTTCTATTTCATCATTGGTTAGACTCAAAAATATTTTATTTTGAATTTTGAATTTTGTGGGTATATTCACAACAAACCCACATGAGACGCAACTTGTCCACTTGGGGTAACCTTGGGTTTTAAAGGTTTGTTGCATATGCTAAGTGCAATCGTGTTTCCTAGGAAAATGGGATAGTTCTATGAGGGTATTTGATAGACACATAATTTACACATTTTATTATCCCTAATTTTGTCCTTTTAATTATGTTAGTTTATTAAATTAATATGTTTTATTTTATTTTGTAGGATTTAATATTTTGTTGCAATAAAGTCAAAATCTTGGTAATCAATCAATATTTAATGCTCCTATTCATGGAAGGAAAGATGCAAGAAGAATCCTATAACGAGAAGGAAGAAGGTGGAACAATATTGGATTAATCTTGTTTATCTTGGTAAATAAGTTAAAGATAATTGTTCCAGCTTTTAAAGATGGAAAAGGACTCTTGGGAGATTACCATGTAGAGATTGAAGTCAAGAAGGAAATAAAAAGATAAAATGGAACAAAAAAAACTAAATTCAATGTATTAGTATTAGGTAACAATTCATTTGTGCCTATAAATAGGTATCATGTTTTAGAGAGAAGGGGGAGAAATTAGAGTTTTTTTATTTATTTTTATCTTCTTCATTTTAGTTAATTTATTTGTTTTCATGTCGAGTTAATTTCTTTAATCTAGAATGAAGATAAAATTAAATAATTATTCATGATAATATTTTCTCTTCTATTATTTATGTTCTTATGTTTAATTGATTTCTTCTTCATGTTTCGTTATTGAAATAACTTCGTTTTATACTTCTTATGTGATTTTAAATTAATTAAGAGTTTTTGATGGATTATTGTTAAGATACGAGTTTTTTATAATTTATGCTTGCTCGAAGAAGTTTTGATGTGTTATAGTTAATCCTTAAATTTTCATAGTTTATATTTGCCCACATTAATTGTAACATTACTAAATCAAAGGGAAGGGAGATCAACACCAAAATTTAGTTATAAAAATAGAAGAGATTGGAGTATTTATTATGTTTATTGTTTAATGGATTCGGATTCCTAGATTATTGCATTATTATTAGTTTTCGTATCCTAACTAGTTTAATTGTAATTAATCGATTCTAAATCTTTATTTCTAATTCGCCTAAAATAGATATTTAAGAATACATTAAAATTAATCTAGTATATGTGGGTTCAATATGTACTTCTTAGTTCTTCAATTTTCCACTGTAGACTTACAGTTACATATTTTTGGTCGCTTAATCAAGTTGGAGCAATGTAGAAAAATGTCACTTACTTGTAGTTGCTAAAATTTTGGAACACAGCACCAAGAGCCTCCATAAAGGCTACTGACAAAGTAGCTGCTGATGCAACATGACTCGGAGAGGACTCCTATAGCATCCAAAAGAATAAGAGAAAATAGTTCTGAAACTCGTAATCGTCAAAAAGCAAAAAAATAATTGCCAAACACTGACAATTTGAACATTTATTCAGGTTCCAATTTAAATATTCAAATCAGACTGTAAGCATAACTGAATAAGAGCCTCAATAACTGACAAGTATAGTTTCTTCTTCCTTCTCTCTCCTTAATTTATATTGGGCCAAAGAGGGGTCTACAGGTGTGAGAACACTAAATTACTTTCAGTCTTGATAATATGTACATTTAAAAATTATGCAAAGAATATCCCTGTCAAATATTGATACCAATAAATTAAATCTATATAACTTATGGCTGACCTTCAATGACGGTTAGTATATATACCATATCATGACTGTGGACAGAACTCAATATTCAAGTGAACGGTAGCGGAACAGGTTATGAAAGGAACAACTCCAAATTCCTTCAATATATGCGATAATAGATTGACAGAAATCTAAGTCGAAGGTCTTTGAAAGATCACAAGAGTTTAGCTTGGTGTCTAAGGTTGTGTTTGATAAAATTTAATGTTAAGATCTGAACAATTTAGATATCTGAATAATATAGAGCTGCTCTGAATAGAATTGTATCTGAATGAACAAATGATGTTTGATAATTAATTTTTTCAAAATGTCTGAATAATAGTATTTTATCATTTTAACCCTATGAACAGTTACTCAAACTAGTCCAAAATGAAACCACTAAACCAAATCAAATCAAATCAAAACCTTAACGTCACTATCCATGGCCACCAAAACTAACATAAATACATGGGTTAATGCTTGCAAAATCTCACAATTACAATCCTTATTACCGTTTTTGCAAAATCATGGGTTACATTTTGATACAAGATTTGGAGAAAAAGAAATGATTATTCATTTGGTTTTGCTATGGATGGAAGTTGGGTTATCAGGAATGGCACGACTTGTTGCGATCTTTAAAGGGGCGAGCTCATTGTTAAGTTTCTCTGTCAGTTGTGCTTTGCTTTCCCATGGTCGCGCTGCCATCCATCTTTCTAACCAACTCCATCCCCAGTGAGGATTATTTGAATCCATAAATGTTTGATTTGCAGGTTTAGATGGAAGGGAAGGGAGGACAGAGAAACATGGATGGAAGGAAGAGGAGGCTGGGGGACTGAAGGATTGGACGGCAGGGACCATAGTTGTTACGGCGCCACGACGAGTCATGGCGATAGCCGACTGCCCCATGCCTGAACACCTAGGCGAGTTCAGGCGACAAAGCGACCGCCATGGCGTCCGTAAGGCGACAAGTCGTTTACTATGTGCAATTTATATATTATTTATTTTACTTAACAAGTATATTGAGAATAAATTTCATATGCATTAAAACTTAAAACATAACACTATGAAATAACATTAAAGGCATAATTATGTAAATACTTAGCAATAACAATCCAAAAACAAAGCAGATAAATTGTACCACTATAAACCACATCAAGTAAATAAATGTTGCATATCAATGCATAAAATGTAAAATGTACATATATAAATTATAAATAAATACATATATAATTTATTATTATTATTATATTATATATTATTATTATTATATATATATTAATATTATATATTAATATATTGATAATATTTTATATTTATAATTTAATAATAATATTTATAATCGTTTATATTTATTATTATAATAATTATATTTATAATTATCATTTATAATTATAATTATAATTATTTATTATATATATAAAGACCCAGCAAAAGAAAGAAGGCTAACCAAGAAAAATAAAATTCGACACCCTGTTATTATATTATTAGACGGTGCCATCAGTCTTGTCCACATAAAAGAAATCATACTTATCAGACAGTGATAAGTAGTCGGTATAAACAAAAAGAAAAAACCATATCCAAGCAGTCGACCAATAAGAAGAAAAAGGAGAAGAAAAAAAACGAAGAAGACGTAGCTAGTAGTGCCGATCGTAGTTTCCTCGTCGATCGGAGTCTCCTCGCCGATCAGAGTCGCCGATCAGAGTCGTCGAACGTTGTCTCTCATTCGGTCGCAACCCAGTCGACTTTGCTTCTCTCTCTCTCGGTTCTCTCGACTTCAAAGTTGGATGATCGATTGTCAATCGAGTGATTAGGTTTGGCTTTCCCTGCGACGTCGTTTTTTTTAAAACCCAATTTAGATTTGGGTCGACCCATGAAACCAAGTCGCTCGACCATCCTGGTAGTCGCCCAAGTCGTCATCTGGTTGTCCAAGGCGACACCTTTGTTTTTCAGTCGCTCGCCTTTCGCCAAAAAACCAAGTCGCGCACTCGCCTTACACATCTCAGACCGACTGGACGACTTGGCGACGCCTTAACAACTATGGCAGGGACAGAGAGGGGAAGGGAAAGAGGCAAAGAGGAGAGAGAACAATCGGGTAGTAGGGTTATTGGGGATAAAAGAGGGATTTTGTAATATTGAAGAGATCATTTTTGTCCAAAAAAAATTAATTTTGTTTACATGTAACCCTAAATAGTTAATATTTTTTTTGTATTTTACCGATTAAGAGGCAAAAAAAAATTTACCAAACAAGTTTAGCCTCAAACCGAATCAGAGGCACACCTATTAAGAGCCATTCAGACATAATCAAACACAGCCTAAGTCTTAGTTTTCTGTAAGTATCGTAATCATCAATTTTAAGTTTTTGTGTTTGCTAACCCAATCAAAGTTATGTGAGATTCCACTTCTTCACATCCAATCTTTAAATTTAAACTACCGCATCTCATGCCTTTATCTTTAAACTATCACATCTCATGCCTCAATTCTTAGGTTCTTGGAAATATAAACTTTAACCTTTAACTTGAGGATTAAGAGCATGTCCACTCCCATTACAGCAGTTCAGTTACTTCTCTGTATACCTCTTTCATGGCCATTTCGATTTTCATCATGTAATTTTATCTCATTTAGGACCAATATTTGTAAAAAGTGTACGGTGTACTTTCACGAATCTTTCATTCAGATTGAGGAAACAATATATATAACATGGAGGAAACATAACAAAGAATAAAGTATTTTCTTATCCTTTGCACTAAAATCTTCAACATTATTACATTAAGCAAATAAACTAAAGCATGTTACCTTGAATGCGTCTGGAAGAACCTCTGCTATTACCATCCAGATCATACAGCCAGCTGCAAATCCCGTGCAAAAAGGTAAGAACTTGTTGAATGCATCTGCGCATATAAACGAAGGCACTGCTACAATTGGCTGCATCAATTTGAAGAAAATATGTATGACGTAAGCAGAAAAATGGGGGGGGGGGAGTCAATTATTTTATTTTTCGTCATGTATGTATGTACTTAACCAGCATGTTTTTTAGTCTTACATATAGAAATTATTAAAGCACTGAAATCAATTGTATGTTAACTTACTGCAGATCAAAATCCACCCAAAAGTCCCATAGAGGTCAAGTTATAATATAAGCCACGTGTGTACTATGATAAAGTGTTCGTTTATATTAGACACATTGAAGTTAGACCATATTCTACATGAAACAAGTGGCACTGATTGAAGAGAACTATATATCCCAAAATAAGTCTATTGGTTTCATGCTATATAGAGCACGAAGCAGAATGTGAAGCACTATTTTCACATAAACACACAAAAAAAGGTCATCAGTATGAGGTACTGCTTCGTACCTATGTCTGCCTAGAATAGCTACTTATGTATAAATAAATGAACCTAAACAATATTTGCTTAGAATAGTTGTTTAAGCTTACATTTGATTTTTCTTCATTTATGCCTATAAAAGGCTCAGCTTGTAATGTTTTCAGTATTGTCAAGAGCACCAATCAGATCAACAGAATGCATATGATGCTACTAATTCCTCCAGCTCTTTGGGAAGATGATTTAACAGAATAATGATTCTGTAATGGTTGCTCAAAAATGGCTCATTTTGTGCCTCACCACAAGACTAATAATGCTTCTCACATTGCTGAGTTATATTTCAGGGAAATTGTGAGTCTCAATGGAAGTTAGGCCAAGGTTGTCAGTCTTAGAGAGAGATAGAGAATATGAAAGATATATAAGTAGAGAAGAATTAGGGATGAAGGAGTAGAATTCAGAGTTCAGAGAGTGAAGGAGGAGGAGAAGATATCAGTTTCCAGTTATCACTCATAGCTTCTAAATGAACGAAGATTACATGACATCTTCTTCTTATACTAGTATTACTTGCCATAGCATGGATGCTAAACTACACCACTCTTCTCATTCACCCTTATCTAACTACTCACATAGTTACATGGAATAAACTTGCTACTAGAATATACAACTAAATGCAAACTACCCATTATACCTTTGCCTGACGATCCCTCCCCTTTAGACCATAGGCATTTTTGCAAGTCACAAACAACCCTCTAGCGTCAAAATTGAAACTTAAGTATTCGGACTTGAGAGATTCTCCATAGCCAAGTTTCCACATACTTGCAGAAGAAATCTGCCTTGTCCTTAGAAATAGTGTTGCCAGTTCTTGCAACTGTATTTACTTGAGTGAGTAAAATTCTACCCTTTTCTAACTAACATAGAATCTCACGGATTATGCTTGATAACTACTTACTGCCTACACCCCTGATGATATTACTGAGTTTGACACAAGCTGACAAACACGAGAACATGTCACAATCAAAGGAGACTTAGTGTGGATTCACCCAAGGAAAGAACATGTCCAAGCAATCTATTGCTCTCTCTCCTTGCTTTGGTGGTCTGTTTCAAGTATTAGAGAATATCAACAATAATGCAAATAAGATCGAGCTTCCGAGAAATTATGGTGCATCTGCCACCTCCTAACATTTCACATTTTTCCCATACTATGAAGATTATTTTTGAAGAAATCAAAGACTCGAAGTCTAATATTTTCCTAATTCAGGGTGAGTGAAGCATAACGTAGCAATAAATGAAGCAATATTCCCACTAGACAAGTAATCAATGTAATGTATGAGGTATTGTTTCGGCAAAAAGCACCTTTTGGCCACTGTGGTTATAGTGATTTAACGAAATAGACACTGTGCTTTTAAAATATTCAATTAGCCCACTGTGGTTTTTAAAAATTTACAATCAAACCATTCCGTCCAAAAAATTGGACGGACGTTAACAGATCAGCTTACGTGGCAACAGATCATTTTTGTATTTTCCTTTTATCTTTTTCTTTCTTTTAATAATTATTTTTATTTTAAAAAATAATTCCAAATAATATAAATAATATATCAAATTTTTTGTATCAATGAGATCTATTACAACATTACATTCATTTCAACAAAAAAAAAATCATTAATTATGTGGCAAAAAATAATTAAAATAATAAAATTATAATAAAAATATTTTTATGTAATATTTTCTCTTTTTCTTTACCTAAATATTTATAATACGTATAATATTAATAAAAATTAATATTATAATATTCATAATATGTTTTTCTTTTCCTTTCTTTTAAAAATTATTTCTATTTTAAAAATTAATTCCAAATAATACAAATAATATATCAAAAATTTTGTATCAATGAGATCTATTACAACATTATATTAATTCCTGCAAAAATAAAAAATAAAAAATCATTAATTAAGTAACAAAAAATAATTAAAAAAATAATAAAATTAAAATAAATATTTAAATTTATTTTCTTTATTTGTATTTTTTTCTTTATCTCTTTTCCTTTCTTTTAATAAATATTTTTATTTTAAAAATTAATACTAATATATATTTTAATGATATAGAAAAGGTAAGTACATAATTAACATAAAATAAGAAATTTAATACAAATAATCAAAATATTAATTTCCCAGGAATTCAATCATTGATTATGTGACAAAAAATAATTAAAATAATAATAAAATTAAAATAAATACTTTAATTCTTTTTTAATAAAAGACCAAATTTTTGACAGTAAAAGACCAAATTTTGACTTTATATTTGACAATAAAATAAATATTTTAATTCATATTTATTCTACTGTTCATCTTCTTCCTTAAGACAAGTTCTAGATCTGAAGAAAAATTAAAATAAGCATTCATCATAGTTTCCGGCCACAAGGTCAAGGAACACAAACCATAGTTTCCGACCATAATTTCCGGCCACAAGGTCAAGGAACACAGACCATAAATTTGGATCTATCATCGGAACAGTGGAAACCAAATCATCGAAAATAAGAAACAAAAATATTCATTTGGGATTCAATATATTGTTTGTATGTCAGAAAGAAAACCCATTTGAATTTAGAGAGAGAAAGAGAAATCCCATTAGTATTTTTTCTCTTCTGGTAGTTTTCATCAGTCATTAATGGCAACGAACGAACGGTGCCGATCGCATCGGATTTGATGTACGAGCTCGACGAATCAGACGTTTGGAATTTTGGGCGGGCTGCGTCGCCGGAGCTCCGTAAAGCCATGCCGAATTCGCGAAAGAAGCCGTCCGCGATGGAGGAACGGCATCGTCGATGTCTGTGAACGTGCCAGAGTGGTCGAAGATATTGAAGGAGGAGAGAATCGGAGGAGAGATAGTGACGATGATTTTGATGAGGAGAGAATGGATTTGGGGATTTGAATTAGGGATTTGGTATTTGGGGGATTTGAATGAGGAGATATTTTGATTATTTGTATTATTTAGAATTAAAATTGATTATTTGTATTATTTAGAATTAAAATAATTAAAAAAAGGAAAAGAGATAAAAGAAATGAAAAAATTATAAAAAATGGCTGACTGGCTTGCCACATCAGAAAATAATAAAGTTTTGATTTTTTTTTCAATGCCACGTGTGTAAATATTTAACTGTCCGTCCAATAAATTGGACGGAATGGTTTGATTGTAAATTTTTAAAAACCACAGCGGGCTAATTGAATATTTTAAAAGCACAGTGGCTATTTCGTTAAATCACTATAACCACAGTGGCCAAAAGGTGCTTTTTGCCGTATTGTTTCCTATCTATGTTTGCCTAGAATAATTATATGAAGTAGAAATGAATCAGCAAAACAATGTTCACCCAGAATAGTTGTCTTAGGAGCCACCAGCCAAACATTTGCACATAATTTATGTTGATTTTTCATCATTTGTATGCCTACAAAACAATGTTTGCTTAGAATAGTTGTCTAAGGAGCCACCACTGGCAAAACTTTTCACATAATATATGTTGACTTTTCTTTATTTGTATGCCTACAAAAGGCACACCTTTTAATAAAGTCAGTATCCAAAATTTGAATAAGAAATGTATTTTGTCCACAAAGCAATGGCTCCCCTTTTAAGAGTGTCTATCATTGGATCCACGTAACAGCATTTTATGTCATATTGTTTTTCAGGTTTCAACAATCAGTGACCTCCATTGTTAAATTGAGCCAATTTTTTACAGTCCACTTGCAATCTTGCATGTTGTACAGTCCGAAAATTAATATCAAACGAACAATTGTGATGCATTACCTGTGGAAGTGATGTGATCACACTCCATAACATTGCATTCTGCGGAGAAACACCCCTTGATGCAAGCACCATACTTACAGCTAAGCCCTCAGGTATGTTGTGCACAGCAATAGCTAAAGTTATTAGCAGGCCCTGAGTTACACCTTTCGAGCCAGCAAAGGATACTCCAACACCAGAGCCTTCACCAAAAGAATGAAGGGTCATAATTCCAACAACAAGAATGACTTTAGTTGCATCTGCTCCTTTTATGTCCAACATACTCACTTCACCGTACTGCTCAAGAATCTAACAGGGAAAAAAAACAAGGATTAGTGGTATGACTACAAAAGACAACACTTTCACACTCATGTTCTTTGAAGAGATTCCATTATATATTATCACTAAATGTAAATAAATTTCAGCGGGTTTCGTGCTTAACATATGCACCAAAGTTTTTTATTTGGGAGGACAGTGATATGTGATGTTGAAGACCTAACTACTTCATTGCTAGATGATATATAAGAGTTTTTAGATAATATCAGGAAATTGTTCTGTGAAATCATCCTATAATGTAGAATGCAACTGAAGCTCCACGAAGGAGCATAAAGAATTTAATGAACTTGATTGTAAAACAATACAGAAGAATCAGCACCAGAAAAATTATGACTAGCAAAGAGGTGATAAAAATAATGCATAACCATGGAAATGAAAAGCAACAGTTTTTAAGTCTTGAAGGGTGTCAAAATATCAAATTAAATGTTAAGATGTCACTATAAGCTGATAGTCGGCTAGAATATAGAAAATCTCAGATATAGCAAAATCTTCGCATATAATCAAATGAGCTTAGAAGCATAGCTGTACTTTTTATGTGTGTGCATAATAAATGAATAAATAATTGATAAGGATGTGCATAATAAATAAATAAATACTTCTGATTATCTCTGACTGATTTTGTATGTCACAGTCAGTAGTAGACGTGAGAAGTATGATAGTGCCAAATTGCCAACAGGAACAAGAAAAACAGAAAGAATAATTTAAATGTAAGATGGTATATGTTATAAAACAACATTAATGAAAATAAACAACATAGAAGCTACTGGAATTTAAATTTTAAAGTGTAGAGTAAACAAAAGATACGAGATCCGGCCAAGAGTCATCACCTTCTTACAAAGCCAAATGAAAATGGCTCCCGCTAAAATACCCATGACAACCATATTGCCACTACTACCATGGTCACGTCCTTCCTGTATGAGATCAAAGCTTGCTGCCAACATCACCCCAGCAGCCATTCCGTTACATATCCCTTCCCACTGGGGATCAAGCTCCACAAAGAAGAATGGTATTGCACCCAAACCAGTGGCTGCAGCCATTGCAAGTGTGAACAAAGCAACCGTGGACACTGAAACTCTGCTAACCTTTCTATCACCAAGTTCATCACTAGTTCTATCAGAACCGAAGGAACCCTTTGTACCTGAGCCATCAATAAAGCTTGTATTCTTTAATGGTGCAGCTCTTAACCTTTGTGACTTTTCATTATCTGAATCTGCCGTTGCATAACCATTCAGTGCTACTAAAAAGAATAATAGTAATAGGACAACTTTGAATGTTAAGTTCATTCTAGATGATATGTAAATCACCAAACTATAAATTTTAAAACTTTATAATCCAGACGACAATCCAAATGCTCATATACTCATACTGTCAACCAAAATTAAAAGGCTTTCAGTAGACCTAATTCATCTTCCTCTAAACAACCTTTATCCTTATCACCTGGAGAGCAATCAAGCAGAACTCTTCATCTTAACAGAAACAACTGGAAAATGTAACTGACGAAGGTCAAGAGCTGCTGAATTCCAGAATGTGAACGCTATAGATCAAGAGGTACCAAGCCTATACATCAATGAACACTTGGATACCTCAGCTGCAGCAAAAATATTAATTGAAATAAGCTTGAAAGTTCAGCCCAGGAAAAGATCTAAGCCAGTGTCACTAGGCCAGACCCATTACAAATAAATTCATAAAAATGTAAATCATAATGGTTACAAGTCCAAATTCAACAATATAAGGGTAAGGATTAGAATTGGATTTCAAACGAACCCAACCCAGAATGTTGACATTTAAGTAAGAAGAAAGTGTTGATGGCACATAAATTATAGAATATTAATTGGTTACAAACTTAGGGAGTGAAAGGAGAGCGTATCTTAGTTGCAATACTCTGATATATTTCTTTGGGCACAACTTAGAATCGGCTAATGTTCTAGTCCCATCAACATAAAACAAACAAAGCAAAATGCCAAAATCTCAATTACAAGTAAAACTATTCGAAGGAAATCAAAATTTCAAATTTATACCTACACTACTTATCAAAAGAAAAAAAGCTTATTATTCACCCACATGTACATATTGTATAAGAATGTGCAGTTTAGATGCAGAATAATGAAGTTTAGGTGATATATCTAGAAAATTATAAAATTCTACTAGCTTAGCTTCCAAAAATAAGTCTCATTCTGGGACATCCCAATTCCCAAACAGCCACAGGTAAGATTCTTAAATTGGTAGCATTGTTATAGCTATACCACCAGATTAAAATCCAAGCTTGCGTGATAACTAGCATTTCCAAATTTATACCTTTTGTATTTGTTGTATAACCAATTTGTTCCGAAAACACAATTCACATTAATCATCTAAAAAACAGAAAAAAAACAAATAAATTCATTTGATACTCAAAACCCACAACCCAAATCCATCAACAAGGACCAAAGTGCAACATTACAAGAACAGTTAAGCAAAAAATTAAAACTTTAATAAGCATAACAAAAAAAAATAATACCAAAAAAACCCACCATCCCAAACTCTTAATCCAAACAAAATTTGGGAGTAAGTCTAAATGCATCAGCTGATATTCTTAGATAAAGAGCTATCAAAACTACTATAAACACAGAAAATTTAGGCTAAAAATATTGATGGTTTAGGGATTTTTAAGGATGAGAAAGTAGATGAAGAAAGGGATTTACAAAAAAAAACATACAAATAGAAATAACCATATATAAGCAAAATGGATTTTTTTTATTAGAAAAATACTTACAGATCTACGATGAATAATTGCCGGAAATTGTTTCTTCTTTATTGTCTGAATTTCTGGCTTCTGGGTCTGCGTGATTATGAACATGCTTTTACAATTTGATCGGGGAGGAGAGCAGATATGAACATGGATTTTGTTTGGTCTCCTCTTTCCCCATTTTTCCTGTCAGTCTGGTCTCCTCCACTTAATTGTTGACTCATAATTTCTTATTTAATTTTAAAATTAATTAATATTAAATAACAAATTAAGTGTCAACATTTAAATAAAAGGACATAAAGAACACAGAAAAAATTTTCCGAACAGAGGATGAGAGAAAATCCAATAACATGTTGACTAATGGTTATTGCACAAATCTCCCCAAATTTGAGATAATTTTAATTTAACCCCATAAAAATATTTGGAAATATTTTGAAATTAATGGTCCAACAAAACATTCCAAGTTGTCCGATTTAAACTAGTAAAAGATTCTAACCTTTTCTTCTAAGAAAAAAATTAGTGCACTTGATAAAGTCTTTAAATTATTTATTTCTTCTCAAGTACTAGTACTATATTGTATTTTTACAAAATATTGATTTAATAATTTAATTTATTTAAGTATTATGTTAAATTACAAATATAAGTGTACAATAGCTCACTTGTGATTGGCCGATAGATAATGCAATCACCCTTCGTCCTATATATATATAATATATATACTAGCAACAGTTCCGTGCCTCCGGCACTATAGACGGTGGAATTTATCTTAAACTTTGGACGACCAAGATAATTTATTAGAATGAGCGGAAAATTCAAAATCATTTGTATTTTGTTATATAGATATATATAGGGGTAAGGTTTAAAAATGCCCCTAATTTTTACCGCGATGTCTACCGAGCATCCTATACTTTTTTTGTCCAAAAATACACTTAACGTTATAATTTTTGGGTCGTCCGTGCCCCTGCCGTTAACAGATCTGCCAACTAGACTAACATCCGTCCAAATTAATTACGTGGATGCCACATGAAAATACTAAAAATACTAAATACTAATTAAAAAATACTAAAATACTAATTAAAAAAATACTAAAATATTAATTAAAAAAATACTAAAATACTAAAAAAAATAAAATTAAAAAAAATACTAAAATTCAAATTATTTTGTTAATTAATCAAAACAACAAAAATTCAAATTACATCATTAAAATACTAAAATTTTACCATAGTTGTATAACATATCAAAGCTTACTAAATATTAGTATTATATACTTTTTACTAAATATTAGTATAACATATCAAATTTTACTAAATATTTAGTAATATATTTTACTAAAATACGAATTTACTAAAATTTAACGTTAAATTTTTTTCAATTACTAATTTTTTTTACTAAAATACGAATATATTTAGTATTATATTTTACTAAAATACGAATTTACTAAAATTTAACGTTAATTTTTTTTTCAATTACTAATTTTTTTTTACTAAAATACAAATATATTTAGTATTAAGTATTATGTTAAATTACAAATATAAGTGTACAATAGCTCACTTGTGATTGGCCGATAGATAATACAATCACCCTTTGTCCTATATATATATATACTAGTTGTGTCCCGTGCCTCCGGCACTACATAGACAGTGGGATTTATCCCAAATTTTGGACGACCCATATGATTTATTAGAGTGAGCGGGAAATTCAAAATCAGTTGTATTTTGTTAGATATATATATATATATATATATATATATATATATATATATATATATATATATATATATATAGGGGAATGATTCATAACATCTATTTTTTATGGATCATAAAGTGGTGTATAACATCTATATCACCCGTTTAAGAAATGAAAGGCTGAGATTCGATTTAGGATTACGTCGTCCGCTATTATTACTTAGCGGACGTGTTTAGTGAATTTTTAAGACGATTGTGCCCCCAATTACCCAATTAGTCTTACTGGCGGACGGATATTGGGTCTTCAGTTGGCGAACAAGGTAAAATGTACTGAACAAAGGTAATACACTTAAGTTTACTCTGCGATTTGGGCGAACAAAGGGGTTACACTCTGCGATTTGGGTGAACAAAGGGGTTACGCTACAGAGGTAATACGCTTAAGCTTACAGTACAATTTGGGCGAACTACTTCAGTGGACGAACAATTACATTACGTTTACGCTTACAGTGCGATTTGGGCAAACTGCTACAGTGCCACTCTGCGATTTAGGCGAACAAAGGGGTTATGCTACAGTGCCATTTGGGCGAACTGCTATAGTGCCATTCTGCGATTTGGGCGAACTTCTAGAACCCTAGAAGCAAAATACAGAAAATTGGCAACAAGTTGTTGAAATTAATCGGTAAGTTTGTTATTTAACCTCCAAAATCTGAAGGTGATGCGATTCTCCATTAATTCTCGGTTAAAACTGTACTTCGAATCTCTGATGCTATTTTTGGTTCGGCTATAGCCTTTAGGAGGTCAGGAGCTTCTACAAACTAAATTGTAGCTGTATTTGGCATTGAAACTTCAACAAAGCACTAATAAAAAGGAAAGTCACCGCAAATCAGAGGTATGTTATGAGTTTATTTGAGATTTTTGTAAAATTGGTGGGATCCCATGCCCCAAGGATGGATTCTTAATATATGCTTGATGAGTGGGATTTATACCTACGAATCAGATCCTTTGTGGCTTAAGTTGTTGCATGTTTTTAGTTATTTAGTTAGCTTTTATATATATTTTGTTGTTATTATGTTAATTTGTATGATGCAGTGCTTTGTAGATCTTTTCCAGCTTCCAGGGGCATAATGGTAATTTTTGCTGCATTAGCGTCGCAACGCCAAGGATAACTAAGATCCCGCGCCGCAGCGCCATCCCTCGAGTTGTAGCCCCATTTCTCACAGCTGCAGCGCTGGGCCAAAGGGAGACCTACTGGAAACTCGTGTCGACGCGCCGAGTTCAATACTGATCTTCGCGTCGTGGCGCCCCCTCCTGTCTTGGGCTGATGTCATCCTCGCGCCGCAACACGAAAGTCTCTACATGGAGTCGCGCTGCAGCGTGACCTCCGGTGTTTTTAAGCCTACGTGACGTCGCATCGCCACTTGCTAGTTCAATGCTCGCGCCGCAGCGCAAGCTCCGGTGTCCAGACAGTAAAGAGATTTTAATGACCTAAAAAAAAGGGGGATCATATAAACTTATCAGACATCAGCCGCCTGCGATATTCATTACAGAGAGATAGCTTAGACTAGGATTGATTACAGTATTAATTACATAGAAGAAAAAGAAGATGTGCTTAAAGAAGAAATAGTTATTACATCCGACAGTACTCATGAGCTACACGGAGAAGAGAAGATTTGGAGACAGAACACTTCCAAGCAGGGGTTTTCTTATTACAAATCTCCCATTTATTTGTGTATTACTGAGAATGTTGAATGTGTTAAAAATGTGTATTAGTACAATAGATGTAACACTCCCTTCCCGAAAAGGAAAGGGAGGTCACGTGCAAAGCACAACGAACCTCAAAATAAATAAACAGAGCACTAACAACCTCAAAATATTAATAGTGGTGATCCATTAATAAAGTACTAAATACAATTCTCCAAACAGGGTCAAATTAATCAAAACTTAAAATTCGAATCAATCTAGATGGTTAAAGGCAACACTCTCATCACACTAGCCCTGAATCACCCTTGCAAACCTGTCGGAAGAAAAACACAGCATGAGCCAATTGCCCAGTACGGATATAAAGATACAAAAGATATACAACTAAAATACGAAATCAACAAAGATAAAATATTGCCTCTGACAAAAAAATAAAATCTCTAAAGATTTGAATAGAATATATTTAAACCAACAGAATTAACGAAACAAACAGAATAGTAAAGAAATAACGAACTGAAGTAACTAACCCAATGAATTGAATTGAACAGAAGCCAACAAAACTTATATAATAAAATAATATGCTGAAATAAATGGCTGGGTTATTTCATACCAAGTGAGCTCAGAAATATACATTGCCACACATGCAAGTCAAAACAATGCCACACAAGCAAGTAAAAATAATGCCACACAGGCAAGTCAAATGACGTCACATAGGCAAATCACACATTGGACCGCGAATCCAAATGTGTGCAAATCGGATAAGTGTGTTTGGCACAACATCACAAATCCGCAGAACAGAAAACTAGGGTTAACTCATACGCCTCCCATAATAAAACACCAAATGGTCCACTTCCTTCGGAGCCCAAACGGAGACGTCGTGGACTAATCACACCGCCACGGAAAGTGTCATGCCTCTCGTGCCAAGACGACATGCTTGTGGTACCCCCACAAGTGGTTAACTCAAGTATACTATACGGTATATTCTAACAAAAATACCATGTCGCAGCACATGCGACATAATACTAACAAAAGGGTTCTATATGTACATGTTGAACCAAATCAAATTATAGTCAAAATGTCTCAAAAAGAAGGTAGCAACATGTACCGCTCTATAATTATCAAAAATAAATACTAAACATGATAATATAACCTAATTCAAAGAGTACAAGTACGAGTCCAATGTGTCAACTCCAAAATGAAACAAATATATAAATTTCACAAGAAACAATTATGTGAAATAATAACAGAATTCAAAACGAGGAACAAAACGAACAAATCAAATTTTACACAAGTGTCGTTGAAAGAGTATGAAATCCGTACCTGAATTAAGCAAGGTAATACTTAGAAATTATATTCTAAAAGTAACTCTTTAAATCCTCTTCGTTCGAACTAAATACACAAATTAATAAAATAAATTAATAATTTATGCCCTAAATTATCAATTATAAATTTCTTCTTCTTTTTCAAGACTCATATTATACATACTTTATAATTTTAAAATGCATAATGAATACACCCACAGCCTGACTACTTAATACATGTCTCACAAAATGATTTCACATATTCATCTATATATATTGGCATATAATATTTAGATTATAACATATGCATTTAGAATTCCACCTTCAGGTTCTTTACTTGAATTAATTCTTTTGTTTATATGATACCCACAGTATCTAGAAGCTAAAAGCAGAATAAAGTTTTACCTTTTTAAGTGATGACTCTTTTATTGTTATTGAATTCAATACTTTTTACTTGTTATATGATCACATCAGTATAAATAATTTAATTGAATTGAAAAACTTACCTGAATAATAATTCCTCCGCCTTCAGCCGTATTCTCATTTTTTTTCTCAACCAGTTTGTATCAAATGTGTGTGAGAGGAAGATTAGGTTTTACTTATTATTATTAATTAATATATTTTATTAACTCTTTTTACAAACTCATATTATTATTATAGTCATAATCCATAAAATTTTAAATTCTACAATTATATGCATATATTGATAACTCTCTTCCGTATCAAATCAAAAGTTTTATTTGTAGAATACAAGAGTTTAGGACATAATTATTCTGAATAAAGAGTTGCTAAAATATACTAAATTCACATAATAATTATCAATTTAACTAACATCTCCAAATAAGATGTCATCTTATTTTATTAACACTCTAGAGCATACCTTTCACATTCATTCAATAAATATATAATCTAATCAATTCATGCATATAACATATATGTATATAAATACATATCAAGACACTACAATTCAATTTACTTAGCATGATGCATAACCTTATAGATTCGGACAAACGAATTATCCCACGTCACCAAATCAATTACTAGCCAATTATAATATAATGATAAGATTATAAATACCTTAAAAGAATTCACTCCTTTTCCCTGCAAATAATCTTCTGATTTCTCCATTATTCTATGTAGTCGCGAGCCTCGTGTTTCACTTTTTCTTCTTCTCTCTTGACGCCTCCTTTCCTCTCTTTCTCTCGTTCTCTCAATTAGTTCGTAAGATATGTATGTGAGAAAGATTAGGGTTATATATATATATATATATATATATATATATATATTATTTTAATAGGATTTAAAAATTACATAATTACAATTTAGACCTAATTAGTTTAAAGGCCCAAATTAGTTTAATAATTTATTTATTATGGTCCAAATAAATTAACTACAGTTTGACCCAAATATAAAAAAAGTCCAATTTTTACTAAGTTAATTATTCATCACTTATTAATACTTATTAGCCCAAATTAATTAAATAACAAGTTTGACTCAAATAAAAGACAAAGTTCAAACAATATGTTTTAAGAATATAAATCTATTATTTTTTTTCGGGTATTACAATGGATATAAACTAATTCCATTTTTAGGATTGTAATGTAACCTTTTGTTTAGCATAATTAATTTTCTCTCCTATTTTATATAATGATTCATTTCAGAATGGGTTGGTGTATTTCTTGCTTAATGACTAATTGCTTGATAGAGAAATTGGTATTCATATTAATGGAGATTGAAAAATGGATATTATTATCTAACTTTTAAATACAACAACACCTATTATGACCATGCCTATGGGATGTATGCATAAACTGCTAATAGGATAAACATATCTCTATTTGTCTTGTGTATCCTTGAGACTAAGCTTAATGACCCTAGTCTAGTTTCTGTCACCAATAGACATATTGTGATTTATCTAGCTAGGGATCTACATTAGACCTTTGACATACGCTTTTGTATAGTTCTTGTACTTGGTTGACCATTCCTTAATTCATTTGTAATGTGGAGAGTTAGGAGATTAGGCGACGCATTAGGGGAATTGTAATCCTATCTTGACTTACTAGTACAACTTATGCGAGACCCCGAATTTTATGAAATAAGAGTATTCAATTTTTCTATTTTGGTAAATAGTTAAATTGATAAAAGTTTAAAGTTAAGGGTGATATGTGAAAATTTTTCAAATTAGACAAGTTGTCATAAAATACCCGATTACTATTCACTCTAGTATTTTTCACTCGAGTATTTGGGGTATTTTTTTGTGTCGAGTTACTATTCACGAGTTAACTATTCATGAGTTACTATTCACGAGGTACTATTCACCCGAACAAGATATATTTCTTTTCGGTCCAAATCATTTTTGGGTACAATATTATTACATGAAGAGATGTACTAATTTTTCAGACTGTTGGTTGAAATTATAACAGAAAAGTTTTTTATATAAAACAGAATACTTTTATAAAGTTATTCTATAAATAGAATATATTATATTCTATTATGCATAGTGTTTTGCATAGTAAAATCTTTTTATATAAAACAGAATACTTTTATAAAGTTATTCTATAAATAGAATATATTATATTCTATTGTGCATAGTGTTTTGTATAGTAAAATCTTTTTATATAAAACAGAATACTTTATTAAAGTTATTCTATAAATAGAATATATTATATTTTATTATGCATAGTGTTTGCATAGTGCCTGCATATTGTTTGCATAGTAAAAATCTTTTTATATAAAATAGAATATATTATATTTTATTTAAAAGATTTTGCTTTAAATATGGACCGTCCGATTAAAGTAAATCAATCTGGATCGTTCACGGGTTGGTTACTATTCATTCCATTCTTCTATAAATAGAAGCTCATTATTTCATTATTTCTTACGAATTCACTGAAACTCTAGAGAGAGAAACGATAGAGAGAGTTCTTCTTCTATAATCTTGAACGTATTTCTTTAGAGTTTAAGAAAACTTTGAGAGTAGTGCAAGTTTTCTTCTAGTATATCATCGCCCTACTAGTCGAAATACTCTTATTTGAAAGGTAAATGGATATTATTATGGTAAGGGATATTATTTATTGTACCCGTAAGGGGTGTTATTCTTTCGTATTCATGAAGAGAACTTCTGTTATTCCATTCTTTATTATTCTGTTGGAATAACCTGTATGCGCGGTTTACCCTATACTTTGTGGAATGACCTGCATATGCGGTTTACCCAATACTAGGTGATCTTCTTCTGTTATTCCATTCTTTATTATTCTGTTGGAATAACCTATATGCGCGGTTTACCCTATACTTGGTGGAATGACCTGTATATGCGGTTTACCCAATACTTGGTGATCTTCTTCTGTTATTCCATTCTTTATTATTATGTTGGAATAACCTGTTTATGCGAAGTACCGCATACTTGGTGAAATTCTTTTATTATTCCGTTCTTTATTATTCTGTCAGAATATCATGTCGGTGTGAATTTCACCTGACCTGGTTCCATTATTTATTATTCCGTATTTAATATTTTGTCGAATATCCTGTCGGTGTGAATTTCACCTGACCTGATTCCATTATTTATTATTCTATTTGAATAACCTGTATACGCGGATTACCGTATACCTGGTGAAGTCTGTTGTTATTCCATTCTTTATTATTCTGTTGGAATAACCTGTATACGCTGATTACCGTATACCTGGTGAAGTCTGTTATTATTCCATTCTTTATTATTCTATTGGAATAACCTGTATACGCGGATTACCGTATACCTGGTGAAGTCTGTTGTTATTCCATTATTTATTATTTCATTCTTTACTATTCTATCGGAATATCCTATCTGTAGCGTTTTACGCCGGACCTGGTTCTATTATTTATTATTCCGCATTTATTATTCTGTTGGAATAACCTGTCTGTGCGGATTACGCACGCATGGTGAAATTCTTTAGTTATTCCATTCTTTATTATACTGTTGGTTATGGGTTTTACAGTTGTATGTCTTTGGCCTGTAGTGCAAAGATGATATGTTGTTGAATATCTTTGGCCAGTAGTGCAAAGAAGATCTGTTATTCGATAACTTTGACCCGTAGTGCGAAGATGGACAGGTGTATGACATGATCATGACCACTAGTGATAATAACGAATATCCTTGGCCGTAGTGCATGGATAATTCAATGATGTGATTGGCAGGATCATGACCATTAGTTAACAGTTGAATGTCTTTGGCCGTAGTGCACTGACAAACAATTGATTGGTATGATCATGACCATTGGTTTTATAGTTGAATATCTTTGGCCCATAGTGCAAAGATAGACAACTGATTGGTATGATCATTGTTATTACATTTGAATATCTTCAGCCTTTGGGGTAAGGATATTAAGTAAACATTCTATTAATCCTTTGTGGCAAGGAGAAACTGTTGATTTACATGATTATAAATATGAATTGTGAACTTAATTAAAATCTTTAGTGGTTCAGGTGAAGACAGGTGATGAAAGTTCTCTTTGTCTTGGGTATAACGAAGAACTGTTGATGAGTATTACAAGAATGAAATATTAACGATGACTTTTAATTTGGAGGAGAAAGTAGACATTATGTTCTACTTGACTCTTCTAATGGATTGTTGATTCCGCTGCAATTATGGTTGAAAAGTTTTATTATCTACCATATGTTCTAAATCTCTGATTTATTATTGACAAAAGCTATTGATAATTTAATTATCTTTAGTTATGATATTCTTTACTGGGCTAGTTGTGCTCATCCTTTTGCTTCATAATTCCTTTCAGGTAATAAGAGTATAGCTGGGTTGAGCGGGGATAACAGGAAAATAGTGTGATGGTCCGAGACTGTCGAAGTTTTTCAATACATTATAAAATGGCATGACTTGCAACAGATAATTGTATTGAGGACCTAAGATATGTGTGTCATATTTTATACGTCACTTACTAATTGATTTTAGCCAACAACAATAGGGTGATGAGAACCCGACTTTGAAAGCGTCAAAAAGTATACCTCATTAGAATAAACAAGATGGTAATCTTCTTTGGGGTCTTGAAATATTTGTTGCTGTATTTTATATGGCATTGTATTAATTTGAGTTTGGATACGGTCTACGAGACAATATTGTATTAAAACTCAAAGTTAACTGTTGTTGTAATCTGCATGACAGTTCAACAGTTGTATAAATGAAGTTTGTATTTAATTTTTATAGTGTGATATCTGGCGACTCAGAATGGGTCGGGTATACCTATTTTGGGGGCGTCACAATTGGTATCAGTGCTTAGGGATATGGTCGTTGGCGGAGATAAGAGTCTGGAACTAGGATGGGAGAGACGAGTTATATACTTCACTAGTGTGTGACTTACCTAAGCTTAAATTGTTTACTTGATAAATTGACAAATTATGATATGTCGATTAACCTTTGTTTTGAAACTATATTCTAGAATAATATTTGAAATACAGAAGATGAGAAATGGAAAATCATGATAGAGAGGAAATAACCGGGAAGGTACAATTTGAAAAGAAAGCAAGGTATTCTCATCTCTTCGAATATCAGGTATGTACGTAAATTTCGAGGGCGAAAGTTCATAAGGAGGGGAGATTGTGAGACCCCGAATTTTATGAAATAAGAGTATTCAATTTTTCTATTTTAGTAAATAGTTAAATTGATAAAAGTTTAAAGTCAAGGGTGATATGTGAAAATTTTTCAAAGTAGACAAGTTGTCACAAAATACCTGGTTACTATTTACTCTAGTATTGTTCACTCGAGTATTCGGGGCATTTTTTTGTGTTGAGTTACTATTCACGAGGTACTATTCACCCGAATAAAATATATTTTTTTTCGGTCCAAATCATTTTTGGGGACAATATTATTCCATGAAGAGATGTACTAATTTTTCAGACCGTTGGTTGAAATTATAACAGAAAAGCTTTTTATATAAAACTGAATACTTTTATAAAGTTATTTTATAAATAGAATATATTATATTCTATTATGCATAGTGTTTTGCATAGTAAAATCTTTTTATATAAAATAGAATACTTTTATAAAGTTATTCTATAAATAGAATATATTATATTCTATTGTGAATAGTATTTTGCATAGTAAAATCTTTTTATATAAAAAAGAATACTTTATTAAAGTTATTCTATAAATAGAATATATTATATTTTATTATGCATAGTGTTTGC
Organism: Panax japonicus; assembly: GCA_020205505.1. Classification (NCBI taxonomy): domain Eukaryota; kingdom Viridiplantae; phylum Streptophyta; class Magnoliopsida; order Apiales; family Araliaceae; genus Panax; species Panax japonicus. The sequence goes on from CM035105.1 coordinate 19,118,733, forward strand.
ATAGTGCCTGCATAGTATTTACATAGTAAAAATCTTTTTATATAAAATAGAATATATTATATTTTATTTAAAAGATTTTGCTTTAAATATGGACCGTCCGATTAAAGTAAATCAATCTGGATCGTTCATGGGTTAGTTACTATTCATTCCATTCTTCTATAAATAGAAGCTCATTCTTTAATTATTTCTTACGAATTCACTGAAACTCTAGAGAGAGAAACGATAGAGAGAGTTCTTCTTCTATAATCTTGAGCGTATTTCTTTAGAGTTTAAGAAAACTTAAAAGTTTTCTTCGAGTATATCCTCGACCTACTAGTCGAAATACTTTTATTTGAAAGGTAAAGGGATATTATTATGGTAAGGGATATTATTTATTGTACCCGTAAAGGGTGTTATTCTTTCGTATTCATGAAGAGAACTTCTGTTATTCCATTCTTTATTATTCTGTTGGAATAACCTTTATGCGCAGTTTACCCTATACTTGGTGAAATGACCTGTATATGCGGTTTACCCAATACTTGGTGATCTTCTTCTGTTATTCCATTCTTTATTATTCTGTTGGAATAACCTGTATGCGCGGTTTACCCTATACTTGGTGGAATGACCTGTATATGCGGTTTACCCAATACTTGGTGATCTTCTTCTGTTATTCCATTCTTTATTATTATGTTGGAATAACCTGTTTATGTGAAGTACCACATACTTGGTGAAATTCTTTTATTATTCCGTTCTTTATTATTCTGTCGGAATATCATGTCGGTGTGAATTTCACCTGACCTGGTTCCATTATTTATTATTCGGTATTTAATATTTTGTCAGGAATATCCTGTCGGTGTGAATTTCACCTGACCTGATTCCATTATTTATTATCCTATTTGAATAACCTATATACGCGGATTACCGTATACCTGGTGAAGTCTGTTGTTATTCCATTCGCTATTATTCTGTTGGAATAACCTGTATACGCGGATTACCGTATACCTTGTGAAGTCTGTTGTTATTCCATTCTTTATTATTCTGTTGGAATAACCTGTACACGCGGATTACCGTATACCTGGTGAAGTCTGTTGTTATTCCAGTATTTATTATTTCATTCTTTACTATTCTGTCAGAATATCCTGTCTGTGCGTTTTACGCCGGACCTGGTTCTATTATTTATTATTCCGTATTTATTATTCTGTTGGAATAACCTGTTTGTGCGGATTACGCACGCATGGTGAAATTCTTCAGTTATTCCATTCTTTATTATTATGTTGGAATAACCTGTCTATGCGAAGTACTGCATACATGGTGAAATTATTTTATTATTCCATTCTTTATTATTATGTTGGAATAACCTGTCTATATGAAGTACTGCATACATGGTGAAATTCTTTTATTATTCCATTCTTTATTATACTGTTGGTTATGGGTTTTACAGTTGTATGTCATTGGCCTGTATTGCAAAGATGATATGTTGTTGAATATCTTTGGCTTGTAGTGCAAAGATGATCTGTTGTTTGATAACTTTGACCCGTAGTGCGAAGATGGACAGGTGTATGACATGATCATGACCACTAGTGATAATAACGAATATCCTTGGTCGTAGTGCATGGATAATTCAATGATGTGATTGGCAGGATCATGACCATTAGTTAACAGTTGAATGTCTTTGGCCGTAGTGCACTGACAAATAATTGATTGGTATGATCATGACCATTGGTTTTATAGGTTAATATCTTTGGCCCGTAGTGCAAAGATATACAACTGATTGGTAAGATCATTGTTATTACATTTGAATATCTTCAGCCTTTGGGGTAAGGATATTGAGTAAACATTCTATTAATCCTTTGTGGCAAGGAGAAACTGTTGATTTACATGATTATAAATATGAATTGTGAACTTAATTAAAATCTTTAGTGGTTCAGGTGAAGACAGGTGATGAAAGTTCTCTTTGTCTTGGGTACAACGAAGAACTGTTGATGAGTATTACAGGAATGAAATATTAACGATGGAATTTTAATTTGGAGGAGAAAGTAGACATTATGTTCTACTTGACTCTTCTAATGGATTGTTGATTCCGCTGTAATTATGGTTGAAAAGTTTTATTATCTACCATATGTTCTAAATCTCTGATTTATTATTGACAAAAGCTATTGATAATTTAATTATCTTTAGTTATGATATTCTTTACTGGGCTAGTTGTGCTCATCCTTTTGCTTCACAATTCCTTTCAGGTAATAAGAGTGTAGCTGCGTCGAGCAGGGATAACAGGGAAATAGTGTGATGGTCCGAGACTGTCGAAGTTTCTCAATACATTATAAAATGGCATGACTTGCAACATATAATTGTATTGAGGACCTAAGATGTGTGTGTCATATTTTATACGTCACTTAATAATTGATTTTGGCGAACAACAATAGGGTGATGAGAACCCGACTTTGAAAGCGTCAAAAGTACACCTCATTAGAATAAACAAGATAGTAATCTTCTTTGGGCTCTTGAAATATTTGATGCTGTATTTTATATGGCATTGTAATAATTTGAGTTTGGATACGGTCTACGAGACAATATTGTATTAAAACTCACAGTTAACTGTTGTCGTACTCTGCACAACAGTTCAACAGTTGTATAAATGAAGTTTGTATTTAATTTTTATAGTATGATATCTGGCGACTCAGAATGGGTCGGGTATACCTATTTTGGGGGCGTCACAACTTATTCTTTTATTTCTTCTCTTATAATCAAATAGCTTAACACACCATCTCATTTCATTTGTTTAGATAAGGTAGTATAGACTTTACCATAGAATTTGACTCTCACTTAAGACTTCGTCCTCGTGGGTATGACACTCAACTTATCATATATTACTTGTGGACCGCGTATGCTTGCGCGCAATTTAGCGGTAGCGAAATTGACCAATAAATTTTTGGCGTCGTTGCCGGGGACTTAGTATTATTTGTTTTTCAATATTAACACTAAGTCAATACGATCTTAATTTAAACTGATTTATCTGTTTAACTCTCTTTTCAGGTAGTCTTCACTGTTTATGCCACCTCGAAGGGGGCAAAATATAATACCTCTCGATCTTGAGGTTGATAGAACATACAGACGACTGTGAAGAGAAAATTCTCGGGATAGACCTACTCCTGTTAGAATAGCTGAGGAACTTCAGAAATCTCTAAGGGAATATGTTATGCCTCAAATCGACGATCTCCATGCAAGCATTCTCAGGCCCGCAATCTAAGCAAATAACTTTGAGATCAAGCCGGGCACCATTCAAATGTGCACCAACATTCAATTCGGGGGATTGCCAAACGATGACCCGAATGATCATTTGATAAACTTCGTGGAGATCTGTGATACTTTTAAGTGCAACGGAGTGACTGACGATGCCATCAGACTCCGATTGTTTCCATTCACCTTGAGGGACAAAGCCAAGAATTGGCTACATTCACTTCCGCCCGGCTCCATCACCGCATGGGCTGACTTGGCTCAAAAGTTCGTGGCGAAGTTCTTTCCGCCTGCTAAAACCGCCAGGCTCTGGCACGAAATTACCTCATTTATCTAGTTTGATTCAGAATCTTTGTACGACTTATGGAGCAATTCAAGGATCTTCTGAGAAAATGTCCCCACCATGGACTGCCAGAATGGCTTCCCATCCAGACATTCTATAATGGGTTATCCAGATCTACTCGTTCGAGTATAGATGCCGCTTCTGGAGGGGCCTTCATGTTTAAGCATCACACAGCGGGGTATGAATTGGTGCAAACAATGGCGACCAATAATTATCAATGGCCAAATGATAGGTAGGCCCCGAGAAGACCGGCAGGGGTATATGAGGTTGACTCAATCACACAATTAGCGGTTCAGGTTGTAGTGCTAACTAAAAAACTAGACATTATGGGAATGCAGGCTGTGCAAAATATTTAGAGTGTCGAAGTGTCGTGTGAATTGTGTCAAGGAAGCCACCCAACTGATCAATGTGCCATAAGCCTTGAGTTAGTTCAATTTATTTCCAACTATGGGCGGCAACAAAATGTTAATCTCCCGACATATTACCATCCGGGCTTGAGGAATCATCCAAACTTCTCCTGGGGCAACAACAATAGCAATCAAGCTCAACCTTCTACCACCAGGCCCAACTTCTCAAACCCTCCGAGGTTCCAAGCTCAAAACCAGTATCCGCAGAGTTCTCAAAATCAGTACAGTCAACAACCACAGAGTTCTCAAAATCAGTTCCACCGTCCACCACCTCAACAGGAAAGAAAATAGAGTTTGAAAGATCTCCTGTCGCGGTATATTGCCCAAAATGAAACTAGGAGCAATAATCAAGAAGCTTCCATCCAGAACCTTGAAGTCGAAAAGGGACAGTTGGCATCTGCTTTGAACAGTCGTCCACAAGGCACATTGCCAAGTGACACTGATGTCAACCCGAAACGGGATGACAAGGAACAATGCAAAGCAGTAACACTCCAGAGTGGGAGAACTATAATTGAACATGGAGGAGAGAGCTCTTTAGTGCTAGAAGATGTAACTGTAGAGGAAAAGGTTGTGGAGCAGAAAGATGATAAGTCTGGGGGTGAGAAAAATGTGCAAGAAAATCCTACTACACCAACCCCGACAGTGAACAAAACCAGTCCTCCTATGCCTCAATTGCCATTCCCCAGTGCCTGCATAAACAAAAGCTTGATAAATAATTCTCTACGTTCTTAGAGGTGTTTAAGAAGCTTCACATAAATATACCGGTTGTAGAGGCTTTGGAGCAAATACCGAGCTATGTTAAGTTCATGAAGGACATATTGTCGAAGAAAAGGAAAATGGGGGACTATGAAACAGTGGCTCTGACAGAAGAATACAGTGCCATATTGCAAAACAAGCTTCCGTCGAAGCTAAAAGATCCTGGAAGTTTCACGATTCCTTGCACTATCGGGGACCAATTCATTGGCAAGGCTTTGTGTGATTTAGGGGCTAGCATCAACTTGATGCCTCTGTCTATATATACGAAGCTGGGACTAAATGAAGCCAAACCCATAAGTGTCACTTTGTAATTGACGGATAGATCTCTCACATACCCGAAGGGAATAGTATAAGATGTTTTTGTCAAGGTGGACAAGTTCATCTTCCCAGCAGACTTTATTGTCCTATATTTTGAGGAAGACAGAGAGGTTCCTATAATTTTGGGTAGACCATTCTTAGCAACTGGGAGGACCTTGATAGATATACATAAAGGGGAACTGACAATGAGAGTACAGGATCAGGAAGTAACCTTCAATGTGTTCAGGTTAATGAAATATCCGAACACCCCTGAAGACTGCTTTCAGATTAAGGTTACTGATAATACAGTCAGGGAAGTATTCTTAAAAACATGCATGACAGACCCTTTAGAAGCTACACTGATATGTACCAGTACTATGGAAGAGCTTACTCATGTTGAATATGCCAAGTGGCTGGATGAACCTCAGAGATCTAATCAGTTCCAAAGACAGTTCGAGTCTCTGAATGATAACGAAGCATCCACTTCCAAAGCCAGACCATCGATTATGGAACCGTCTGTCCTCTAATTAAATCCCTTGCCTAATCACCTGAGGTATGCATACTTAGGGGAATCATCCATCTTACCTGTTATAATCTCTGCATCTTTAAATGAGTCTCAGGAAGAGAAATTACTACAAGTGCTCAAGCAATATAAAACGTCTCTGGGGTGGTCAATTGCTGATATAAAACGTAAAGCCAACCGTCGTGTAGTTATTTTCTTACCGTTGTTATCTCTCATGCCTTTCTCTTTATAAGGTAACTAAGGTAAGGGATTTCTGACTGGTGCTTTTGGGTTAAGTCTGACAATTTTGGGAGAAAGAAAATTTGGGTCTTTGGAATTTTGTTTTCTTAATCATGGGTTCTAAGCGCCCGAGAACAAGTATTGGCCCCCCTCCTCCATCGTCTTCTAGAACCACTGTTACCCGTTGGGATGCTATCAAATTCCCAACGGAGGATACCTGGAAGTGTTATACGCAAAATTTCTCATCGAGGAGTTTGGTGCCAGAAAGAGGGCTAAGGCCCGATGCCAAGTTAGACGACGAGATGATGGCCATGATTGTGGCAATGAAATGGATTCACTTCACTAAGCTGCTTGAATCGGCAGTTATCTCAGTGGTGAAGGAATTTTATGCTAATGCCAATACTGATGGCCCCTCGGCGGTGCATGTTAGTGGAAAGCTGATCCAATTTGATAGTCGGGCTATCAATGCAGTTTGTGGGACTCCCAATTACGAGGGCCAAAACTACCGGGAGCCCGGGCTGCGGAGTTACAACACTGATGAAATTATTGCTAAAATCTACAAGCTGGGACTGTTTGGAAAGCCAATGAATACCATGGTGAAAAGACGTCTTTCCCCCAGCAGGCCTTAAGTCGTTATGGTAAGGCGTGGTATTCTTTCATTTGTGCAAATATCATGCCAACACGTCACATCAGCGACGTGACCAGAGAGAGGGCAGTTCTGCTTTATGCTATTGGCATGGGCTTAAAGGTTGATGTCGGGGTGATTATTCAGGAATCTATTAAGAAGGCCATACAGAGCAATGTCATGTCAAGGCTTCCTCACCCATCTCTAATCACAAGACTATGTAAAAGAGTGGGTGTTATGTGGGAGAAGGAAGATGTCACTCAGCCACCCATGGTTGTAATTGATCATAATATCATCGCCCGTTATGGAATTTGGGAAGGAGTGCAGTCGCATCCAAGGGGCGAGGGTTTTCTGCTGGCACCACAACCGCCGCCATCCACTGAAGTGGGTACCTCTACCCAAGTGCCTGAACCCCCGTCATCTGAGGCTATTCCATCTGGGGTCCTAGCAGAGTTATTGGGCAGTCTGAACTTCCTGCACTGCAAGGTATATCATATAGCACAATGGAACAACCAATTAAATAACTACCATGTAAAATTCGCGAACACAGTGTCCAACATTTATTATGCCCAGGGAGGAGATGACGTAGAGTCCCTGCCTTTTCAATTTCCAGCACCTCCAGTCTTCGCGCCTTATCCGCCACAATTTCCGCCTCAGGAGGAGGCCCGCGAGGATGAGCCTGTCAATGTGGAGGATGATGCTGATGACGGTGATGACGGTGGTGATGGACAGAATGCTTGATGCTGCTAGTTGAAGGCCATTGAGGACATTGACCAAATTTTAAGTTTGGGGGAGATTCCATTTTTTTAATTATATATGAATTGTGGTATTATCTATGAATTGTGATTTATGTTTATTCTCTGAGGGTTTGAGAGAATCATTTGGGATGGATAGCCTCAGACTACTTAATTAACTATGTTTAATTATTATTGTGGTTAATGGTTTTATGTTGTGGATGGTTTATTTTGGATGCATGTTTTGCATAGTAGTATTTTAATTTATATATGAATGCATGCTTTTGGATGTATATCTTGATTTTATAATTATTATCATACTGGGATTGTGTAGTTGCCATGTGAATTTTTGGGATAACTTGATTAAGTCGGATATTATTTTGTGGATAGCCATTTTTTTGGATTTTACACTGATTATTGGTATACTTAATGCCATATGTGTTATGGCTTTACCCTATTTTAACAGGGGTACTTTTTATTTTATAGCTTCTTGCCTATTATATGTTGATTAACCCTTTCCCCCGTTCTGTAACTGTTTATATGTTGAGTTAGGGTATTATAGCGCTTAAGTTTTTGATTGTGGCTAAAGACAAGCGCTATATGATTATCTCTTTCTCTTAGAGTCGTGTCAAGCATACGTGAACTAGGGGTGTGTTAATTGGTTAAGTCAAGATTGCTATGGATCCATCCTTCTTAGCTTGTACTTACCAATTATTTTAACTAATTCTTTCGAATTTGGATTGTCTGTCTATTGTTTTAAAAAATATGTGCACTCTATAGAACTCCTTTGTTTCCAAGGTAATAAAAGATGTGGGTACTTTTAAAATTTGGGATCTTTAGTTCTGGTATATTTTAAATCGTGCAGTGGGTCGAGATGGAGCGTAAAACGCACTCGCCCATAAATGCATTTTGGGAAAAAAAAAATCTATAGCCTTGCGGTGGGTCGAGATGGAGCGTAAAACGCACTCGCCCATAAACGTAAATCTATCCTCAGTCGTACGGTGGGTCGAGATGGAGCGTAAAAACACTCACCCATAAACGCAGACTTGCGAGTTAGAGCATAAAATGCGCTCGCCCAATAAGTTTGATTTTACTTCAATACTAGAACCTTTTGATCCTTTTTTTGTAATTGTGTCTTATTCTTAATGCATGTGATGTTGTGAGCCGTAGAGTAAGCTTATTTGTGATCACATTTGACTGTGTGATCTTAATTTGGTCTATGATTAGTTAGGACGATTGGTGCATACACATAGAATGGATTGAGTACAGACTCATACTTACTAATTTTACTTTAAGCCCTCATTCATATCGAAGTTTGTCCTATTCTCAGAGAGGGTCTATAATTTGTGCTTAGAAGCCATAATATTAATCTATAGGATTAGTTCTCGTTCGTACCTTACAGTAATGTAGGTATGATTGCCTAATAGTTTGCTTGAGGACAACAAATGCTTAAGTTTGGGGGTATTTGATGAGTGAGATTTATACCTACGAATCAGATCTTTTGTGGCTTAAGTTGTTGCCTGTTTTTAGTTATTTAGTTAGCTTTTATATATATTTTGTTGTTATTATGTTAATCTGTATGATGCAGCGCTTTGAAGATCTTTTTCAACTTCCAGGGGCATAATGGTAATTTTTGCTGCACTAGCGCCTTAGTGCTAAGGATAACTAAGATCCCGTGCCGCAGTGCCATCCCTCGAGCTGCAGCCCCATTTCTCACGCTAGTAGCGTTGGGCCTAAAGGGAGACCTACTGGAAACTTGCGCCGCCGCACTGAGTTCAATACTGATCTTCGCGGCGCGACGCCGCCTCTTGTCTTGGGCTGATGTCATCCTCGCGTCGCAACGCCAAAATCTCAATATGGAGTCGCGCTGCAGCGCGACCTCCAGTGTTTTTAAGCCTACGTGGAACCGCAGCGCCACTTGCTAGTTCAATGCTCGCGCTACAGTGCGAGCTCCGGTGTCCAGACAGTAAAGAGATTTTAATGACCTAAAGAAAAGGGGGATCAGATATACTTATCAGACAATAGCCACCTGCAATATTCATTATAGAGATATAGCTTAGACTAGGATTTATTACAATATTAATTACATAGAAGAGAAAGAAGCTGTGCTTAAAGAAGAAAGAGTTATTACATCCGACAGTGCTCAGGAGCTACAAGGAGAAGAGAAGATTTGGAGACAAAACACTTCCAAACAGGGGGTTTTCTTATTCCAAATCTCCCATTTATTTGTATATTACTGAGAATGTTGAATGTGTTAAAAATGTGTATTAGTACCATGGATATGAACTAATTCCATTTTTAGGATTGCAATGTAACCTTTTGTTTAGCTTAATTAACTTTCTCTCCTATTTTATATAATGAATCATTTCGGAATGGGTTGTTGTATTTCTTGCTTAATGACTAATTGCTTGATAGAGAAATTGGTATTGATATTAATGGAGATTGAAAAATGGATATTATTATCCAACCTTTAAATACAACAACACCTGTTATGACCATGCCTATGGGATGTGTGCATAAACTGCTAATAGGATAAACATATCTTTATTTACCTTGTTTATCCTTGAGACTAAGCTTAATGACCCTAGTTTAGTTTCTGTCACCAATAGACATATTGTGATTAATGTGACAACCACAAAATAGGTCCAATCCATCCAACCCATTCTGAGTCGCCAAATACATGGTACAGAAAACAACTATAACTTTATTACAACAATTGTCGTGCAAAATACAACAACATAAATGCTGTGAGTTTTGATACAAATATATACCAACTGTGACTCATGTCCCAACCTTGGATAGTACCTCATAATGACACCTTACATAAAGGTACAGTCAAAAACTGTTTTAGAAATTAGAATCTTTGAAAAGTGCTCAAGGAAACCTTCGTACATGGGAGGCCATGCGTCTAGGTTATGATAGATTTCATATGGCCACAGAATTATCCTTGGTTGACCCAATAGACCTCAAAGAAAAAAAGAAGATTACTATCATATTCTTCCCAATGGTGAGTCTTCTCCTGACATATAAATATCTCTACTGTCTCTAATTGAGAATTATACTTCAAATAAACTCCAAGATCATATAGGTAGTGCTCGCAGATATACTCAGCAAGTGGATGTGCACAACATTGTCTTATGATGACACGAGGTTGTATGTCATTAGACATCTTGTATGATAGTGGCAAAACACCCTTCCAACGTTGGGTTTGCCTCAACCTATATGATTCACCAAATATAACTACTAAAAGGTGTATACAACACACTTGTCTATACTATTTAGGGAGAACTCCACAGCTAGAGACCACCGTTCTATTTCCTTGTTACCCCCACTCGACCCAGCTACACTCTTATTACCTGAAAGGAATTGTGAAGCAAAAGGGTGAGCATAACTAGCTTAGTAAAGAATATCATGACTAAAGATAAATAAATTATCAATAACCTTCAACAGTAATAAATCAAAGATTTAGAACATATGGTAGATGATAAAAATTTTCAACCATAGTTGCAGCGGAACGAGCAATCCATTAAAAGAGTCAAATAGACCATAAAATCTATTATCTTCTCCATGTTAAAAGTCCACCAACAATGTTTTATCCCTGTAACATCAATCAACAATTCTTGTCCACAATCACATGTATAATTCATAATCGTAATTGTAGTTCTAAATTCCTTTTCTCATCCAGGACAAAGATAATTATCATCACCTGAAACATCAAAGATCATGGTTATAGCAAATCACAGTTCATGTTCATAATCATACTAATAAATTTATCTTTGCACTACGGGCCAAAGATATTCATTAACAGTTCATCTTTGCACTACGGGCCAAAGATATTCAACAACTGATCATCTTTGCACTACATGCCAAAGATATTCAATAACAGGTCATCTTTGCACTACGGGCCAAAGATATTCATCAATAATTCATCTTTGCACTACAGGCCAAAGATATTAATATATCAAAGAAATACATAATCATTTCAGAATTTATATAAACAATAATTATAACCATGTTGATCAATTCACCTTTGCACTTAAGCTAAAAATATTCAATTGCAAATTCAATGGTCATGATCATACCAGTCACAATTCAACTTTGCACTACTGGCCAAAGAGAACCCATAGTCATGATCATACCAATAATCTACCCATCTTTACACTCAAGTGAAAGAGAAATTCAACATCAGGGTTATAAAAATGTTATATATGATAATAAAAATAATATGATCAACAACTGCATTTATTTTCAAGAGCAACAATCATAAATCAATGATAATTTGGTCAGAAAAAGAAACCAATTTTTTTCGTGAATAGTACCCGTGAATAGTAACTCATGAATAGTAACTCGTGAATAGTAACTCATAAATAGTAACTCGTGAATAGTACTCCGTATTCGTACATAGTACCATATACATAAATAATGTCATATACGTAAATAGTGCCATATACATGAATAGTACCGTATATGTGAATAGTGTCGTATACGTGAATAGTAACCCCGACTCAAAAAGGTAGAAATTCCACAATAAAATCCATACCAATATTTCAGTATAATGATATTGAAAGAATAACATCATTAGAAAGAAAATAACATCCCTTACTATCCCTTACAATCTCTTACTATCCCATACCTCAAAAAGCAGTATTTCTGACTGGATATCGGATATGACGCTGAAGGAAACTTGCACTGATGAATAGCAACTCACCAAGTATCTAAATACTCACAAAATTCACTCGATAATCTAGAGAGAAAAAGAGAGAAAACTTAAGAATTCTGGTGTGATTTTCAATTCTAACTTAGTCATTTATTTATAGGAAAATGTTAGCACGCCGAAGCAGACTTGACCTGCTACCTGATGGCTTTACCTGCTACTATTCCACCCACCAAAAATCAGCCATCTTCCCCAACAACCAAAAGTGGGACCCACCCATTTCTAGAATTTTCCACCAAAATCATTTATAAACCTAATTTCCGAATCAGTCACCTCTTAAAATTCATAACAAATCATTCGTTCATTTTTAACGATTCAAAATTTGTGAACATATACTCAACTTATATATGTATAACATATCTAAAAATCACAACGATCCAACTGGTCAAATTAAAAATTATAACTCACATAATAAAGCTGTAAGAACATTGATTTGATCTTTTAATACCTCCAATCCGACAAAATACTGATAAAATACCTCAATATTAATTCCTTCATTTATAACCACATAAATAAATCCATCATTTATATCCGCATCAAATAAATATTTACTTATCATTTAAATCAATAATTAATTATTCACAAATAATATTACAGAATCACAATAATGACAACCAGGCAGTTCCCAGGAAAGAGGGGGCTTTCCGATAAGGATTTCTCCTTACTGGCGCGCAATTAGGTGACCAAACCTCTTCTTGACAGAACTTTCTAGACATTGCCAATAATTCTATCTAATAATATTATTCAATTAATATGAATTATTGATCTGATAATGGAGATACTATGCAGTGACAATTATTGAAACAACAATAATATAAAATATCAATGCAACAATTATTGATTCAATAAAATAAAATATTGAACAGTAATTACTGTAACAATTATTGAGTAGTGCCTTCTCACGTAAGAATCAATAATTGAAAAAGTACTGTGCAATACCGTGTGCTATTGTGCAACTACGCGCATTACTGTATTTTAACCACCAGGCATTCCAACAGTGTTAACAGTAACAATTACGCCGTTATTTGTAAAAACTCAATTTTTGTCATTTTCTTCATCTGATAGTTATTCTGTTATGGGACCCACAAATGGTTGCGCCGTCGTACGAATATTCCCCGACAGAAAGAATATTCCACGACCAAACGAATATTCCCCGACAATAATGAATATTTTATAACCACTTGCGTATTTTGAAAAAATTTCATATATCACCCTTAACTTTAACTTTTTATCAATTTAACCATTTACTGAATTGTAATTATAAAAAAAATTGAATACTTTTATTTCATAAAATTTGGGGTCTTACAATTAATCTAGGTAGGGATGTGCATTAGACCTTCGACAGAAGCTTTTATATAGTTCTTGTACTCGGTTGACCATTCCTTGATTCGTTTGTAATGTGGAGAGGTAGGAGATTAGGCGACCCATTAGGGGAATTGTAATCCTGTCTTGACTTCCTAGTACAACTTATTCTCTTATTTCTTCTCTTTAATCAAATAACTTAACACACCATCTCATTTCACTTGTTTAGATAAGGTAGTATATACTTTACCTTAGTATTTGACTCTCACTTAAGACTTCGTCCTCGTGGGTACGACACTCAACTTATCATATATTACTTTGTGGACCGCTTATGTGTTATGTTTGTAAGATTCATGAACGCAATCGAATTGCACAAAATAAGCGAAAATGTGGAAATATCAGAGTTTTAAAATTTTACAAACCATATACCCGGATCATCCTTTATGCACAATTATTAATTAAATAAAAAGATAAAGAACAAGAATCATACCCTTGAATATTCGAGCTTCCTTAGGTACAAGTTCACCTCCAAATCCTTTTCGCGTTCAATTTGAATCCACCGGGTTTGGTTCATTCCTTTGATCAAAGTTTGCCCCCCAAGTGTTTGGCCTCTAGAAGTGATCCACCAAGGAAGAATAAAGATTCAAGAAGATGGGTATTTGGCAAAACCCTAGTTTTTCTATCTCTCATAGAAAAGGGTGTACTCTCCCAACTATTGGAATTACATATTCACGAGTGTTGTGAAAGTGTCAACCCCTTCACTCATAATAAGACTCCTCTTATTTATAGATGTGGGCAACCCTCCTTAACAATTAAGGAATTGAGTTTTATTTTAATTAATTAAACTTCTTCAATTAATTAGGCTCACAATCTTATTAGGAATAATTAATTAAACTCTTTTAATTAATTAGCCACCTAATCTTATTAGAAAACATGAGAGTACTTTTATTAATTAATTCTCAAACTCCTTTAGGAATTAAATAATAATAATAATAATAATAATAATAGTAATAATAAGACTCCTCTTATTAATTTATATTTAATATTTTTAAAATATTAAATAATAAATATTAAGCTATTTAATTTATTCTATCACCATAGATTAAATTAAATATACTTAACTTATTATTACGATTATTCCATTAACTTCTTAAATAATTATTCTTCCTTTTATGGTGTGACCCTTTAGGTTCTCCATATTAAATCGGTTGTGAATAAATCAATTAGAACAATTCTAATCTTATTTAAATAAATAAATTAAGCTATTAATTTATTTAAATAAATAATATTTATTCTACAATAGGTATAAGCCTCCCTAGCAATCAACGACTTTCCAGATAATATAGATTTCAACATTAATATTAAAAGAACCTTTGAGTAAATAGTTACCGTACAATTCAATCCTTCCACCATACAATGTCCCAATTAAATATAAGACATAGAATTACTATCAAGTCTTATTTTATTTAATTTTATATATTTCGACTCTTAAATGCACAACTCCAAATAATGCAAATTAGAAACTCCTTTTTAATTTCATTCTGCCTTAGCCAAGGACTACTAGTTTGTCATTTATCGAATCACATAGGACATTTCTCTTCTTATACTAGAAGAGGTAGATTCTTTATTGATCATACATTATCTCTATGTACAACTTATTATACCCAAGCATACCCTTTGATATACCCTAAGGGTCTTAAGGAATAAGTCAAAGTATAACTTATCATACACAAGATACTATGATGACCTCAAGTCCAAGGATCACTTGTACTATTATCACTATAGGAATTCCTATTGACAAGCAAGTAAAACTACATTAGGTATTCTTTAGTGAGCCACGTTCAGTGAACTTATTCTCTAATAAGCACCTACATACTTGATTTAGTGTCTCCACACAAATGACCATGAGATCAATCATCCTCATCCAATGAGCAAGCAACGTATGTACCAATCTATCCGGATTCACTAATCCCCAATTTAGTAATCCAACGATTAGGAACTATTTTAGTTTTAAGCTTTCTAAGAAGTTAGATCTCATTAGAATGATTATCATCATTATTCTAAAAGCATTGTTTAAAACTATGGGTTTATCACATATTATAAAACAACATCATGTAGATAATTAAAAGCCTTTAATAAATTAATACTTTTTATTAATAAATGAATAAGATTATTACAAAGTATATGCTTTATCATCAAACATGATTGGTTTGTATGCATACTACTATCAGTATGCTTGCGCACGATTTAGCGATAACGAAATCGACCAACAATGCTCTAGTGATATAAAATAGTACTGTTATCAATGATAACCACTCCAAGCCTGAATGAAGTTGAAATAATAATATATTTTACCTATGTGCGTAGTTATACAACACCAAGTATTTGGATAGGTGAAGATCAACTAGTCATATCTGTCATGATTGTCTTCTCCATTTTAGAAATCTTCTTTTGAATTAACAGTATATGCATCTTTTTTTTATTGATAGCTGTTTGAACACTTCTCAAGAAGGTTGTCAGACATTTCAAGGAGGTTTCTGGAATTACTTCAGTATGGGTGAGTGTAATTTGCCAAATGATTACTTCATTATCTTAATTATAAAGTTTATTATTGAAAAAAATTTATGTCTAAACATGTATTTTAGAAACATTAATATATGAGAAAATAGTAGGACTCTTATTTCCAAATTGAGGGAGTAAATCAGTAGTAGCTTAGATGGTGTTTGTTTGGGTCTTAATGCCTCTTAATAGGTGTGCCTCTGATTCGGTCAGAGGTACAACTTGTTTGGTAAAAATTTTAAGCCTCTTAATACCTCATAATGGATAAGAATAAAAAATAATTCTATACAATTCAGAGAAGCATCTGAGTGAGTTTTGTTTTTTTTTGGACAAAAATAACCTCAACAATATTACAAAATCCTTCCTTTATCCCCTATACAATTCTAACCTACTGATTTCTCTCCCTTCACTTTGCCGATCCCTCTCAAATTTTCACTCTTCCTTCGCCGGTAAATCTTCTCTCCCTTCTTCATCTATTGTTGTTGATTTGTTCTCATTAATCTTCTTCTATTAATTATTGCTCTATTGGTGATTACTGTAAATTCTTTGTGATTTCAAACCCTTTTTTTCAAATCTCCTTCTTTGTTTTGGGTATTTTTTGTTGGCATCATATGTGACAACCCCAAAACAGGTATACATCACCCAACCCATTCTAAGTCGCCAAATACATGGTATAGAAAATAACTACAACTTTATTACAACAATTGTCGTGCAAAATACAACAACACATATGCTGTGAGTTTTGATACAAATATATACCAACTGTAACTCACATCCCAACCTTGGATAACACATCACAATGACACCTTACACAAAGGTATAGTCAAAAACTGTTTTAGAAATTAGAATCTTTGGGAAGTGATCAAGGAAACCTTCGTACATGGAGGCCCATGCGTCTAGGTTATAATAGATATTATATGGCCACAGAATTATCCTTGGTTGACCCAATAGACCCCAAAGAAAAAAGAGAAGATTACTATCATATTCTTTCCAATGGTGAGTCTTCTCTTGACATATCATTATCTCCACTGTCTCTATTTGAGAATTATACTTCAAACAAACACCAAGATCATATAGGTAGTGCTCATAGATATACTCAGTAAGTGGATGTGCACAACACTGTCTTATGATGACACACGGTTGTATGTCTTTAGACATCTTGTATGATGTTCGCCTCACCCTATTTGATTCACCAAATATAACTACTAAATGATGACCACCGTTCTATTCCCCTGTTACCCCCGCTCGACCCAGCTACACTCTTATTACCTGAAAGGAATTATGAAGCAAAAGGGTGAGCATAACTAGCTCAATAAAGAATATCATGACTAAAGATAATTAAATTATCAATAGCCTTCATCAATAATAAATTAGAGATTTAGAACATATGATAGATGATAAAAAATTAAAAATTTCAACCATAGTTGCAGCGGAACGAGCAATCCATTAGAAGAGTCAAATAGACTATAAAGTCTACTATCTTCTCCATGTTAAAAATCCACCAACAATGTTTTATCTCTGTAACATCAATCAACAATTCTGGTCCACAATCATATGAATAACTCATAATCATAATTATAGTTCTAAATTCTTCTTCTCATCCAGGACGAAGATAATTTTCATTACCTATCTTTACCTGAAACATCAAAGATCATGGTTACACCAAATCACATTTCCTGTTCATAATCATGCTAATAACTTCATCTTTGCACTACGACTAAAGATATTCGTCAACAGTTCATCTTTGCACTACTGACCAAAGATATTCAACAACATGTCATCTTTGCACTACGGGCCAAAGATATTCATCAACAATTCATCTTTGCACTACAGGCCAAAGATATTCCTCAATAGTTCATATTTGCACTACATGCCAAATATATTCATCAACAGTTCATATTTGCACTACAGGCAAAATATATTAATATCTCAAAGAAATATATAATCATTTCAGAATTTATATAAACAATAATTATAACCATGTTGATCATTTCACCTTTGCACTTAAGCTAAAGATATTCAATTATAAATTCAATGGTCATGATCATACCAGTCAACAATTCAACTTTGCACTACTGGCTAAAGGGAACCCATAGTCATGATCATACCAAAAATCTACCCATCTTTACACTCAAGTAAAAGAGAAATATCATCATTAGAGTTATAAAAATGTTATATATAATAGTAAAATCAATATAATCAAAACATCTAGATTTAATCTCAAGAGTAATATTCATAAATCAACTATAATTTGGTTAGAAAAAGAAACCAATTTTGTCATGAGTAGTAACTCGTGAATAGTAACCCATAAATAGTAACATTATGAATAGTAACTCATTAATAGTAACTCGTGAATAGTAACTCATGAATAGTAACCTCGACATAAAAAAGGTAGAAATTCCACAATAAAATCCATACCAATATTTCGGTATAATGATATTGAAAGAATAACATTTCTTAAACTTATAAACAATTTATTTTAATTGTTTACACTTTACTAAATAATGCATTTAATCATCCTAAAATGCCAAACTTATAAGATTTCATCACCAATAACCAAAACGCTCATCTAAAATATGCATATACCCCATATAGGATTCTCAAGCCATAAAATCCTATTTTTCAATTTTCTTACTTCACATAACATAATTAATTCATTTACTCATAACTAGTCCATTTTCATGAAAAATACCGAATCAGTACAAACAAATTTTTTTCTTCTGAGATTTAGTAGTATATAGTCCCATATTGAACATATATTTTTCTCTGAATTTTTAATAATCATTTACTATTTTTCATATGGCCAAAACAGCAGAATATTTAGATATTTATCAAAAATTGTACTTTTATCTAAAAATTCTGAAATTTACAGAGTATACTTCTATCATATACATGTACTCCCAATAAAAATTTCACCAATTTTGGAGTTAACCACAAGGAGTTATAAGGGTTTACTTTTAAAATAGTCTTTTCCCATAAAATTCATAACTCTTAATCTATACATCCAAAAATCGCTATTTTTGGACACAATCTAGAAAACTCATCAAATTATCATTTCAAATTTTTTCAGAATTTTTGAAGGTCAGAAAAATTACGAAACTGAAAAACATAACAACCCTTAAAATCCCTTACTATCCCTTACCTCAAAAGAGCAGCACTTCTGACTGGATATCGGATATGACGCTGAAGAAAACTTGCATCGATGAATAATAACTCACCAAGTATCTAAATACTCACAAAATACACTCGATAATATAGAGAGAAAAAGAGAGAAAACTTATGAATTCTGGTGTGATTTTCAATTCTAATATAGCCCTCTATTTATAGGAAAATGTTAGCACACTAAAACAGACTTGACCTGCTACCTGATGGATTTACATGCTAATATTCTACCCACAAAAAATTAGTCGTCTTCCCCAACAATCAAAAGTGGGGCCCACACATTTCTAGAATTTTCCACCAAAATCATTTATAAATCTAATTTTCGAATCAGTCACCTCTTAAAATTTATAACAAATCATACGTTCATTTTTAACGGTTCAAAATTTGTGATCATATACTCAACTTATATATGTATAACATATCTAAAAATCACATTGATCCAACGGTCGGATTAAAAATTATAACTCACGCAATAAAGCTGTAAGAACACTGATTTGATCTTTTAATACATCCAATTCGACAAAATACTGATAAAACACCTCAACATTAACTCTTTCAGTTATAACCACATAAATAAATTCATCATTTATATCCACATCAAATAAATATTTTCTTATCATATAAATCAATAATTAATTATTCACAAATAATATTATAGAATCACAATAATGACAACCAGATAGTTCCCAGGAAAGATGGGGCTTTCCGATAAGGATTTCTCCTTATTGGCGCGCAATTAGGTGACCAAACCTCTCATTGACAGAACTTTCTAGACATTGCCAATAATGCTATCTAATAATATTATTCAAATAATATGAATTATTAATCTGATAATGGAGATACTGTGCAGTGACAATTATTGAAACAACAATAACATAAAATATCAACGCAGCAATTATTGATTCAATAAAATAAAATATTGAACAGTAATTACTGTAACCATTATTGAGTAGTGCCTTCTCACGTAAGAATCAATAATTGAGAAAATACTGTGCAATACCGTGTGCTACTGTGCAACTACGCGTATTACTGTATTTTAACCACCAGGTATTCCAACAGTGTTAACGGTAACAACTATGCCGTTATTTATAAAAACTCAAATTTGTCATTTTTTTCATCTGACAGTTATTCTGTTATGGGGCCCACAAATGGCTGCGCCGTCGTACGAATATTCCCCGACAACAAGAATATTCTACGACCAAACGAATTTTCCCCGATAACAAGAATATTCTATAACCACTTGCGTATTTTGAAAAATTTTATATATATCACCCTTAACTTTAAACTTTTATCAATTTAACCATTTACTAAATAAAAAAATTGAATAATTTTATTTCATAAAATTCGGGGTCTTACATCATGCACATGTATGTGTGTGTAAAAAATAATTGATTGCTGAATCTTAGAAGAACTACCGTGGTTGCTACCGTCGAGATTCCTTAATTAATTTCATCCCTTTTGATTTGCAAGCCTTATCAAGTATATCTATTTGATCTGTGTGAATTTTTTTAGTCTATGGGATCCGTCTCCATAATTTTTTTTAATGCCGATATGTATCATTTATACATGATTTGATAATCATTTTCTAGGTATAAATTCATAATTTTCAATCCCTAATTTTACCCTTATGTAGAATTACTTTTTTCCTTGCATGATTACTGTTATATGAATTCTTATGCTGTTAAATCATGATTGTGTTTATGTTATTCCATTAACATGTTTAAACTAATAGCATGTATACCAATTTCTATTTTTACATATCTTTTCAATTATAGTTACTCTTGACCATGTGATTACTTTCCTTATTAAATTTGCATAAATAATGCTTCATTTTTGTATAACTGGTTATTAAAGAAGTCAAGATGCTTGTGCTTCTGCCCCTAAAGGCCCCGACCCAGGTTTTCTATTTCTGTAACACACTAAAGTATATATAAATTAGTGATATATGTTTATTTGCATAATACTTGTGTTATCTGTAAATATATGAATGATTATTGGGCTGCTAATTAACGGATAAATAGTGGGGTTTTCAGATTATATTGACTCATGAAGGATGTGAAATAATACTGCCTTAGAGTTTCATGTAATAGTTGGCCCAACCTTATTTTAACCTTTGTGTTGTTATGAGTAGCTGGAATGGATAAATTTAGACTAGTTGGCGAGTGAAGATTTCAGTTCTTTTAGCTCATTTTAAAACAAAAGGGGTTATCTTTTTTTGGGTTTGTTATAGTCAATATATAGAGCTTTTAACATTTTGATAATTGATGGCTTGCATTAGACTTGAAACTTTCTTTATGTATCAGGGTGTCTAATAAATTTACTTGTTGAGAGGACAGAGCGAGTTATGTGAGAACTCTAAATATTAGTCTATATAGCATTATGATGCTTGCTAGCTGCGGTTGTACACCATAATTGTTACTTTTGTTGTCCAAGAACTTTTTGATGAAATGCACTTTCTGGTATATATATATATATATATATATATATATATATAATGAAGATGGAGAAAAATCATTTTGAGCAAAGTTCTCTTTATTTCATTCGTGTAAGGCTGTAAGCTTGACTTGATGATCAGGTGAATTTTAAGCACGAGTAGGTATATCTGACTGATTTGATTTTATGGTATGTGCTGCAGGTTGACAAGTCTCTTGGTGAGAAAATAGCATCTCGCCTCAATGTGAGGCCGAGCATTTGAAGTTGATGCCGATAGATACTCTATACTGAATGTGAGAAAGAGTAGATTAGAGAGCATCAGTTGGTTGGAAGCATAAACTCAGTGGAACTCCTTCCATAAGTGTCTTTATGTTATATGCATGGAAAATTTGTATGTCTGTCTTGTGAGTTGTGACATCTAGACTTGATGTTGTCCTGAACTTTTGTGCTAGTTATTTTGAGTGACCTTGTATTATTTTCTCCCATTTTGTTTTTGGTTCTGTAAATTATGGCTTTATGCTCAACTCATTTGAATACATTTGCTGTGATATATTAAAAATGTATCTGGTTTAGGTTAGTCTCATCTGTTGGCAGGAATACAATATTGATATGGAGAATTGTTGCTTTTGAAGTTTGAATAAATGATGCAGAGCCAGAAGGAATAATAGGAAATGGTAACCCCTTGGCATAAGATATAGTTTGAAATGTATGGTTCCTTACCCTTTTACAGTACAAAGGGATATCTTGCTTCACAGTTCATAATTTCATAAGGAAGCATAATATTGAAGGATGAATTGTTTACTCAATATGATTGAGATAACATGTTTGACAAAATATTATAAATATGTATTTAAAATACTATTCAGACCTTCTGATTATCAAAAAAGTTTTGTTTAAACTGTTCAGAGGGTTAAAATGGTAAAATACTGTTATTCAGACATTTTTGGAAAAATTAATTATCAAACAACATTTTTTCATTCAGACACAATTCTATTCAGACGCTCTATATTATTCAGACGTCTAAACATTTCAGGTCTTCACACTCAGTTTTGTCAAACACCATGTCAGGAATAAGCATGTTAATGATATTCCTATTTACATATGATTTGATTATGATATATATGTGAATGAATAATATGCAAGTATGCTTGCATTACGAAAAGCTATAAAGTCCTTTGATAGATAATAGAAACATGTGTACAAGGACTTAGAATGAATTGATCAAGTATGTTAGGTTGATCCTACATAAGCAAAACAACTTTGTAAAGTCTTTAAAAAGAAATGATGTACAAGGACTATAAATATAAAAAGATTAAGCATGTTAGGTTGATCTTATGATGTAATAGATAGGCTTGTCTGATCGTCGAGTACTACACCAGAGATCATAGTCTGCCAGGAGAGTCAAGGATAACTCGAGAGCTATCGAGGCAGAATCGTAGTCTGCAAGATAGTAGATCTTGGAGTTCGTAGACTGCTAGGAGAAACGATGAAGGATCATGGTATATCGAGAAGAGCTTCCTTGGGATCGTAGTGTGCTGAGGAAGTCATGTTCAGAATCGTAGAGACAGCATGCCTACGAACCGACCGAACATCTGTCAAAGCCATGTCAGAAACGTAGACTACACTCGGAGTCGTAGAGTCTACTGATGCCGAAGCCAAGTCAAGGATCGTAGACTACACTCTGAGTTCGTAGAGTCTATTGATTATGTGCAGAGATCATAGTTGAGCAAGATCAGATGAAGACAACAAGCGCAAGGCAGAAACCGTAAAGTGTCAAGATCTAATATCGGGACCGCAGTGTCTGCATAGCCGAAGATGAATCGTAGAGTGCATAACTACGACCTCAATAGAAGTGCTCACAATGCATAGGCAGAATCATAGAGCAAGTATGATTGTCAACTAATGAGCACTCCCAGAATATCCAAAGGAACAAAGCCTCTGGCTGGCACTACAAAGATACATCCTACCTGAAGGGAACCAGAGAGCACTCAACGAATGGCATGCAAGTGAATAGAAGACAACAATCTTGGAAGCAACCGAGATCGTAGTGTTTGCCAAACAAAGAAAGAACTGATGGAAAGTGAACCAAGATACTGGTTAGCCTCTGAAGAACAAGGCTAAAGTGATTAAGCGTAGGGTCAGTCCATTAATGATAAGTGAACGGGAGATCACAAGGAGAAAGCGAGTTGGACGCGCCATAAATCTGAAGTGTCTTGCTATTCAGAGGGGACCAGAGCAAGGAATTAGGCCATCAGTTTCTGAGAACAGTCGAAGCAAACAGAAGTGTTGAAGCACTGCACAATAGAAGGAAGAGGTGTACTACATTAGAGATCCAATCAACACTCTTCAAGATCTTAGTGTTAAGTCAATGAGAAACACTCAACAAGACACTACGATCAGGTCCTTGAAGACATGCATCTGAAGGATGGTATTCGGACAAAAGCTTATTCAGAGCAGTTATGCAAAAGGACAACCTCTGATCGAGAAATTAGAAGGAAGAAATAAAGTCTTCGACCTACCCAAGACATTGAAGTGACAACTCTGATGGGTAGGTGAAACAGTAGACTACAATGTCAGATAAAGTATGACATTCACATCAGCAGTCTACGTCTGTCAACTCGAGATCTGTGAAGATATTTGAATAGCCTTCAACAACTACTTTCCAACAGAAGGATTGGTAAGGAGTATAAATCAAGAAGAGCTTCAAAGATCGAGGGTTGGGGGGAGTTACCGTTTTTGGAGAGAAGGTGGACTGTACTAAACCATGTAAGATAGTGAGTCCGAAGGCTTACTCTACGATCCACCAAGAACACTCAGATACATGCAAATGAAGAAGTAGGAGTGAGAGTTCTACTACAAGAAAAGTGTTCTGAACTGCCGTGAGAAAGAAGAGAATCATGTCATCTTGGTGTCCATCATGAGAAGACTCTAAGTACAATAGAGAAGAACTTACAGTCATCTTAGCAAGTCCATCATGAGAAGATATCAAGTATCAAGAAGGGAGATCGCAAACGTCATAATGGTGGCAAGCATGAGAAAGTTTCCAAGTACCAAGCAGAAGAATTTACAGTCATCTTGGAAACCTATCATGTGCAGCCATCATGTATCAAGAGGAAAGATCTTCAAGGCAGTCATCAAGGGATCATCCGAAGAGGTTGAGTAACTGAAGAAGCTGAGCATCATGCAATACTCGACTGCACTTCAAGGATGATCACGCCAAGCTGCTAAGTAAAGAAGATGTTCAGAGCATGAAGACATCTTATCAGCTCAGGAAAAACTCCAACAGACAAACAAACAACTCAACAGAAGCCAGGGCCTGAGGGGTCCTTGTCCGAAGGGACTAAATGAAGCCTGGGCAAGAAGGGTCCTTGTCCGGAGGGACTAAACAAAGTTCCAAGCCTGCTGGGCTTGAAGAGTTCCTAGGGAACTAGAGGAGTCCCAAGGCTGCTGGCCTTGAAAAGTTCTTATTGAACTGAAGTCCCAAGGCTGATGGCCTTGAAGGAATCTTAGTGATTCAGGGTGCTGCCCTTCCTTAGTGGAAATCCTGCTAGTTGAAAGCAGAAGAGTGGATTAGGAGCTTGAGTCTCTGAACCACTTAAAACCCCTTTTGTCTTTTACATTATGTCATTTACACTATGTACTATAACTGCTATAACTGCTATGTATGTTTTAACTGTTTACAACCAAACTAACTCTATGAACAATGTATGTATGATTATGAATATATCAATGAAGGGGATCTTTTACTTATTCCGCTGTGCTTGAAAAGATTCTTGTGATTGTCGTATATTAAATTATGAGCAATACAAAGTAAACCAGAAAAGTATTTGAAAAAAAAGGATTTATTCAACCCCCCCTTCTAGATTTATTGTGCCTACTGGGAACTAACAACTGGTATCAGAGTAGGTTCTCATGCTATATTCAAAAGCTAATCGCTTTGAGTCTGATCCCAGGCACAAACATTGTTCTAAACTTAGTTTAGTAGTAAGTAACTTGTTATATATAGATGAGCTCACACGTTAGAAATACTATGTATAAATAAATGTGTATATTCACCTGAAGCTGCTCAGATTGGTCCATGTTCTCAATTGCTACATCAACAAGACCAATCCCAGCCTGCAGTCAATCTTGTAGTTTAAAGACCAGACGAGTGAGCTTAAGAGGCATCAATGACTAAGAGTCAAGCATCCACCAGTCTAAAAGATGAAGAGGCTATACATGCTAAGAAATGCCTATCAAGAGAAGAAAGAAGATCTTCTCAAACTTATGTCTGGCCAACCAACAGCTGGGTGCAAACTCTGTAAACTAAAGGATGTCAAAGATCTTAATGTTGAGATTCTCTTGGTCTACATCTTCAAGACCATGATTGATTGATTAAAGGTCAACAAGAGCAACAAGCTGTCAGGAGCAAATGTAAAGATATGCACATCAATTCCTAAACTCAGTATATCTAATATAAATGACTGGTAAAAGACTAACAGTAAAAAGTTACGGTTCATCAATATTACATATGTTCATCATTAAAGCACCTTCTTATGAACCATAACAGTATTCTGTCAAGAAGTCATAATCCACCTAAAAAGGTGAAGAAAGAAAGTAACCTGAGGATGGAAACTCAAATATCTATAAACTTTCTCTCCATCCAAGTTTTAGGCTGAAGATGACATCTTGAAGGAAATCTGAAATGGGTCATAAGAGCATCACATGTCAAATTAATTCTATGTGAAGTAATCTTTGCTAGTGGGTTAGTATGCATATACAAATCCTTGTTCTAAGTGTTTGATAACACAGAGTATGATCAGTTCTACAAGAGTATCTTGATGATGTGTAGAAACTGATCACCTCCATGAATTAACTAGATACTCTTAAATCGAAGAGTTGATTCTCACTCTGCGAACACTTAAACATTGTGAACATAACCTAGCAAAATGATGAAACCATTATAGACAAAGAGTGTGTTATTAAATGTCAAATCTTACACACACTCACCTTCATGCATATCAAAATGTATTATCTAAAACTAGTCTTATGCATGAATATGATGTTGGTGATAAATGTGATGATTATCCAAATAAAAGGAACATGGGTTTAGAAAACTAACCTAGCAGGACTCATTTAATTATGGGTACCAAAAATAGAAATATTTACACCTACAGGTACTTGGTCAGTCTGACCACACTAAGGAATGCTGAAGCAGAAGGCTTCAGTCAAGAAGACTCATCCAACAGTCACCTAAAGGATCTTATATGCTCAAATCAAGAAAGACATGTTATATGAGGAGAATCCTCAAGGGAGCTCACAACAGAGGATCATTGAGCTTTAAGTCAAGAGGAGTTCATTACCAAAAGCAGAACCTCATAAACACAAGACTGTCAATGAAGACTATGATCGTAGTGCTGTCAAAAGATCGTAGAGTGATCAGTCTTGAAAATAACCATGCCTACAATACAAGAAGATTTATGTGATACTGATGATTCTAGTCAGAAGGAGATATACAGGGCTGCCTTCAAATGAGTCTAAAGCAACGGAAATCACATCTATCCGGGAAGACAGCTTCAACCATGTGGAGTAGTGATCTGTTGAGAAATAACAGCACTGAGTTATACTATGAGGAAATATACCAGCTACAGAGTCCCAAAACTTTGTGACTGATGAACCAAATGAAGATCCATAGTCAGTAGTAACGTCTCAAAATGTACTACTGATAACCTTTCAACCACCCAACTCAAAATCGTGGAGTATCCACTATCAAACATCTGATCGCAGTGTAAAAGCAGGAGGACACCACGATTACAGCAAATACAATTGTCTAAAGTTGGTAGATGATCTCCCCATCAGAAAAGGTCGAATGAGATGTCATTGTAAATCACTTCTATAGCATTTCATCTAGAAAGCACCTCAGGGACAAACTTGACCCTTAGCTCACTCTAAGAGGTTGGCCCTTCCTGAAATACCTTGTCCCAGAAGAATTGCTTGATTAAATTTATCTCAAGGACCAAGTCAGTCAACGATCGTAGAGTCGAGACAAAAGATAACTCGACGATCATAGTGCAACCCCAACAATCGTAGAAGATAACTCGACGATCGTAGTTCTACCAAAGGATACTCCAGCTCACAAGGAGCTTAGAAAATGAGACAATTGCTCAATCATTCAAAATGAGGAGATAAGTTTGAATATATCAGTGATCAAACTATGCTGCATCAAAATGAGGATAGAAGTCAAAGCCATCTACTGCAACATCTCTCAGAAGTTGATCGTTGAGTCAACAAAGGAAATCGTAGAGTCCATAGCTGCCTTACCATGCTACTGTACGAATCAAAAGGTCAACGGTCAAAGCCACGTCGTCTAAACGACTACTCTTCTAAAAGGAAATATCTAACTGAAAAGTTATGGGGAGTTACAGCTCATTACTGGGCATCGTATAACCAATGGTCGGTTGACACATCACTGGTTATGCAGAGTTAGAAGGAACTACCATAAAGACAATTTCAAATCTACAGACAGTTATCAAAAGCCATCGAACCTTTCTCCCTTCCATTTTGTAAACTCTAGAATCCCCTCAAGAGCTAGAACAGATTAACACTCCAGAGCTTTATCAAATCACGATCGGCTATCTCTCATAAACCTCTCTAAACTGAATACCCACATTCTTCGAACTGCTCAAATGGAAAACTGGCGAGTAATCACTGACATTCAGCTCAGAACCAAGTCATTTGAGAAATCCGAAAAGAAGTTCAGAGACATTCTTGAACTTATGAAGAAAACAAGATTCTCAGAATGCCTCGAGGCTAGCAATCGAGTATATGTTGTCCTGGTTAAGGAGTTTTACTCAAATGCCTCCATAAACTCTGGAACCCTTTCTACCAAGGTTAAGGGTCAGTATCTAAAGTTAAAATCTTCTGACCTCAATCAATGCCTAGATTTTCCTAACCAAGGGCTGAAGAACCTTGATGATGTCAATACCAAATAAGCAAAGAAGGTCATGGGGTACCAAAGAAACCCTAGTCTGAAAGATATGAAAAAGAAGGAGTTTTCTGAAGAGTACGAGTTCCTTGCTAAAATAATTGGAAAATGCATACTGTGCAAGGACACTGCACATGACACAGTGCTTGACCAATAGTTAAAGATAATGTCAGCAATAGTTCTGAAGAAACAAATCAACTTTGGAGCTATCTTGTTCAAACAAATCTCCAAGTGGGTAGAGAAAGCTGAGATGAAGAAGTCTTCCGAAAAACCCATGACTAAGGTGTTTCATGGTAGACTACTGAGTATTGTGTTGAAGAAGAAGCTAGGAGGGAAGATCAAGGATGATGAGGGAGAGCCTTTGAATGTTCACAAAGTGATGTCTCCACAATTATTTGTGAATTGGAAGAAGAACCCTAAGGAGAATAGAAGGTTGACTACTGCAGACAGGAACAAGACCCCTACAAAGAAAAGGAAGGCAGAAGAGGCAGAGAGCTCTGAGTCTGATGACTCTGTACCAAAAAAAAATCACACAAGCCAGAAATAAATCCAGAGGTGTGAAGAAAGCCCAGACTTCATCAAGAAGAGTCTCCACCAAGGACAAGGATAATGGAGAAAAAGTCCTAACTGCTGAAACAACAAAGAGGAGAAGCAATAGGCTGCTTCAAGGGCTATTCAGCAAGAAAGCTAAGGTGGAAAACAAACCAGCCTCCGCTTCCCAAAACAGTACATCTGCTGAAGAAAAGGACGTAGAGTCAGTACAAGAAAAAGAGACTGATGTCAAGGCTGAGTCCTCTCAAACCATATCCAATAGTGAAGGTGATGGTTCAACATCTGCTGATAAAGAAGAAGAAAGCTCAAACCCCATGGCTACTTCTCAGAATAGTCACTCTGCAAATGACGAAGAGATTCAAGATGACCAAACTCAATCCCTAAATGCAACTGCCCCAACAAGCCCAGATAATGGGTCAGAAAATGTTGTCTCAAAAGAAGAAGGGACTGCCCTTACCCTTGCTGAACCTAAAGGAAGTACTTCTGATGAACCAAAGGCTTTAAAGTCTGAAGAAGAAGAGAAGTCTGACTCTCCCAAAGCTGAACCTCCAAGAAGAAGGAAGAGCTACAGACTGCAAGCAAAATTTGCCTCCAATAGGAGAAGTAATCAATCAAATACTCCCATTAAATTAAGTGATGATGAGTCTGCATCACATAAAGAAAATGCTAAGAATAGGACCAACAATGAAGAAATTGAATTAGAGGAAGATCGTGCTGAAGAAAGTTCTGAAAATGAAATGCAGCAAGAAGGATTCTCTGCTAAAAATGATCAAGATGGTTCAGGCTCTGAGGGAGAAGAGATTGAAAAAGATTCTGGTTCTGCACCACAGGAAGTAGACGAACAAGAAGATTATCCAGTTCTCTCTCCTGCAAGATTTAGCAGAAGGATAGTAGTGGAAGTCTCAAATGATCTACCAGATGCTCCACCAGAGAGATAGGTAAACTATGGAAATGAGCTGCTCAAGGTAGTAAGAATGACTACCTTTGACATAGCCAAAAATCATGAACAACATGGAGATAGACTGCTCGACCATTCTCTACAATCTTGACGATTTGCTGATAAGATGGTTCTTCCAGTGGATACCATGGCTAAAGGCCCATACTGAAGGAGATGGAAGCTATCTCAGCTGGTGCTTCTCTTACTTTCCCAGCATGGAGCTGGTGGCTCAGAACTTCCCAAGGGTGAAGAAGTTTGCAACCAAAATGATCAAAGACCAGCCACACTTCAAAGTCTATCGATATTCTGGCAATCACTATATCCCCTACGATCGTAGAGTGGACTCTGAAGGAAGAAGGAACATGATCAATGAGTTGATCGTAGAGTCTGGTCACTCTACTGCTGAGACTATTCAAATTCAACATCAGAAGCCTCCAACAGCCCAGTCACTGCTCTCTGACATTCCCTCATCCTCAACCAGCAATTGGTACTCAATGATTGTTCAGATTCTTCAAGCTTTTGAAAATATGTCCAAGAATGAAAATTGTAGAGTCCAATCCAATGCTCAACCCGAAGCTGCCCATCAAGAGGATCAAACTATTTTGGAGGAGGAACTACTGAAGAGTTTTGATGAACTAAGTGAGAAAATATCTCTACTCACTGAAGAATCACAGAAGCTGACAACAAAAGGAGATAATTCACTTCAGAATAAACTTTAAGCTACTATGGTTGATGTATCTCTCAAACTCCAAGAAAGAGATAACATCTATTAGAAGGCCATACAAGATCAAAAGGCAGAAGCTCTACGAGTTCAGAAGGAAAATGAAGAGTAGATCCAAGCCCTCTCTGACAAGATTGACGACCTGAAGCAGTATTTCTCAGTACAACTTGATTTAGGCCAACAAGAACTCAAGTTTAAAGTTGCCAACTCCTCCTACCTAATAGAGCATCTTATGACCAACATGGTGCAGCTCTCTCAAATGATTGATGACAAAAAGAGGAGAAAAAGAGGCATAGAAAGAAGAAGAGCAAGAGGCACTCAAAGAAGAGCAGAGGGATAAAAGAGAAGAAGTCAAAGAAGAAGACAACAGCTGCAGAAAAAGAATCATCATCTGAGGGGGAGCCAAAAGATGATGATCACATGATCTCAAAGTCTGAGGGGGAGCATATTCAGGAAGATGCTGAAGGGGAGCAAAGCAAAAACTAGGAGGTCATCATCCCAGGGGGAGCAAGACCAAGAAGAAGAAACAGATGAGTAGCTGATCATCAGACATCCTGGAAACACACATGGAGCCAAAGAGGTACATCTCTAACTAGTTAGGTGTGTTTGGATCCAGGATATAAAGTGTCTTTATGTATAATTTGCCACATCTTTATAAATAACATTCATGATTATCTGTTTTAGAAATACAGCTGCTCACTGTATATAAGATTCATTCATAACATGCATATGCGCTTAGTGTTTTTTGTTAGTTCCTAGAGGGCACAATAGATCTAGAAGGGGGGGGGGGGTTGAATAGATCCTTTTTATTTCAAAGACTTTTTTGGTTTATATTATTTTGTTCATAATTAACATATGACAAACATAAGAATCTTTTCAAGCACAACAGAATAAGTAAAAGATCCCCTTCATTGATATATCCATAATCATACATACATTGTTCGTAGAGTAAGTTTAATTGTAAGTAGTTAAAATATACAAAGCAGTTATAGAAGTTATAGTACATAATGTAAATAATATAATATAAAAGACACAAGGGGTTTTAAGTGGTTCAGAGACTCAAGCTCCTAATCCACTCTTCTGCTTTCAACTAGCAAGATTTCCACTAAGGAAGGGCAGCACCCTGAATCACTAAGATTCCTTCAAGGCCAGCAGCCTTGGAACTTCAGTTCACTAAGAACTCTTCAAGGCCAGTAGCCTTGGGACTCCTCTAGTTTCCTAGGAACTCTTCAAGCCCAGCAGGCTTAGGAACTTTGTTTAGTCCCTCCGAACAAGGAACCCTCAGGCCCTGCTTCATTTAGTCCTTTAGGACAAGGACCCTTCTGGCCCTGGCTTTGTTGAGTTGTTTGTTTGTTATTGTTGGAGTCGGTGCTGAGCTGCTAAGATGTCTTCATGCCCTGAATATCTTCTATAGTTAGCAGCTTGGCTTGATTATCCTTGAAGTGCAGCTGAGTGTTGCATGATGCTCAGCTTCTTAGGTTGCTCAACTACTCCAGATGACCCCTTGATGAACTACCTTAAAGATCATTCTCCTTGGTACTTGATGGCTGCACATGAGAGCCTTCTAAGATGACTATAAGCACTTCTGTTAGGTACTTAGAAGCTTTCTCATGCTTGACACCAAGATGGCTT
This sequence comes from Panax japonicus, assembly GCA_020205505.1. Taxonomy (NCBI): domain Eukaryota; kingdom Viridiplantae; phylum Streptophyta; class Magnoliopsida; order Apiales; family Araliaceae; genus Panax; species Panax japonicus. Next base: position 19,150,826 of record CM035105.1, read on the forward strand.
TTGTGATCTCCCTTCTTGCTACTCGATGCCTTCTCATGATGGACTTGCTAAGATGACCGTAGGCTCTTCTCTATTGTACTTAGAGTCTTCCCATGATGGACATCCAGATGGCATGATGCTCTCCTTTCTCTCGGCAGTTCAGAACACTCTTCATGTAGTAGAACTCTCACTTCTACATAGTAGAACTCACACTTCTACTTCTTTCTTGATCTGACTTCTGAGTGTTCTTGGTGGATCATAGAGTGAGCCTTAGGACTCACTATCGCATAGTTAGATCAGTCTACCTTCTCTCCAAAACTGACAACTCCAGCAACCTTTGATCTTTGAAGCTCTTCCTCATTTATACTTCTTTCCAATCCTTCCGTTGGAAAGTAGCCATTGAAGGCTATTAAAATATCTTCACAGATCTCAAGTTGCTTGATGTAGACTGCTTGATGTGACTTGTCATACTTTTTCTGACGCTGCAGTCTACTATTTCACCTACCCTGTCAGATGTATCACTTTACTGTCTTGGGCAGGTTGAAGACTTTATTTCTTTTGATTTCTTGATCAGAGGTTGTCTTTTTGCATCGATGCTCTCAATAAGCACTTGTCCGAATATTACCCTTCAGATTGAACCGTTGCCAGTGCTTCAGTCTTCAGCTATTTGAACTCTACGATTCTGATGCACGTCTTCAAGGACCTGATCGTATTGTCTTGTTGAGTGTTGCTAGTTGACTAGTAGAGTTAACACTATGATCCTGAAGAGTGTTGCTTGGATTTTCACTGTAGAACACCTCTTCCTTGTATTGTGCAGTGCTTCAATACTTCTGTTTGCTTCGACTGTTCTTAGATACTGATGGTCTAATTCCTTGCTATGGTCCCCTTCTTAATATCAAGACACTTTAGATTTGTGGCGCGTCCAGCTTGCTTTCTCCTGGTGATCTTCCGCTCATTTATCATCAATGAACTGACCCTGCACTTAATCACTTTAGCCTTGCTCTTCAAAAGCTGACCAGTATCTCGGTTCACCTTCCATCAGTTCCTTCTCCGTTTGGCAAACACTACGATCTTGGTTGGTTCCAAGATCGTTGTCTTCTGTTCACTTGATAGCCACTGCATAAGCTAACTTTCCTTAGTCAGCTTCTGAAGTCTTCTTTGGATCTCCTTGTGGAAGACTTCATCCTGAATGACCTTACACCTCAATCTTAATGCTGATTGGGTTGGTGCTGAGATCTTCTGTTAGCCTGCATGCCATTCGTTGAGTGCTCTCTGGTTCCCTTACTATGGAATGCATCTTTGCAGTGCCAACCTAGAGGCTTCATTCCTTTGGATATTCTGGGAGTGCTCATTTGTTGAGAACCGTATATGCTCTACGATTCATCCTTGGTGTTGTGAGCACTTCTGTTGAGGTCGTAGTTCTGCACTCTACGATTTAGCTTCGGCTGGTGCAGACACTACGATCCCGAGATCAGATCTTGACACTCTACGATTTCTGCCTTGCTTGTTGTCTTCATCTGATCTTGCTTGACTACGATCTCTGCATGTAATTAATATACTCTACGAACTCAGAGTGTGATCTACGATCCTTGACTTGGCTTTGGCATCAGTAAGCTCTATGACTCTGAGTGTAGTCTACGTACCTGTCTTGGCTTCGGCAGATGACTGGTCGGCTCGTAGGCAGGCTGTCTCTACAATTCTGAACATGACTTCCTCAGCACACTACGATCCCGAGGAAGCTCTTTTCGATACACTACGATCCTTCTTCGTTTCCCCTAGAAGTCTACGAACTCCGAGATCTACTATCTTGCATACTCCTATTCTGCCTTGATAGCTCTCGAGTTATCCTTGACTCTCCTGGTAGACTACGACTTTTGGTTCAGTGCTCGACGATCAGATAAGCCTATCTATTACATCATAAGATCAACCTAACAAGCTTGATCTTTCTATATTTATAGTCCTTGTACATCATTTCTTTTTAAGGACTTTTCAAAGCTGTTTTGCTTATGTAGGATCAACCTAACATATTTGATCAATTCATTCTAAGTCCTTGTACATATACTTCTATTATCTATCAAAGGACTTTACATCTTTTCTTAATGCAAGCATACTTGCATATTGTTCATTCATATATATATTTATATATATATATATATATATATATATATATATCATAATCAAATTATATATAAATAGGAATTGCATTCACATGCTTATTCCTGATAATCTCCCCCTATTTGATTATGACAAAAAGAATAAGTGCATATACATGTTATGAATGAATCTTATATACAGTGAGCAGCTGTATTTCTAAAATAGTTAATCATGAATGTCATTTATATTGATATGGCAATTTATACATTAAGACATTCTACATCCTGGATCCAGAACATTCCTAACAGGTTAGAGATGTACCTCTTTGGTTTCATGTGTGTTTTCAGGATACTTGTTGATCAGCTACTCATCTGATTGTTCTTCTTTCTCTTGCTCCCCTTCAGCATCCTTCTGATCATGTTCCCCCTCAGACTTTGTAATCTTGTTATCATCATCTTCTTGCTCCCCCTCAGATGATGACTCTTTATCTGTAGCTGCTTTCTTCTTCTTTGACTTCTTCTCCCTTAACCCTTTGCTCTTCCTTGAGTGCCTCTTGCTCCTCTTCTGTCTATGCCTCTTTTTCTCCCCCTTTTTGTCATCAATCATTTGAGAGAGCACCATGTTGGATATAAGCTGCTCCAACAGGTAGGAGGAGTTGGCAACTTCAAACTTTAGTTCTTGCTGGCCTAGCTCAAGTTGTACTGAGAAGGTCTGCCTCATATCATCAATCTTGTCAGAGAGGGCCTCGATTTGCTCTGCATTGGCCTTCTGAATTTGTAGAGCTTCTGCCTTCTGATCTTGTATGGCATTCTGATAGATGTTATCTCTCTCTTGGATTTTAAGAGATACATCAACCAAGATAGCTTGAAGCTTGTGCTCAAAAGAATCATCTCCTGCAGTTGTCTGCTTCTGTGATTCTTCAATGAGCTTATATATCTTTTTACTTAGATCATCAGAGCACTTTTGTAGTTCTTGCTCCAAAGTAATTTGAACCTTTTGTTGGGCAGCAGCTGGTTGAGTATCTGTTTGGACTCTACGATTTTTATTCTTAGACAGATTTTTGAAGGTCTGGAGAATCTGGATAATCGTTGAGTTCCAATCACTGGTTGAGGTTGAGGATGAGGGCATATCTGATAGAAGTGCTTGGGCATAAGGAGGCTTCTGGTTTTGTGCTAGAGCATCATCAGCAGTGGAGTGACTAGATTCTACGGTCACCTCCTTAGTCATGTTCCTTCTCCCTTGAAAGTCCACTCTATGATCGTAAGGGATGTAGAGATTTTCAGCATGTCGATAGACCTTGAAGTGGGGCTGATCTTTGATCAGTTTGGTGGCAAACTTCTTTATTCTTAGAAAGTTTTGAGCCACCAGTTCCATGCTTGGAAACTGCTTGTAACACCAACTGAAGTAGCTTCCATCTTTTTCAGTAAAGGCCTTTAGCCATGGCATCCATTGGAAGAACCATCTCTCTGGTGAAGCATCTGTGAGATCATTTGACACTTCTCGTTCGTCTGCTTCCTGAGGTGCAGAACCAGAATCTTCTTTAATCGCTTCTCTCTCGGAGCCTGAACTTTCTTGATTATTTTCAGCAGGGAATTCCTCTTACTGCATTTCATTCTCAGAACCTTCTTCAGCCAGATCTTCTTCAGATTCATCTTCTTCATTGCTGGTTTCTTCTTCAGCATTTTCTCCCTAGGATACAAACTCATCATCACTCAATTCAATGATGACATTTGATTGACAACCGCTTCTTTTGAAGGCAAACTTGGCTTGCAGTCTGTAGCTTTTCCTTCTTCTTGGAGGTTCAGGTATGGGAGAGTCAGACTCTTCTTCTTCTTCAGACTCTGACTTTTCTGATTCAGCAGATAGACTTCTTTGAGGTTTAGTACTGGCATGAACAGTCTCTTCTTCAGTCATCTATTCAACTCTTGATTTAGCAAGGTGGCTATCTGGATTGGTGGGGGCAAGTTCTTCTTCTTCAGATACATCATTACTTGACCTATCATCTTGGGTCATTGGGACAGTTGCATTTGGGGATGCAATTCTGGTCATCTTGGATTTCTTCTTTATCATCAGAGTGACTACTTTGAGAATTAGCCACTGGGCTTGCACATTCTTCTTCATCAGCAGTTGTTGCACTTTCTTCCATCCCATCAGCTTCATTTTCATTTCTGGATGCTGATTGTGGGGACTGGACCTTGACATCTATTTCTTTTTCTTCTGCTGACTCTACATCCCTTTCTTCGTCTGATGTACTAATTTGGGAAGCTAAGGTTGGTGTGTCTTCCACCTTAGCTTTCTTGCTATCTGGCCCTTGAAGCAACCTGTTGCTTCTTCTTTTTGTTGTTTCAGCAGTTAGGACTTTTTCTTCTTTATCCTCGTCCTTTGAGGAGACTCTCCTTGGTGGGGCCTGGGATTTCTTCTCATCACCAGCTTTCTTCATAACTTTTGATTTCTTTCCGACTGGTGTGATTTCTGCTTCTACAAAGTCATCAGACTCTGAGCTCTCTTCCTTAACTATCTTTCTCTTCTTTGCAGAGGCTTTACTGCTGCTCCCAGCTGTCAGCCTTTTGTTCTCCTTAGGGTTCTTCTTCCAGTTCTCAAATAATTATGGAGACATCACTTTGTGCATATTCAATGTTTCTCCTTCATCATCCTTAATTTTCCCTCCTAGTTTCTTCTTCAGTATAATACTAAGCATCCTTCCATGAAACACCATGGTTAGGGGTTTTTCAGTGGTCTTCTTTTCTCAGCCTTCTCAACCCATTTGATGATTTGATCGAACAAGATAACTCCAAAGTCAATTTGTTTCTTCAGAACTATAGCTGACATTAACTTCAATTGTTGGCCAATCACTGTATCATGTGCAGTATTTTTGCACAGTATGCACTTTCCAACAATTTTAGCTAGGAACTCATATTCTTCAGGAAACTCCTTCTTTTTCATGTCTTTGAAACTAGGGTTCCTTTGGTACCCCATCAACTCCTTTGCTTGTTCAGTGTTGACATCTTCAAGGTTCTTCAGCTCTTGGTTAGGAAAACCTAGACATTGATTTAGGTCAGAAGATTTCAGCTTCAGAATCTGACCTTTAACCTTGGTAGACAGAGTTCTAGAGTTTATGGAGACGTTTGAGTAGAACTCTTTAACTAGGTCAATGTACACACGAGTACTTGCCTCAAGGCATTCTAAAAACCCAACTTTCTTCACGAGTTCAAGTATGTCCTTGAACTTCTTCTCAGATTTCTCAAACGATTTGGTTCTGAGCTGAATGCCGGTGATAACTTGCCAGTTCTCCATTTGAATAGTTTGAAGACTATGGGTGTTTGATTTAGAGAGGTTTATGAGAGATGGCTGTCTGTGATTTGGTAAGGTTCTGGAGGGTTAACTGATTTTGCTCTTGAAAAGCTTTCTAGGGTTTTGAAAATGGGAGGGAGAAAGGTTCGATATCTTTGGTAACTGTCTGCAGATTTGAAATTATCTTTATGGTAGTTCCTTCTAACTCTGCACACTTAGTGATGTGTCAACTGTCCATTGGTTGCACGTTGCCCAGTAATGAGTTGTAACTCCCCGCAACTTTTCAGTTATCAGAAGAGTGGACGTTTAATTGACGTGGCTTTGATCGTTGACCTTTTGATTCGTAGAGTAGCATGATGAGGCAACTATAGACTCTACGATTTCCTTTGTTGACTCAACGATCAACTTCTGAGAGATGTTGTAGTAGATGGCTTTGTCTTTCCTCTTACTTTGATGCAGCATAGCTCAATCACTGATGTATTCGAACTTATCTCCTCAACTTGAATGGCTTAGCAAATGTCTCATTCTTCCGGTTCCTTGTGAACTGGTGTACCCTTTGGTAGGACTACGATCGTTGAGTTGTCTTCTACGATCGCTGAGGTTGCACTACGATCGTTTAGTCCTCTTCAAACTCAACTCAACGATCGTTGGTTGACTTGTTTTTTTTTTAGATGAACTAGATCAAGCATTCCTTCTGGGATAAGGTAGCTCAGGAAGGGCCAACCTCTTAGAGTGAGCTAAGGGTCAGGTTTGTCCCTGAGGCACTTTCTAGATGAAGTGCTATGGAAATGATTTGTAATAACATCTCATTAGACCTTTTCTGGTGGGGAGGTCTTCTACCAACTCTAGATATCTGCATTGCTGAAATCTTGGTGTCCTCCTGCTCTTACGCTACAATCATATGTTTGATCTTAGACACTTCATGATTATGGATTGGATAGCTGAAGGGTTATCAGTAGTACATTTTGAGACGTTCCTACTGACTATGGATCTTCATTTGGTTCATCAGCCACAAAGTTTTAGGACTCTGTAGCTGGTACATCTCTTCAAGGTTTATTAGTGCTGTTATTCCTTAACAGATCACTGCTCCCCCATTGTTGATGCTGTCTTCTCAGATATATGTGATTCCTTCTCCTTCATGTTCATTTAAAGGCTGCCCAACATGTCTCCTTCTGACTAGAATCATCATCATCGCTTAGTTTTTCCTTGTATCGTCGAGATGAGTATTTTCAGGATTGATCACTCTACGATCATTTGACAGCACTACGAACGTAGTCTCCTTTGACAGTCCTGAGATTGAGAAGTTCTGCTTCTTAATGAACTCCTTTTGTCTTAAGCTCAATGATCTTCTGTTGTGAGCTTCCCTTGAGGATCCTTTTCATAAAGCATGCCTTTCTTGATATGAGCATATAGAATCCTCTTTATCTTCTGTTGCATGGCATGCTCCCATATACAGATTTGCAGCCATATGAGCTCCATTCCGGTTAGCTCAGAGTGTCTTCAAGGACATGCTTGGACATATAGGAACTTTATCAGACTTATTTCTGAACAGTCCTTAGCCTTCTGCTGGTTGAGTCTTCTTGAATGAAGTCTTCTGCTTCAGCATTCCTTAGTGTGGCCAGACTAATCAAGTACCTGTAGGTTTAAATATGTTTCTATTTTTGGTACCCATAGTGTAATGGATCCTGCTAGGTTAGTTTTCTAAACCCCTGTTCTTCTTATTTGGATAATCATCATATTTATCACCAACAGACATATTCATGCATGCAACTATCTTATGATAATACATTTTGAGATGCATGATGGTGAGTGTGTGTGGGATTTGGCATCAAATAACACACTCTTTATCTATGATGGTTTCATCATTTACTAGATTTTGTTCACAGTGTTTAAGTGTTCAGAGTAAGAATCAACTCTACGATTTATGAATATCTAGTTGATCCATTGAGGTGATCAGTTTTTACAGATCAGCCAGATCTTTTTGTAGAATTGATCATACTCTGTGAGTTGTCAAACACTTAGAACATAGGTTTGTACATACATACTAACCCACCAACAACGATTACTTCACATAAAGTTTATTAGGTCGGTGATGTTCTTATGACCTATTTCAGATTTCCTTCAAGATGTCATCTTCAACCTAAAACTTGGATGGAGAGAAAGTTTATAGTTATTTGAGTTTCCATCTTCAGGTTACTTTCTCTCTTCACCTTTTTAGGTAGATTATGACTTCTTGACATAATCCTATTATAGTTCATAAGGAGATGCAATTATGATGTATGTATTTATAATAGTGAGGAACCGTACCTTTTTACTGTCAGTTACTAAACAGTCATTTATCATGGATATACTGAGTTTAGGTATTGACGAGCATGGCTTTACTTTTGCTCCTGACAACTTATTGCTCCTGCTGACTTTTAATCAATCAGTAGTGGTCTTGAAGATATAGGCCAAGAGAATCTCAGCATTAAGATCTTTGACATCCTTTAGCTGACAAAGTTTGCACCCAAATGTTGGTTGGCCAGACATAAGTTTGAGAAGAACTTCTTTCTTCTCTCGATAATCATTTCTTAGCATGTATGGCTTCTTCATCTTTTAGACTAGAGGGAGCTTGACTCTTTGTCATTGACGTCTCTTGAGTGTTCTCGTCTGGTCTTAGGACTACAAGATTAATTGTAAGCTAGGATTGGTGTTGTTGATGTGTCAATAGAGACCATGGACCAATCTGAGCAGCTTCAGGTGCATATACACATTTTAACTATACACAATATTTCCAACATGTGAGCTCATCTGCATATAACAAGTTACTTACTACTAAACTAAGTTTAGAACAATGTTAGTGCCTTGGATCAGACTCAAAGCGATTAGCTTTTGAATATAGCATGAGAACATGCTCTGATACCAATTGTTAGTTCCCAGAGAGCACAATAGATCTAGAAGGGGGGTTGACTAGATCCTTTTTATTTCAAAGACTTTTCTGGTTATATTATTTTGTTCATAATTAACATATGACAAACATAAGAATCTTTTCAAGGACAACGGAATAAGTAAAAGATCCCCTTCATTGATATATCCATAATCATACATACATTGTTCGTAGAGTAAGTTTAGTTGTAAGCAGTTAAAACATACATAGCAGTTATAGCAGTTATAGTATATAATGTAAATGACATAATGTAAAAGATACAAGGGGTATTAAGTGGTTCAGAGACTCAAGCTCCTAATCCACTCTTCTGCTTTCAACTAGCAGGATTTCCACTAAGGAAAGACAGCACCCTGAATCACTAAGATTCCTTCAAGGCCAGCAGCCTTGGAACTTCAGTTCAGTAAGAACTCTTCAAGGCCAGCAGCCTTGGGACTCCTCTAGTTCCCTAGGAACTCTTCAAGCCCAGCAGGCTTGAAACTTCGTTTAGTCCCTTCGGATAATGACCCCTCAGGCCCTGCTTCATTTAGTACCTTTGGACAAGGACCTTTCTGGCCCTGGCTTTGTTCAGTTTTTTTTTTTTGTTGTTGTTGGAGTCGCTTCTGAGCTGCTAAGATGTCTTTATGCTCTGAACATCTTCTATACTTAGCAGCTTGGCTTGATCATCCTTGAAGTGCAGCTGAGTGTTACATGATGCTCAGCTTCTTAGGTTGCTTAACTACTTCGGATGACCCCTTGATGAACTGCCTTGAAGATCATTCTCCTTGGTACTTGATGGCTGCACATGAGAGCCTTCTAAGATGACTGTAAGCACTTCTGTTAGGTACTTAGAAGCTGTCTCATGCTTGACACCAAGATGGCTTTTGTGATCTCCCTTCTTTCTACTCGATGCCTTCTCATGATGGACTTGCTAAGATGACCGTAGGCTCTTCTCTATTGTACTTAGAGTCTTCCCATGATGGACATCCAGATGGCATGATGCTCTCCTTTCTCTCGGCAGTTCATAACACTCTTTATGTAGTAGAACTCTCACTTCTACATAGTAGAACTCACACTTCTACTTTTTTCTTGATCTGACTTCTGAGTGTTCTTGGTGGATCGTAGAGTGAGCCTTAGGACTCACTATCACATGGTTAGATCAGTCCACCTTCTATCCAAAATCGACAACTCCAGCAACCTTTGATCTTTGAAGCTGTTCCTCATTTATATTTCTTCCCAATCCTTTCGTTGGAAAGTAGCCGTTGAAGGCTATTCAAATATCTTCACAGATCTCAAGTTGCTTGATGTAGACTGCTTGATGTGACTTGTCATACTTTTTTTGACACTGCAGTCTACTATTTCACCTACCCTGTCAGATGTATCACTTTACTGTCTTGGGCAGGTTGAAGACTTTATTTCTTTTGATTTCTTGATCAGAGGTTGTCTTTTTGCATCGATGCTCTCAATAAGCACTTGTCCGAATATTACCCTTCAGATTGAACCGTTGCCAGTGCTTCAGTCTTCAGCTATTTGAACTCTACGATTCTGATGCACGTTTCAAGGACCTGATCGTAGTGTCTTGTTGAGTGTTGCTCGTTGACTAGTAGAGTTAACACTACGATCCTGAAGAGTGTTGCTTGGATCTTCACTGTAGAACACCTCTTCCTTGTATTGTGCAGTGCTTCAATACTTCTGTTTGCTTCGACTGTTCTCAGATAGTGATGGCCTAATTCCTTACTCTGTTCCCCTTCTGAATATCAAGAAACTTTAGATTTCTGGCGCGTCCAACTTACTTTCTCCTGGTGATCTTCCGCTCACTTATCATCAATGAACTGACCCTGCACTTATCACTTTAGCCTTGCTCTTCAGAAGCTAACCAGTATCTTGGTTCACATTCCATCAGTTCCTTCTCTGTTTGGCAAACACTACGATCTTTGTTGCTTCCAAGATCGTTGTCTTCTGTTCACTTGATAGCTACTGCATAAGCTGACTTTCCTTAATCAGCTTCTGAAGTCTTCTTTGGATCTCCTTGTGGAAGACTTCATCACGAATTGCCTTACACCTCAATCTTAATGCTGATTGGTTTGGTGCTAAGATCTTCTGTTAGCCTGCATGCCATTCATTGAGTGCTCTCTGGTTCCCTTACTGTGGAATGCATCTTTGCAGTGCCAACCAGAGGCTTCGTTCCTTTGGATATTCTGGGAGTTCTCATTTGTTGAGAACCGTATATGCTCTACGATTCATCCTTGGTGTTATGAGCACTTCTGTTGAGGTCGTACTTCTGCACTCTACGATTCAACTTCGGCTGGTGCAGACACTACGATCCCGAGATCAGATCTTGACACTCAACGATTTCTGCCTTGCTTGTTGTCTTCATCTGATCTTACTTGACTACAATCTCTGCAAGTAATCAATAGACTCTACAAACTCAGAGTGTGATCTACGATCCTTGACTTGTCTTTGGCATCAGTAGACGCTACGACTCTGAGTGTAGTCTACGTATCTGTCTTGTCTTCGACAGATGACCGGTCGACTCGTAGGCAGGCTGTCTCTACGATTCTGAACATGACTTCCTCCGCACACTTCAATCCCGAGGAAGCTCTTCTTGACACACTATGATCCTTCTTCGTTTCCCCTGGAAGTCTACGAACTCCGAGATCTACTATTTTGTATACTCCTATTCTGCCTTGATAATTCCCGAATTTTTCTTGACTCTCCTGGAAGACTACGACTTCTAGTGCAGTGCTCGACGATCAGACAAGCCTATCAATTACATCATAAAATCAACCTAACAAGCTTGATCTTTCTATATTTATAGTCTTTGTACATCATTTCTTTTTAAGGAATTTACAAAGCTGTTTTTCTATGTAGGATCAACTTAACATATTTGATCAATTCATTCTAAGTCCTTGTATATATACTTCTATTATCTATCGAAGGACTTTACAGCTTTTCTTAATGCAAGCATACTTGCATATTGTTCATTCATATATATATATATATATATATATATATATCATAATCAAATCATATATAAATAGGAATTGCATTCACATGCTTATTCCTGACATTTTTGTCATAATCAAATAGGGGGAGATTGTCAGGAATAATCATGTGAATGATATTCCTATTTACGTATGATTTGATTATGATATATATTTGAATGAATAATATGCAAGTATGCTTGCATTAAGAAAAGCTATAAAGTCCTTTGATAGATAATAGAAATATGTGTATAAGAACTTAGAATGAATTGATCAAGTATGTTAGGTTGATCCTACATAAGCAAAACAGCTTTGTAAAGTCTTTAAAAAGAAATGATGTACAAGGACTATAAATATAGAAAGATCAAACATGTTAGGTTGATCTTATGATGTAATAGATAAGCTTGTCTGATCGTCGAGTACTGCACCAGAGATCATAGTCTGCTAGGAGAGTCAAGGATAACTCGAGAGCTATCGAGGCAGAATCGTAGTCTGCAAGATAGTAGATCTTGGAGTTCGAAGACTGCCAGGAGAAATGATGAAGGATCGTGGTATATCGAGAAGAGCTTCCTCGGGATCGTAGTGTGCTGAGGAAGTCATGTTCAGAATCGCAGAGACAGCCTGCCTACGAGCCTACCGAACATCTGCCGAAGCCAAGTTAGAAGCGGAAACTACACTCGGAGTCGTAGAGTCTACCGATGCCAAAGCCAAGTCAAGGATCGTAGACTACACTATGAGTTCAGTAGAATCTATTGATTACGTGCAGAGATCGTAGTTGAGCAAGATTAGATGAAGACAACAAGCACAAGGAAAAAATCATAGAGTGTCAAGATCTGATCTCGGGTCCGCAGTGTCTGCACAGCCGAAGCTGAATCGTAGAGTGCAGAACTAGACCTCAACAGAAGTGCTCACAATGCATAGGTAGAATCATAGAGCAAGTATGATTCTCAACTAATGACCACTCCCAGAATATCTAAAGGAACAAAGCCTCTGGCTGGCACTATAAAGATACATCCTACCTGAAGGAAACCAGAGAGCACTCAACGAATGGACATGCAAGTGAACAGAAGACAACGATCTTGGAAGCAACCGAGATCATAGTGTTTGCCAAACAAAGAAAGAAGTGATGGAAAGTGAATCAAGATATTGGTTAGCCTCTGAAGAACAAGGCTAGAGTGATTAAGCGTAGGGTCAGTCCTTTAATGATAAGTGAACGGGAGATCACAAAGAGAAAGTGAGCTGGACGCGCCACAAATCTAAAGTGTCTTGCTATTTAGAGGGGACCAGAGAAAGGAGTTAGGCCATCAGTCTCTGAGAACAGTCGAAGCAAACAGAAGTGTTGAAGCACTGCATAATAAAATGAAGAGGTGTACTACATTAGAGATCCAATCAACACTCTTCAAGATCGTAGTGTTAAGTCAATTAGCAACACTCAACAAGACACTACGATCAGGTCCTCGAAGACATGCATCAGAATCGTAGAGTTCGAACAACCTAAGATTGAAGCATTGACAACGGTTCAATCTGAAGGATGGTATTCGGACAAAAGCTTATTGAGAGCATTGATACAAAAGGACAACCTCTGATCGAGAAATCAGAAGGAAGAAATAAAGTCTTCGACCTACCCAAGACATTGAAGTGACAACTCTGATGGGTAGGTGAAACAGTAGACTGCAATGTCAAATATTGTATGACATGTCACATCAGCAGTCTACCTCTGTCAACTCGAGATCTGTTAAGATATTTGAATAGCCTTTAACGGCTACTTTCCAACGGAAGAATTGGGAAGGAGTATAAATCAAGAAGAGCTTCAAAGATCGAGGGTTGGGGGGAGTTGCCGTTTTTGGAGAGAAGGTGGACTGTACTAAACCACGTAAGATAGTGAGTCCGAAGGCTCACTCTACGATCCACCAAGAACACTCAGATACATGCAAAGAAAGAAGAAGGAGTGAGAGTTCTACTATGTAGAAGTGAGAGTTCTACTACAAGAAAAGTGTTCTGAACTGCCGTGAGAAAGAAGAGCATCAAGTCATCTTGGTGTCCATCATGAGAAGACTCTAAGTACAATAGAGAAGAGCTTACAGTCATCTTAGCAAGTCCATCATGAGAAGACATAAAGTATCAAGAAGGGAGATCGCAAACGTCATAATGGTGGCAAGCATGAGAAAGTTTCCAAGTACCAAGCAGAAGAATTTACAGTCATCTTGGAAACCTATCATATGCAGCCATCATGTATCAAGAGGAAAGATCTTCAAGGCAGTCATCAAGGGATCATCCAAAGAGGTTGAGTAACTGAAGAAGTTGAGCATCATGCAACACTCGACTGCACTTCAAGGATGATCACGCCAAGCTGCTAAGTAAAGAAGATGTTCAGAGCATGAAGACATCTTAGCAGCTCAGCACCAACTCCAACAAACAAATAAACAACTCAACAGAAGCCAGGGCCTGAGGGGTCCTTGTCCGAAGGGACTAAATGAAGCCTGGGCCAGAAGGGTCCTTGTCTGGAGGGACTAAACGAAGTTCCAAGCCTGCTGGGCTTGAAGAGTTTCTAGGGAACTAAAGGAGTCCCAAGGCTGCTGGTCTTGAAGAGTTCTTAGTGAACTTAAGTCCCAAGGCTGATGGCATTGAAGGAATCTTAGTGATTCAGGGTGCTACCCTTCCTTAGTGGAAATCCTGCTAGTTGAAAGTAGAAGAGTGGATTAGGAGCTTGAGTATCTGAACCACTTAAAACCCCTTGTGTCTTTTACATTATGTCATTTACATTATGTACTATAACGGCTATAAGTGCTATGTATGTTTTAACTGCTAACAACCAAACTAACTCTACGAACAATGTATGTATGATTGTGAATATATCAATGAAAGAGATCTTTTACTTATTCCGCTGTGCTTGAAAAGATTCTTGTGATTGTCATATGTTAAATTATGAGCAATACAAAGTAAATTAGAAAAGTATTTAAAATAAAAAGGATCTATTCAACCCCACTTTCTAGATCTATTGTGCCTGCTGGGAACTAACACACCACCTTAGTATAACAAGCAGCAAATCATGTAGAAGAAGTCAACTGGCTAACCATAGACATTACGCTGTTTGGTTATGCTGCGATTTTCTGTGAATGATCCACGATTATTTGGTTGTGATTATCTGTGAATGGAGTCGATTATTTGCTTTTGATTATTCTTTGGCCCATATGTAAAGGTAAGAAGGAAAAAAGAATAAAAAGAAGATATAGATACCATATTCTTTGTACTTATAATTTATACTGTAAAGACCCAATTTTTTTGATAGTGCAGTACAAATTCCACAATAGGTTTCTTATGGATTTTGGAGTTAATGCTGCAGTGAATAAAAATAACTAGTGATTATGCTGCTATGCTAGGCTAGGCTAGGCTAACATGAATTTGTTGTAGTGGAATGATTTAAAACATACTGAAGATAGAACATGATGTCACATTGTAATCTGAAACAACAAATTCAAATTCGTCATATTTTTTTAACTGTCTGATGTTACCGATATTATTGTACATGAAACAACTAAAAAAAGAATGAGACAACTTGTACAGTATAACAACACATATTAATGGCTTTCTATGTTCAAATTGTGAGCACATTGTATCTAATTATACAAAGAACTTAAATCATGGGGCATCACTCAGTTTTAATCATTGCCAAGGATAAGACAAGAATCACTCAAAGAAGATACTAAAAGCTGCAAGGGTCATGTAAACCTAGCTCCAACTTGTGAGGCTGGCAATTTAGTTTCATGATTCAACTCATTTACCAATTCTTAGAATAGTCAGTTTTACAGAGTGAAAGCTATAAAGGAAAGTTAAACAACCTAATTTGACGAATATAATGTGCTGAACATTTATTACTCCTGCAATCCCTTTTTAGGTTTGATAGACACAACACATACTTTAAGAACAAAAAATATCACTGCCTTTTCCTATATGTACACCTGTCTTTAGTAATTAGTAGGATAGGATCCATGTTGCAGCTAATTAAAGGGTAAATAACGTGTTCTCTTAAATGTGCATTGATGTTGTCATAGGCCTTTGTTCGTTTTCTTTAACAGTTTTTTGCTTCTAGGTTGCTGAGTATGATCTTGATGACTGGTGATCATCCCTTGTATATATAGATATACATACAAGTTGATGAGTAACCGTCATTTCTATCATTCTTGTCAAGTTGTGATGGATTAAACATATAGTACACTGAATTGTGTTTGATAATAAACATCATCATTGACAAGCAAAATCAGTATTCTTGACTTATTTTGTTTTATGGGCCTAATGGAATATGACAGTACTCAGTACTCTTTATTAGCTTCATGCTTCAATCCCATGGACTATATAGTCTATGGATTAGTAATCCTATCACTATTTTATCCTTTAAAAAATAGTCCTTTTTCCCTTCTCTTTTACTCTTATATTCTCCCACTTCTGCAACTTTGTTACTTAATCATTTATATACTCTCTAAATTTTCTTCTTACTGGTATAAAAATATAGTATAGAAATATAATAGAAGAAAAATGTTCCATATGGTACTGCATGATATCAGTATAGTGTTCCTTGGTGGCTTTTTTATATTTAGGTTTAGATTTGTTTAGAGGCCTTCAGGTACAGTGGTATGCCAAGTGTTCTTGCACTATTTAGGTACAGTGGTGTGCAAGATTTGTATTGAGCTAATCTCTTGAAATTATATGCAGTTGTTGTTTGCTGTAGTGAGAACAAAAATCATCTGATGTGCCTAATTTGCTGCCGGTCGAGTTTGGAACGGGTACATTCATCCAGGTCAGAGCTTCGCCCGATATCTCTGAATTTGGTGATGCTCGACTGTTGGGAAGTAGATGGATGTGAAGGATATTTTGGATTTCAAATATGATTTGGAAAGATTTAGAAATTTTGATGTATTGTGGATGTGATAACCCTACTAACTGTTGATGTACAAGAATCATTCCATATCTTTTTGCTTAACTGTTGCTTTAATGGGGCTGTGATTTATATGACATGTTGCATTTGACATGTGTTGTGACATGTTGCTTATTTGTTGTTGTGTACTGAAATTGAATTGATGTTGATGTGTGTTGTGACATGTTGCTTATTTGTAGCTGTGTACTGAAATTAAATTGACGTTGATGTGTTGAATTGATGTTGATTAGTATTACAGGTGGGATTAAAGGATTAAAGACGAGGATTCTATTTTGTCCATCCGCTAGTCTTATTAGAAGATCTTGTTTAATGAATGGCATATATGGCCAAATGGGGGCAAAAGTGGGAATTTTTTTCATTAATCACGTCCGCTAGTATTACTAGCAGATGGCGTAATCCTTAATCAAATCTCAGCCTTTCATTTCATAAACGGATGGTATAGATGTTATATGCCACTTTATGATCCATAGCAAATAGATGCTATGTATCATTCCCCCCCCCCCACACACACACACACACATATATATATATATATATATATATATATATATATATACTAGCTGTGTCTCGTGCCTCCGGCATTACATGGACGGTGGGATTTATCTCAAACTTTAAACGGCCTAGATGATTTATTAGGGTGAACGGGAAATTCAAAATCAGTTGTGTGTGTGTCTATATATATATATATATATATATATATATATATATGGTCCTCATCTATAGCAACCGGTTGCTATTGACACTATTCCAATAACCAACTTTTCAGCCATAAATCAATTAAATAAAAGATTGAGATGGGAAAAAATATATTGCCAGCCGCAACATACTCTAGCGGCTTAAAGCATCTGCAACCACATTCGCTTTGCCTGGATGATAAAAGATCTCACAATCGTAATCCTTTATCAATTCCATCCATCTTCTCTGACGGATGTTCAGGTCCTTCTGAGTGAAAATATACTTCAGACTTTTGTGGTCTGTGTAGATCTCACATTTCTCTCCATACAGATAGTGTCTCCATATCTTGAGAGCAAATACTACTGCAGCCAATTCCAAATCATGAGTCGGATAACCTTTCTCATAATCCTTCAGTTGTCTTGATGCATAGGCAATAACTTTACCGTTTTGCATAAGAACACACCCCAATCCTTTGTGTGAGGCATCACTATACACCACAAAATTTCCTGTATTATCCAGCAGGGTTAACACAGGTGCCACACTTAGCTTCTTCTTCAAATCTTGGAAGTTCTCTTCACATTTCTCTGTCCAAATGAATTTCACATCTTTCTGTGTCAAATTTGTTAACGGAGTGGCTATCTTGGAAAAATCTTGAATGAATCTTCTATAATAACCTGCCAGTCCCAAGAAACTCCTCACCTCCGAAGGTGTACTTGGTTATTCCCAATTTATTACAGCTTCCACTTTCGATGGATCCACTAAAATCCCATCTTTGTCAATCACATGATCCAAAAATTGTACACAACCGAGCCAAAATTCTCACATAGAGAATTTTACGTATAGTTTTTCCTTTCTTAGTGTCTCCAATGTCAAACGTAAATGTTCCACGTGTTCTTCTTGAGTTTTGGAATACACCAGAATGTCGTCGATAAACACCACTACAAACTTGTATAAGATTGGTTTAAATACCCTGTTCATCAAATCCATTAACGCAGCAGGGGCATTTGTTAAACCAAAAGACATCACCAGAAACTCGTAATGTCCGTACCGAGTTCTGAATGCCGTTCTAGGTGTATCCCCATTTATTACCTTCAATTGGTGATACCCACTTCTCAAATCAATTTTCGAGAAATACTTAGCACCTTTCAACTGATCAAACAAGTCATCTATTCTAGGCAACAAATACCTATTCTTAATGGTGACTTTATTTAACTCTCTATAATCAATGCAAAGGCGCATTGATCCATCCTTCTTTTTCACGAATAATACCGGTGCTCCCACGGCGATACGCTTGGTTGAATATACTTCTTGTCCAGCAGTTCTTGCAGTTGCACCATCAGTTCCTTCATTTCTACCGGAGCCATTCTGTACGGGGCCTTCGATATCGGTGCAGTTCCTGGCGCTAAGTCGATTACGAACTCAATCTCTCTGTCAGGCGGAAGTTCTGGAAAATCATCCGGAAAGACATCTACGAATTCCCTAACCACTGGTATCTCTTCCAGTTTCACACCCTTCTTCTGAGTATCAACTATGTAAGCTAAATACCCCACACAACCTTTACTTAACAACTTTTTGGCCTGCATAATCGTCAGACATTTCATTTGTCTAGGCGATTTGCTACCATAGAATACTACCTTTGATGGAGTCATAAGGTTTACACACTTCTTGTGGCAATTAATTATTACTCCATATTTGAATAACCAATCCATTCCCAAAATTACATCAAATTCCCCAAGTCTAATCGAAATTAAATCTGCCATCAGGATATTCCATTTAATGTTCACTCTACAGTTCTTGTATACGAACCTAACAAGAATCACCTCCCTATTCGCAATTTCTATGTTCAAAGGGAAATTCAGTTCTTCTCTAGGCAATTCTAACCTCTTAGCAAATTCATCAGATATAAACGAGCAAGTAGCACCCGAATCAAATAATACATAAACACTAAGATCGTTGATTGGGATAATACTTGACACCACATCTTTTGATTGTATAGCATCTTGCACAGTCATGTTGAAAGTTCTGGCTGTGGGTTTGTTTGATGTTGTAGGTCCAGCAATGGCCCAAGTACCTCCACAGCTGCCTCCCTTACTTCTTACTGTTTCTCCGACCTTCTTCTAAGGGAATTCACGAGCGAAATGATCCTTGGATCCACATGTGAAATAGACATTCTTCTTGGGTTGGGTGCAATTTGAGGAGATGTGACCCTCCTGGCCACAGTTAAAACATGCACGTTTCCCCATCAAGCACACACCCTTATGAAACCTCCCGCATGTAGCACATGCTTCAAACTTCCTAAACTGTTGGTTACTCTGCTGGTTTCCAATACCCCCGTTTCTGTTCCACTTCCTCTTCAAGTTGTTGTTGTTGTTGCCACTTCCAATGCCTCCGCTTCTATTCTTCACTTCCACCTCATTCTTCTTCTTCTTCTTCTTCTTCTGCTCTTGATTGAATTTTGTCACTGCCTTGCCTCCACCTTCAGCGAGTACAGCCTTCTCCATTACTACTACAAACGTCTTCAACTGGAACAGGGAAACCCTACTGTACAGCCAGGGCTTCAGTCCCTGTTCGAACCTCTTTGCCTTACGCTCGTCTGTGCTGACTTGATATGGCGCAAACCTCGCCAATTCATTGAATTTCACGGCATACTAAGACACCGTCATCGGTCCCTGCTTGAGTTCCAAAAACTGAATCTCTAACTGACTCTTCAAACTCTCTACGAAGTAGGTCTCGAAGAATAACTCCTTAAACCTATCCCAGGACATCACCCATGGTCCTTCCCGGGTTTTATTGGCTTACCACCAATAACTATCTTCTGCTTTCAACATAAATGTTGCAAAAGCAGTCTTCTGTTCATCCACTACCCTAGCGACTTCAAATACTTTCTCTATTTCCATAATTCAGGTCTGTGCCTCGACCGGATTTGTTGACCCACAGAATTCAGGTGGTCCAACCGCCTTAAACTCCTTAAACGTTGTGCCTTGGTTTTGTGGTTGATTTTGCAACGCTCTTGTTAGTAATGTCACTAGTTATTGGACGGAATTATCCTCAACATCGTTATTGTTAGTTCTCGCATTGGTTATCTGACGGGGTGGTTCACATCTGGGAGGCATTTTCTGTTAAAAAAATATCAATTAGACTATTACCCATCTTCTTTAAGTATTAACTTGCCTCCATAAAAGAAATAACCACATAACACTTTTGAATAAAATAATATCTTTTATTTATTCATCATCTCTTCGAAAACATAAAAACAATAGCATCACTGCTATTTACATTCCTTTCCTGAACTACAAAAGTTATAGGACAACATCATCATTCTCATATCCCATGGTTACTTAACACTAGGGATTTACACATTATTTAACACTTATTACTTGCAAAACAGACAGATTTCCTACGATGATCTATTAAGATACTCAATAGCCTTTTGACGTTCTTCTTCCATAACACGGAACATGGTTCAACGATCTAACAAGTATGATGGCAGAGTCTCGAACTGAATTGGATAAACCATGACCCGATCTTGAGCTCGATTAATCACCGTATTGAATACTTTATCCATCTCTTCCATTTTCATCCTCTTTGTTTGTGCGTCCCTTACTGCTCTTCCAGTTCATTGATAAGCTTCCTCGTATGCGTCTTCAGCTCTCGCCCTTTTGGTAGCTTCTTTATTCAGTTTTTTCTTCAGTTCCACGACCATCTCGATCAGTTGTTCCTTCTCTCCTTCAGTCTGCATCAGCTTCTCTTCAACATTAGTTAGACGTTCAACTCGATCCCGGATGTCATCGTCCTTCTGTGTCATTGCAGTCTGTTGTTCAGCTACTATCTCCTGCAACTCCTTAACTGTGTCCTGAAGTTCTACGTCACGGTCGTAGACTTCATCATACATACGAGCAGCCATCGAGGTTAGTGGAGTCTCTTCCTCCTCGTCCTCGTCCTCGTTATCCTCATCCTCCTGTGGCAACTCCACGGGATCCTCCTCATCCGTCTCCACATCATCATCCTCATCTTCAACCACTGTGACCAACGGGGCTTACTCCCGTGGCAGTAGTTGTTCCCAAACAACCTGAATGTCGCGAGGCTCCTCCTCTATAGGCATTTGAGGTCCCTCATCCCTAGCCTGATTGGATTCTCCGACATTAGTCATCCTGACAATAAAATTTTAAAGTTTTAGTTATTAATCAATCTACTCGACACTCGTGAGCACATAAGTTATTAACACATAAGCACATAAGTGTTTTATTACTTTGTCCTTAAAACTCGATAAGAGTTATCTCCACTATCTTTTCAAAGGTTACTTCCTAAGGCTTTTCCCCCCCACCTAAGGTTCATAACCTAAAGTTTTGATACCAACTTGTGACACCCCCAAATCCCGGTACTTTATTACCTCAAGATTTGGTGTTCACGTAATCAAAACATTCATTTAAAACTACCCAATTATAAATAAAATTGAATAATAGACCTGCCCATACATGAATTACATAAAATAATATCTCCCAGGTTATCTAACCTTTACAAACAATCATTCATGCAGAAAATTTAAATAAACTTCATTATAATCTTTAAACCAAAGTCTGATAATAGTGTTATTACTTGCCTTTTTTATTACTAAAGACAACACTAAAGACATTAAAAAAATAAAAATATAATCAAGCCGCTACATCTTGTAGTGGTTGGTAATAGTGTTATTACTTGCTTTTTTTTATTATTAAAGACAACACTAAAGACCACTAAAGGCATTAAAAAAAACCAAGGCGCTAAATCTTGTAGCGGTTGGTAATAATGTTATTACTTGCTTTTTTATTACTAATACTAATATTAATTAAATGAGAATTAAAAAGATAATTAATATTAGTATTAGTAATAAAAAGGCAATTAATATTAATATTACTAATAAGAAGGAAAATAATATTAGTAATAGTAATAAAAAGGTAATTAATATTAGTAATAGTAATAAAAAAGACAATTAATATTAATACTAAAAATGCAATTACTAATATTACTAAAAAGACAATTAATATTAGTATTAGTAATAAAAAGGCAATTAATATTAGTAATAGTAATAAAAAGTCTATTACTAATATTATTACAAAAAGGCAATTACTAATATTATTACTAATATGACAATTAATATTAGTATTAGTAATAAAAAAGCAATTAATATTAGTAATATTAGTAATAAAAAAGGCAAGTAATAACACTATTACCAACCGCTACAAGATGTAGCGGTTTGGTTTTTTTAATGACTTTCGTTGTAAGAAAATTGAGAGATAGTGTGACACCCCCAAATCTCGGTACTTCATTACATCAAGATTTGGTGTTCACGTAATCAAAACATTCATTTAAAACTACCCAATTATAAATAAAATTGAATAATAGACCTGCCCATACAGGAATTACATAAAATAATATCTCACAGGTTATCTAACCCTTACAAACAATCATTCATGCGAAAAATTTAAATAAACTTTATTACAATCTTTAAACCAAAGTCTGATAATAAAACTATCAAAACTATTACAAGTCTTCAGTACTTGTTCATCTTTCCCTTTCCTTTACTGGTGCTAGGTACGTCACCCTTTCCATCTTTAGCTGTAAGAATTTTACAGGCAAGAGTGAGCAAACAAGGCTCACTTGAAATAACAATGAGTAACTTTTACATTCTCTGCCTATTCAGGGGCTCAATAGAACTGAACAATAAGTTCTATTAACATCTTAAACATTCATTGCCCATTCAGGGGCTCAATAGAACTAAATAACAAGTCCTATTAACATTTTAAACATTCCTGGCCCATTCAGGGGCTCAATAGAACTGAACAATGAGTTCTATTAATATTTTAAACATTCATTGAGGGTCTAATGACCACGAACCTTGTCCACAGTTATAAGTAAACTTTTAACTTAAACTTTTACGGTCATACGAACATAATGACTTTAAGGTACTTAGGGGGATCAACCCTTCGTACATGTATTGTATACAAACATTTCAGCGCAAAGTACAAAACTAAGCGTAACCCCTATAAATAAGGCTGTTCATCTCAGTATTTTGAGTACAAGTCCGCCCAAAAGATAGTTTGGTTTGGATACACTTCAAGGTAATTTGGAGTTCAACGGACATCAACTAAGGATTAGTTAAATAAAAGATAATAACACTATGTTATTGAATAATCATTACTGAATAAACATTTCGTTCTAAGTTCATGCTTTAGGGATAATCTAATAGCATAACTATTGAATAACACAGCATACCTTGCTTTGAACAACATTAAGCTAAGGTTACATCTTATAATTTAATATCAAGCATTCACAACAAATAATAACTTGAACAATAAACTGATTCAATGGAATAACGATACTTGCATGCTAATATAACAAGTTTAGAGTTAGGAAAAACTTGCATAATCATAATAGCTATCTCAACGAAAGTGTGGAGATGGGAAACTTGTATCATCCTGAATAACTGGATACAATGAAGTTGCTTAATGGAAATACTTTATAGCATATGAAATTTTGCATAACGAAGCTTTAGAATTAAAAAACTTGCTTAAACACAACAAACTAACTCAACGAGAGTATGGAGTTAGAGAACTTGCTTAATGTAAAAAGATAGGTTTAGAAACTTGCCTTGCGCGTAGATTAAACCGTTATAATACAAATCACAATTATCCTATATACATATGTTAACATGACATAATCAGTCAGTAACAACATACTATATCTCTACATCACGTATGCTTTGATTATAAATTGTATAATCCAATAAAACTAATAACAATATTTGTTAATTAGTAATTCCATGTTCACTCATAATATTAATATATTATAATACCAAAATACATACTCAACATTTATCATATATCATTTCCTTTAAAAAAATCAGACTTTTGTGCAAGACAAAAGTCATTTCTGAATATTCTGTTAAGTGGCGCCGCGGCGCGAGACTTATACAGGGACTCGGCGCTGCGGCGCGAAGTCCGGCTGCGGCGTTGAGTTTGGCGCTAAGGCGCGAATCTTGACACTGGAGCGTGAATTTTGACGCTGGGGCGTCGAAACTCATAGAACCAAAATGAAAAACAGAGTCAAAGCTACTGTCTTAAATTTGTAACAACAATTCGCCCCAAACAACATGTATAACTTATATAAACTACACATAATTGCTAACAATTATCCATATACCAATTTCCAACAATTGAACAACAAATTTAAAAGACTTAAATCACTAAAATAATATTTGGTTAAAACTCAAAACTCCATTGTTGATATCTAAAGTACAGTGAACGAAATTTTCACTGTTATCAACCAAATTTGATTCCTTTGAAATACAAGTATACCAACATATAACAAATTAACATGTATAGTTCAATTCCTCAGTTAGCATACATAACTTTTGATATTTCTACAAAACATATATTCGTATATATATACTTCACTGAACAAATCAATTTCTTCCTTTAGCCTATAATTAGCATACAGTCATATATATATATATATATATATATATATATATATACAAATACACATGCTAGTGATAACAATTGCAACTGTACACATACATGTTTCTCTAACCAATTATACAAACATAGTTTTATAGAGAGTTTTGTAAAAATCTTATACACCGTAAAGTTGAAGAACACAGAGACATTAGGCATCATGAAACCACAAATATATATATATATATATATATATATATATATATATATATATATGTACATAAATTAAGGTTAGAGAAACCCACCTTTTTGCTTGCTTACGAATCTTTGTTAACGGAATTGCTTTGAAAATCACATTCTCCCTCAAACTCTGAACTTCTATCTTTTCTCAAAACTCTCTCTAGCCCTTCTTTCTTTTCTCAGTAATAATTTAGACTACTAACCACGTAACTCAACTGATATCCAATACGCGTAACATAAAACGGACATGGCCATAATAAGTCTAATCAATAATGACATCAGTTATAAAAATATATAACGTACCATTTATATATATATATATATATATATATATATATATTATTCAGTTTATTTTATAAACAATTTAAATTTCAAAAATCTAAAAGCCATAGGGCTTTGTTTGGCAAATCCCTTTAAAATAAAATAGTTTATATCCTTAAGCTTTGTTTGGGTAAAACTAAATTAAAATTACTTTAATTTATTTTAATAACTCTTTATAACATAGTTATTTGTCACTCTTTATGAAATAACAATTTATTAAATAAATTACTTAATCACATAACTCATTCCACATAACACATTAACTATTTAACAAATAAATAATTAACTAATCACATTAATCATTTAGCAAATAAATAATTAACTAAATCAACTCAATCAATTTAAACAATTACTTATTCAATAATAAACACATCTAATAAATATTTATATAAATCAATAAATATTTATAACTTACATTTAAAAAATCTGGAATGTTACATCATTCCCCTCTTATAAGGATTCTGTCCCCAGAATCACAACTCAAACAATACATTCATTACATTTTTCCCTACTTATAAAGATTCTATTCCCAAAATCGAAGACACATATTAAACAAATAACTCAGGGTACTCTTTCATCATTTTCTCTTCGAGTTCCCATGTTGCTTCTTCAGTATTGTGGTTTCTCCATATCACCTTCATAGAAGGTATCACTTTATTCCTGAGCACTTGTTCTTTCCTGTCGACTATCTGGATAAGAACCTCTTCATAAGATAAATCTTTCTCAAACTGCAACGGTTCGTACTCGATCACGTGATTGTAATCGGGTTTATATGGTCGTAACACCAAAATATGAAAAACATTATGAATGTTTTCCAACTCTGGAGGTAGAGCTACCTCGTAAGCTACCTCTCCAACTTTTTGCAGCACTTCAAAGGGTCCAATAAACCTCGGGCTTAGTTTTCCCTTCTTATCGAAACGAATTTTCCCATTCCAAGGAGAAACTTTTAGGAATACATAGCTTCCTACGTCAAATGCACGATCTTGCCTGTGTTGATCAACATACTTCTTCTGTCGGTCTTGAGCTGCTACCAATCTTGTTCTGATGAGTTTGATAACCTCAGTAGTTTTTTGCACTAATTCTGGTCCTAGTAGTTAATTTTCACCAACTTCATCCCAGCACAGTGGAGTTCTGCACTTTCTGTCGTATAACGCTTCGTAAGGCGGCATGCCGATGCTCGCGTGATAACTATTATTGTAGGAGAATTCCACCAACGATAATTATTCTTCCCAGCTTCCTTTGAAATCCATGACGCATGCTCTCAGCATATCTTCCAATGTCTGGATCGTTCGTTCGCTTTGGCCATTTGTTTGTGGATGATAAGACGTACTCATTCGCAATTGAGTTCCCATGCATTCTTGTAGTCTCTTCCAAAAATTTGAAGTGAATCGCGGGTTTCTATTGGACACAATTGACACTGGTACTCCATGTCTCAAAACGATCTCTTTGATGTACAATCTTGCCAACTGATCAAGATTGAACCTAATCTTTATTAGTAAAAAGTGCGCTGATTTCATCAGTCTGTCCACTATCACCCAAATTGCATCGCATCCTCTCTGAGTAGTTGGAAGACCCACCACAAAATCCATCATGATGTGTTCCCACTTCTATTCCGGTATTTCCAACAGTTGAAGTAATCCGCTGGGTCTTTGATGTTCGGCTTTTACTCTTTGACATGTCAAACATTTAGCCACACATTCTGCAACATCCCTTTTTATATTCGGCCACCAAAAATGTCGGCGTAAATCTTGATACATCTTCGTTTTTCCTGGATGAATCGAATATCTTGAGCTATGAGCTTCGATCAAGATTTCCTCTTTCAGTTCTGGTGTTGCTGGAACCCAGATTCTTCCCTCGTACCTTAGTAATCCTTCGGTATCGACCTTGTATTTCGTATCGCTACCATCACCCATATTCTCTTTTATCTTTCCACATTCTTCATCTTGTAACTGAGCGTTCTTCACTTTGTCCAGTAAAGTTGGACCTGCTTCTAACTGAAATAGTCGTTCGTCGGATTCTTGTGGAAACTTGATTTCCAGCTCTAGCTTTATCATTGCTGAAATGAGCTCCTCCTGAGTTGTTATCAGCATCAACTTCTCCCGACCTTTCCTGCTTAAAGCATCTGCAACCACATTCGATTTGCCTGGATGATAAAAGATCTCACAATCGTAATCCTTTATCAATTCCATCAATCTTCTCTGACGCATGTTCAGGTCCTTCTGAGTGAAAATATACTTCAGACTTTTGTGGTCTGTGTAGATCTCACATTTCTCTCCATACAGATAGTGTCTCCATATCTTGAGAGCAAATACTACTGCAGCCAATTCCAAATCATGAGTCGGATAACCTTTCTCATTATCCTTCAGTTGTCTTGATACATAGGCAATAACTTTGCCGTTTTGCATAAGAACACACCCCAATCCTTTGTGTGAGGCATCACTATACACCACAAAATTTCCTGTATTATCCAGCAGGGTTAACACAGGTGCCACACTTAGCTTATTCTTCAAATCTTGGAAGCTCTCTTCACATTTCTCTGTCCAAACGAATTTCACATCTTTCCGTGTCAAATTTTTTAACGGAGTGGCTATCTTGGAAAAATCTTGAATGAATCTTCTATAATAACCTGCCAGTCCCAAGAAACTCCTAACCTCCGAAGGTGTACTTGGTTATTCCCAATTTATTACAGCTTCCACTTTCGATGGATCCACTGAAATCCCATCTTTGTCAATCACATGATCTAAAAATTGTACACAATCGAGCCAAAATTCGCACTTAGAGATTTTTACGTACAGTTTTTCCTTTCTTAGTGTCTCTAATGTCAAACGTAAATTTTCCACGTGTTCTTCTTGAGTTTTGGAATACACCAGAATGTCGTCGATAAACACCACTACAAACTTGTATAAGATTGGTTTAAATACCTTGTTCATCAAATCCATTAACGCAGCAGGGGCATTTATTAAACCAAAAGACATCACCAGAAACTCGTAATGTTCGTACCGAGTTCTGAATGCCGTTCTAGGTGTATCCCCCTTTCTTCTTACCTTCAATTGGTGATACCCACTTCTCGAATCAATTTTTGAGAAATACTTAGCACCTGTCAACTGATCAAATAAGTCATCTATTCTAGGCAACGGATACCTATTCTTAATGGTGACTTTGTTTAACTCTCTATAATCAATGCAAAGGCGCATTGATCCATCCTTTTTTTCACGAATAATACCGGTGCTCCCCACGGCGATACGCTTGGTTGAATATACTTCTTGTCCAGCAGTTCTTGCAGTTGCACCATCAGTTCCTTCATTTCTACCGGAGCCATTCTGTACAAGGCCTTCGATATCGGTGCAGTTCCTGGCGCTAAGTCGATTATGAACTCAATCTCTCTGTCAGACGGAAGTCCTAGAAAATCATCCGGAAAGACATCTACGAATTCCCTAACCACTGGTATCTCTTCCAGTTTCACACCCTTCTTCTGAGTATCAACTATGTAAGCTAAATACCCCACACAGCCTTTACTTAACAACTTTTTGGCCTGCATAATCGTCAGACATTTCATTTGTCTAGGCGATTTGCTACCATAGAATACTACCTTTGACGGGGTCATAAGGTTTACACACTTCTTGTGATAATTAATTACTGCTCCACATTTGAATAGCCAATCCATTCCCAAAATTACATCAAATTCCCCAAGTCCAATCGGAATTAAATCTACCATCAGGATATTCCCTTTAATGTTCACTCGACAGTTCTTGTATACGAACCTAACAGGAATCACCTCCCTATTCGCAATTTCTATGTTCAAAGAGAAATTCAGTTATTCTCTAGGCAATTCTAACCTCTTAGCAAATTCATCAGATATAAACGAGCAAGTAGTACCCGAATCAAATAATACATAAGCACTAAGATCGTTGATTGGGATAATACCTGACACCACATCTTTTGATTGTATAGCATCTTGCACAGTCATGTTGAAAGTTTTGGCTGTGGGTTTGTTTGATGCTGTAGGTCCAGCAATGGCCCAAGTACCTCCACAGCTGCCTCCCTTACTTCTTACGGTTTTTTCCAACCTTCTTCTAAGGGCATTCACGAGCGAAATGATCCTTGGATCCACATGTGAAATAGACATTCTTCTTGGGTTGGGTGCATTTTGAGGTGATGTGACCCTCCTAGCCACAGTTGAAACATGCACGTTTCCCCATCAAGCACATACCCTTATGAAACCTCCCGCATGTAGCACATGCTTCAAACTTCCTAAACTGTTGGTAACTCTGTTGGTTTCTAATACCCCCGTTTCCGTTCCACTTCCTCTTCAAGTTGTTGTTGTTGTTGTTGTTGTTGCCAATTCCAATGCCTCCGCTACTATTCTTCACTTCCACCTCATTCTTCTTCTTCTTCTTCTTCTTCTTCTTCTGTTTTTGATTGAATTTTTTCACTGCCTTGCCTCCATCTTCAGCGAGTACAACCTTCTCCATTACTACTACAAACGTCTTCAACTGGAACAGGGAAACCCTACTGTACAGCCATGGCTTCAGTCCCTGTTCGAACCTCTTTGCCTTACGCTCGTCTGTGCTGACTTGATATGGCGCAAACCTCACCAATTCGTTGAATTTCATGGCATACTTAGACACCGTCATCGCTCCTTGCTTGAGTTCCAAAAACTGAACCTCTAACTAACTCTTCGAACTCTCT
This sequence comes from Panax japonicus, assembly GCA_020205505.1. Lineage (NCBI taxonomy): Eukaryota > Viridiplantae > Streptophyta > Magnoliopsida > Apiales > Araliaceae > Panax > Panax japonicus. Next base: position 19,180,367 of record CM035105.1, read on the forward strand.
GGGAAGTAGGTCTCGAAGAATAACTCCTTAAACCTATCCCAGGTCATCACCCATGGTCCTTCCCGGGTTTTATTGGCTTGCCACCAATAACTAGCTTCTGCTTTCAATATAAATGTTGCAAAAGCAGTCTTCTGTTCATCCACTACCCTAGCGACTTCAAATACTTTCTCTATTTCCATAATCCAGGTCTGTGCCTCGACCGAATTTGTTGACCCACACAATTCAGGTGGTCCAACCGCCTTAAACTCCATAAACGTTGTGCCTTGATTTTGTGATTGATTCTGCAACGCTCTTGTTAATAATGTCACTAGTTGTTGGACGGAATTATCCTCAACATTGTTATTGTTAGTTCTCGCATTGGTTATCTGACGGGGTGGTTCACATCTGGGAGGCATTTTCTATTAAAAAAAATCAATTAGACTATTACCCAACTTCTTTAAGTATTAACTTGTCTCCATAAAAGAAATAACCACATAACACTTTTAAATAAAATAATATCTTTTATTTATTCATCATCTCTTCGAAAACATAAAAACAATAGCATCACTGCTATTTACATTCCTTTCTTGAACTACAAAAGTTACAGGACAACATCATCATTCTCATATCCCATGGTTACTTAACACTAGGGATTTACACATTATTTAACACTTATTACTCGCAAAACAGACAGATTTGCTACGATGATCTATTAAGATACTCAATAGCCTTTTGACGCTCTTCTTCTATAACACGGAACATGGTTCAACGATCTAACAAGTATGATGGCAGAGTCTCGAACTGAATTGGATAACCCATGACCCGATCTTGAGCTCGGTTAATCACCATATTGAATACTTTATCCATCTCTTTCATCTTCATCCTCTTTGCTTGTGCGTCCCTTACTACTCTTCCAGTTCGTTGATAAGCTTCCTCGTACGCGTCTTCAGCTCTCGCCCTCTTGGTAGCTTCTTCATTCAGCTTTTTCTTCAGTTCCACGACCATCTCGATCTGTTGTTCCTTCTCTCCTTCAGTCTGCATCAGCTTCTCTTCAACATTAGTTAGACGTTCATCTCGATCCTGGATGTCGTCGTCCTTCTATGTCATTGCAGTCTGTTGTTCAGCTACTATCTCCTGCAACTCCTCAACTGTGTCCTGAAGTTCCATGTTACTGGTCGTAGACTTTATCATACATACGAGAAGCCATCGAGGTTAGTGGAGTCTCTTCCTCCTCGTCCTCGTTATCCTCATCCTCCTGTGGCAACTCCACAGGATCCTCCTCATCCGTCTCCACATCATCATCCTCATCTTCAACCACTGTGACCAACGGGGCTGACTCCCGTGGCAGTAAGTTGTTCCCAAACAACTTGAATGTCGTGAGGCTCCTCCTCTATAGGCATTTGAGGTCCCTCCTCCCTAGCCTAACTGGATTCTCTGACATTAGTCATCCTGACAACAAAATTTTAAAATTTTAGTTATTAATCAATCTACTCGACACTCGTGAGCACATAAGTTATAAACACATAAGCACATAAGTGTTTTATTACTTCGTCCTTAAAACTCGATAAGCGTTATCTCCACTATCTTTTCAAAGGTTACTTCCTAAGGCTTTCCCCCCCACCTAAGGTTCATAACCTAAAGCTTTGATACCAACTTGTGACACCCCCAAATCCCGGTACTTTATTACCTCAAGATTTGGTGTTCACGTAATCAAAACATTCATTTAAAACTACCTAATTATAAATAAAATTGAATAATAGACCTTCCCATACAGGAATTACATAAAATAATATCTCCCAGGTTATCAAACCTTTATAAACAATCATTCATGCGGAAAATGTAAACAAACTTCATTACAATCTTTAAACCAAAGTCTGATAATAGTGTTATTACTTGCCTTTTTTATTACTAAAACAACACTAAAGACATTAAAAAAATAAAAATATAATCAAGACGCTACATCTTGTAGTGGTTGGTAATAGTGTTATTACTTGCTTTTTTTATTATTAAAGACAACACTAAAGACCACTAAAGGCATTAAAAAAAACCAAGGCGCTACATCTTGTAGCGGTTGGTAATAGTGTTATTACTTGCTTTTTTATTACTAATACTAATATTAATTAAATGAGAATTAAAAAGACAATTAATATTAGTATTAGTAATAAAAAGGCAATTAATATTAATATTACTAATAAGAAGGAAATTAATATTAGTAATAGTAATAAAAAGGCAATTAATATTAGTAATAGTAATAAAAAAGACAATTAATATTAATACTAAAAATGCAATTACTAATATTACTAAAAAGACAATTAATATTAGTATTAGTAATAAAAAGGCAATTAATATTAGTAATATTAATAAAAAGTCTATTACTAATATTATTACAAAAAGGCAATTACTAATATTATTACTAATATGACAATTAATATTAGTATTAGTAATAAAAAAGCAATTAATATTAGTAATAAAAAAGGCAAGTAATAACACTATTACCAACCGCTACAAGATGTAGCGGTTTGGTTTTTTTAATGACTTTCGTTGTAAGAAAATTGAGAGATAGTGTGACACCCCCAAATCCCGGTACTTCATTACCTCAAGATTTGGTGTTCACGTAATCAAAACATTCATTTAAAACTACCCAATTATAAATAAAATTAAATAATAGACCTGCCCATACAGGAATTACATAAAATAATATCTCCCAGGTTATCTAACCCTAACAAACAATCATTTATGCGGAAAATTTAAATAAACTTCATTACAATCTTTAAACCAAAGTCTGATAATAAAATTATCAAAACTATTACAAGTCTTCAGTACTTGTTTATCTTTCCCTTTCCTTTACTGGTGCTAGGTACGTCACCCTTTCCATCTTTAGCTGTAAGAATTTTACAGGAAAGAGTGAGCAAACAAGGCTCACTTGAAATAACAATGAATAACTTTTACATTCTCTGCCCATTCAGGGGCTCAATAGAACTGAACAATAAGTTCTATTAACATCTTAAACATTCCTTGCCCATTCAAGGGCTCAATAGAACTAAATAATAAGTCCTATTAACATTTTAAACATTCCTGGTCCATTCAGGGGCTCAATAGAACTGAACAATGAGTTCTATTAACATTTTAAACATTCACTGAGGGTTTAATGACCACGAACCTTGTCCATAGTTATAAGTAAACTTTCAACTTAAACTTTTACGGTCATACAAACATAATGACTTTAAGGTACTTAGGGGGATCAACCCTTCGTACATGTATTGTATACAAACATTTCAGCGCAAAGTACAAAACTAAGCGTAACCCCTATAAATAGGGTTGTTCATCTCAGTATTTTGAGTACAAGTCTGCCCCAAAGATATTTTGGTTTGGATACACTTCAAGGTAATTTGGAGTTCAACGGGCATCAACTAAGGATTAGTTGAATAAAAGATAATAACACTATGATATTGAATAATCATAACTGAATAAACATTTCGTTCTAAGTTCATGCTTTAGGGATAATCTAATAGCATAACTATTGAATAACACATCATACCTTGCTTTGAACAACATTAAGCTAAGGTTACATCTTAGAATTTAATATCAAGCATACACAACAAATAATAACTTGAACAATAAACTGATTCAACGGAATAACGATACTTGAATGCTAATATAACAAGTTTAGAGTTAGGAAAAACTTGCATAATCATAATAATTATCTCAACGAAAGTGTGGAGATGGGAAACTTGTATCATCCTGAATAACTGGATACAATGAAGTTGCTTAATGGAAATACTTTATAGCATATGAAATTTTGCATAACGAAGCTTTAGAATTAGAAAACTTGCTTAAACACAACAAACTAACTCAACGAGAGTATGGAGTTAGAGAACTTACTTAATATAAAAAGATAGGTTTAGAAACTTGCCTTGCGCGTAGATTAAACCGTTATAATCCAAATCACAATTATCCTATATACATATGTTAACATGACATAATCAGTCAATAACAACATACTATATCTCTACATCACGTATGCTTTGATTATAAATTGTATAATCCAATTCTATCCATTAAAACTAATAACAATATTTGTTAATTAGTAATTTCATGTTCACTCATAGTATTAATATATTATAATACAAAAATACATACTCAACATTTATCATATATCATTTCCTTTAAAAAAAATCAGACTTTTGTGCAAGACAAAAGTCGTTTCTGAACTTTCTGTTAAGTGGCGCTGCGGCGCGAGACTTATACAGGGACAAAGCGCTGCTGCACGAAGTCCGGCGCTCCGGCGCTGACTTTGGCACTACAGCGCGAAGTCCGACTGTGGCGTTGAGTTTGGCGCTAAGGCGCGAATCTTGACGCTGAAGCGTGAATTTTGACGCTGGGGCGTCGAAACTCACAGAACCAAAACGAAGAACAGAGCCAAAGCTACGGTCTTAAATTTGTAACAACAATTCGCCCCAAACAACATGTATAACTAATATAAACTACACATAATTGCTAACAATTATCCATATACCAATTTTCAACAATTGAACAACAAATAACTTTTGATCTATAATAGATATGACCTTACTTCTTTTTACAGATTAAAGATAACATGCAGGACTATCATTAACAACTTAAAACAAACACAAAACATCATCGAGCAAGAATCTGTGGCCTCTGACATTTATTGTCAGACCACAGAATCATGATATTTCCGGACATTGTAGATCTTTGATTCTGAGCGTCTAGATGTTATGGATCTAACATCTAGCAACCCAGATCATCACTAGATACTAAAACTAACATAATACAACACTTAAACACAGAATCTAAACACAAAATATGGACAGATTTTCTAGCTTAAGTTTATACCTTTCTTGGGTTTAATCTTGATCTAAAGCTACTGATTTGATATGGTTTTTCGTGGGGCTTGATTTATGGGACTATATTAGCTCTGAAACTCATTGGTTTTAGAGAGAGAAAGGCTAAGAGAATGTTGGTGAATAAAATGGCAAAATGAGCATTCTTTTTCTCTTTCTAAATCTTATATACTAGCTTTAGGGGATGATGAACTGAGTTTAATTGCTGCCAAGTGTTGCTAGAAATCTGAAAATATCAATAGTTGGTGACCAACTAAAGTTTTAGCAAGATTCACACTCAATCTCCAATCACATGTGCAAAAAGGGACATAAAAGTCATTTCCTTTATTAATTTTTTATGGAACAAAATGATTTGGACAAAGTATTATGGATTTATAACACTAGTATATTTAATCTAGCTAATCTTAGCAAATTAGGGTTTATCAATTCCATAAACTAGAATTTCTAAAAACCAAAATAAGATTTCTAATAATTAGAAATTATAATTATAATTAAAGTCTTCAAATTTAATACACTTTAAATACCACATAAATTTCTATCATATGACACAGATATATACCGTATTAAATCTTATACAGTGAAACTAGGGTTTTCGAATACTATAACACAATTGATCAATTATTATCAGCTCTCGCACATGCAATTCATATTATAACACTTAAAATATTTAATATTATAGTATAATTATTATTCGTTATCCAAGACCAAGATTAGGGTCGGTAAAAATATTATTAGGATTTGGTCGTACAATAAAATCGTTCCACACATTAACATTGCTCACATAATCATACACATCTATAATACTAATAAATAATAATATAATATTATTATTCTCATTTCCTGATAAAAATCCGAAATTAGGGTTTGGATAACATCATTAACTTAATCATCTAAACAAACTTCATTTAATAAAATAATTGTTATAATTATTCTAAAATAATTTCATAGATTATTTAAATAATAGTCAATTTTATTTTCATAGAAAATAATTGATAAAAATCTTTCCAATATAGAATTAATCATTATAAAATTATATTTGAGAATAAACCATGATTCTAAATAAAATCATTTACAATTTTTCATGTAATAAATATATTTTATATTTACCACATAAATACATATACACAATATCTTGTACAAATCCTCATCCTTAATATATAAAAAAAAAATTTATACACAAAATTGCTTATTTATTTATATATAAAATATCGGGTTGTCACATTCACCCTTCCTTATAAGGATTCCGTCCCCGGAATCATTACCTTAAAAATCTACACATACCAGACACATAAGATACACAATCATTGTGAATAGATCTCGATCAACTTTGATCGAACTAATCTTAACTAATCACATAAAGCTTGTCTTCCTGATTAAACATAAATTTGATTCCTAAAAGAACTCAAATTCCTCCCTCAAGATTTCTTTATAAAACAATTTACTATAAATAGAAACATTCTAATTACGCAAATAAAAGTTATTCTAATATTACCTGGAACTGCATTGCCAGCTGCCACCGTGTCTCGAACCGTCATATTAAAGACCCTTGATGTTGACTTTGTTGGCTTGCTGGATGCTGTTGGTCCTGTGATTGCTAACGTTCCACTACCCCTGCCCGTATGCACACTACCGGTTTCTTCCCTCTTCTTCGGACATTCCTTCACCTTGTGCTCCATTGAACCGCAAACAAAACAACCACTATATTTTCTAGGATTTGGGCAATTAGGAGAGATGTGGCCCTCTTGCCCACACTTGAAACACACAGGTTTACCCTTCAAACACACACCTGAATGGTTCTTCCCACAAGTTTTGCATTGAACTGCCTGCTTTTTCACACCCTCTTGTTTTACCTGTACATTTTCAAAATAGTTCACCTTTCTCTTTTCGCTCCCTCCCTTACTTCCACTATTAACTTTCCCCTTCTCAGCTGCCTCAACCTTAATTTTGTTCTTCCTCTCTTTGTTATAGAGACTCATGATCTCACTCCCTTCCTCAGCAATTATCGCCTTTTCCATAAGTGCTGCAAACGTTGGAATCTGCAACACTGCCACTTTGTTATAGATCTAGGGTTTCAATCCTAACTCGAATCTTCTCGCCTTCCTAGCCTCCGTATCAACTTGATGCGGAGCAAATCTAGCTAACTCATTAAATTTAGCGGCGTAATCCGCAACTGATAACTCTCCTTGTTTCAACTCTAAAACTTTTGCCTCCATCCTAGCTTGCATACTAGTAGAAAAGTAATTTTCGAAAAATAAGGTTTTAAACCTTTGCCAAGCCACTACACCCTCTCCCGCTCTCGCCTGATTTGCTTCCCACCAAAAGTTCGCCTCACCCTTCATCATATAGGTGGCAAAAATCGTCTTCTGTCCCTCATCTACTCTAGCTATTACAAACGCCTTCTCAATTTCTTTAATCCAGGTTTGAGCTTCTACAGGATCAGTTGTACCTTTAAATTCCGGTGGTCCTACAGCTTTAAAATCTTTGAAATTTGCTAAGTGATTATTCAGTTGATTTCCTGCTGCTGGTATTCCTTGTTGCATGGTCTGAGCTATTATATTCGTAAAATGCTGTATTGGATCTACTGGTTGCTGTCCCTCAACGTTGTTGACAGATCCTTCTGCCCTTTGATTTCGAGTTTGACGTCTTGGCGGCATTTTCTGATTAAGTAAAAACCATAAATTAATCTTACATTCCACATCTTATCATGCGAGTTTATACTTTTTGAACATAATTCAAACTTAGATTCATATTACTTTAATAGATAATTTACATATCATAGCATAACTGCTTAAAGCATCATTCATCCCTTGGTGATTACAGGAATCGGGATTTACAACCTTACTAACACAAAAGTTTTAGAATATTACATCACACAGACATATTAAACACACATATTACATTAAACAAGCCTTCACAACAGAATCTATAATATCTAGTTAATAAGCTCTTTTCCTTGGACAACTCTTTGCCTGATGATCTTTCCTTCCACAAACAAAGCATGCTCCCCTTTCATAATCAGGACAATACTGAGTAGTGTGTCCTTCATAGCCGCATAGGTAGCATATTCTTTTCCACTTCTTCTTACTAGGTTTTCCTAAATTATGGTCTTCTATTTTTCTCTTTCCCTTATCTCTCGGAGTTACACACGAAATGTTGCTTGAAGCCCCCATCTGATCAATTTGAATTTTTAGTTTATCCTGCCCTTCCATCATTTCTATTAATACCTGACGTAACTGGCTATTCAGCAGCTTCTCTATTTCCCACAACTTTTCCAGAGAAGAAATCTGGTTCTTCAAATTCTGAATTTCCATTAATGCTTGTCCGGCTTCAATTTTGGGATCTGTATCACTATCTGTCAGCTCTACCATTTCTGGATCTGGTGCTACATTTTCCACGATAACCACCTCATCCGAGTTGGTTTCATTGCGAGCTTCTATTTCAGCTATTGGCTGCGATATTAGCTCTGGTGTATGGATTTGATCTTTCTTCATGTTATAGGCATACAACAGACCTTTTACTCCAGACATCTACATACATAAATCATCCTGATTAGTATATACATGTAACAAATAATAGTTTTATTTATGTTATCTTTTATTTCTTTATAAACTCTATATGAGCCATTTATATATTCATATACCATGGTTTAATACAGACCGACTAAACATCTTACATACTTCTATAAACGCTTAGGACATAAACTTCTTACCACCAACTATCCTCTAATAAACAAAAGTGAGGATTCACGACTACATACCCTTTACTAAACTATAGATTGGGGTCTACTACCATCCCATGCATTCAACAAGGCATAAGGATTTACAACAACTAGACAGTCCCTATTAGAAACACAAAAGTGGGACTATATCTAATATAAGTACAAATTAACGCTTGCTCTCAATACTGGAGGACAGCTCCATCCACTCCGTGTCAAACTTCCTAAAGGCATTGTCTAAAACTTTCTCCAAGGTATCTATTTTTGCAACTCTCGCCTCCATTTCAACTTTCATCTGTCCTAATTGTAGCTCTCTCTGCTTCAACCTTCTTCGTAACTCAGCTATCTCTGCCTGTGCTTGATAAGCGGCGTCCCTATACTGTTGCTCTGAAATCTGAAGGGTCTGGTTCTTTGCCTCCACATTCTCAACTCTGTTCTCTAGCTCAACATTTCTAGCCAACAAATTCCCTATCATTGCAAGCTCCATGGACTCACTAGTAGAGTCCCTTGACTCTTGGTTCACCGAGTAACTATTTGAACCCTCGCCAGCCATCCTAAGATCACAATAAATAATTGACAACAACATTAGTACCACAATAAAATATATTCATTGATAAAATGAAAAGATATTTTATTCCGTACTATACTACTTGTTGAATCTCATTAACCCTCCCCTAACTAACTCATTCTATAAAAGTTTTCTACTAAGGTTATAATCCTAGGCTTCGCATTTCTAATGTTTATAACCTACAGCTCTGATACCATCCTGTAAAGTCCCCGAACCCGGATACTTGAAACCCGAACTTGGTACTTCACGATATCATTTCTATGAGCGGAATCTACTAATAATAATAACAATAATATATAAACAAACATCTTACAATACTTAATTATCAGAGTTCACCTCCCAGGTACGTAACCTTTAAACATACAATAACAGTCATAATAATAATAATATATATCATAGTCTTCATAATCTTAACTATTACAATTAATAACAACTTCAGTCAACCAGCTATCTTCCCTTTCCCTTTGTTTTTGACAGAACCATCAGGTTGTTCGCTCTTAACTGAAAACATTTAAATTAGCAAGGATGAGCATTTGAGTGCCCAACAAGTATATAAATATATGAACTGAAATCATTTAAATGTTTTCTAAATACTATTCTTCTATAACAAGACAACAGTTGTGAAGTAATCTATATCAACAATAACAACATAACTATTTCAAATTTTTGAAACTATGTACAGACTATATAAAGGTTTTATATGACATAGTTTGAACATTATTTTCATTTTTGAAAAGGTTAAATAGAATATTCATCTGTGAACCGTCATAACTTACGAACACGGGGGTGATCAGCCCGTTGTGTCCTGCATTGATCAATACTACATTACAAAAATGGTGTTACCATTTACATGATCCGCCTTAGGCGCATAAAAATTTTCCCTAGTAAGGGATGTTCATATTTGTCAGGGTTCCAAGCCAAAGGTTTTATCTTATTCAAGAATAATCTATAATTTAACATACATGTATATCAAAGGAATATCAACATGCGATTAAATACTATGGTTACCCAAGTGGGGACACTTGTATAACCATTTATAGAAATTAACGAACAGAATAAATATATGAATTATCATATACTAACATGCTGATAATCAATAGGCGTATATAATATAGACTTTAAAAATCTATACAATAATAATATAATTTTGAAACATTCTTACATATATCCAATGCATAAAGAAAATGCAAAGGTAGAGTACTTGCCTGATGCGCTGCTACAATTTCTTAACTTATTTCTACCTTTTTTTTTATCACAACCTATCATTAAGCAAATCAATCATTCGATTAGAATATTATATCATAACACATACTACTGCATATAGCAGTCAACACATTCCTACTCACGTTGTCACATAACTTAACGATCATTACATCATAATTAAACAATTTACAAGTCAATCCTATCTAGGTTCAGATCAATTTCTGAAACATGTCGACGTATCGACAGCCTTATAATATAATAATCGAGTCTAAGACTCTATTCTATATCGAAATATCAAAATAACAGTCACACTATTTTTCATGACCTCATAATACTTTTAAAACAATTATTATCATTTATCATAATTTTTGAAATACCAGAATCATTTTTAAATGATTTAAACATCAAACAATTCTATTAAAATATCATTATCCAAATATTAAAAGTCATGAGTTACAACTTAAAATATTTTTAATTCACTTATACCCTTTTTAAATGATTTTTAGATAAATAAAACCATTTTTAAAACTATTTATTTAATATAATTATTAAATAAATTTAATATCATTATTATATCATTAATATGAAATTACCTTTTTAAATATTAAAAGTTATAGTTTATAACTTAAAATATCTTTAAACACTTTATTTTCATTTTAAAATGATTATTAAAATATAAAAATCATTTTTAAACCAAATTACTTAATATAATTATTAAATAACTTTAATATCATTATTAATCATTAATTAATAAAATTAACCTATTAAATATTAAAAGTTATATTTTATAACTTAAAATATTCTTAAATGTCTCATTATTATTTAAAATGATTTTTAAAATAATAAAATCATTTTTATTTTATTTATTTACTTTATTTTAGTAAATAACTTAATTATCATTAATATTAATTTATTAATGAAAATTATCAAATAATATTAAAAGTTATCAAAAATAACTTAATTTATTTTCTCATACCATAATATAATTTAAAATGATTTTTCAAATATTAAAATCATTTTTAAATAATTTATTTAATATTCTAATTAAATAAATTAATTACTTTTAATATTCCAAAAATATTAAATATTTATGAAATATATTTAAAATAATTAAAAACTAATTTTCAGAATTTAAAATAATTTTTAATAATTTATTTTGTATTTTTAATAATTAAAAACTATTTTTTTCTATTTTTTTTATTAATTTTCAGAAAAATAACTGATTTCCGTCGCTAAAGACCACCTATAGCGACGGAACCGTCGCTATAGGTGTTCTTCATGTTCTTCATTCAAACCCAGAAATTCATACACAGACCCGAGTGCCTCTGTTTGACCGTGCATAACTTTGTGTGTGTTGTGATTCTGGACTTGCTTTCGGTCAGATTGTGTAGTACAATTACACGACTATAAGATACAACAATAATCATGGATAAAACACATAACACCAGTCAGATCTAGCCTTCTAAACTTGTTGTCAGAGGCTGTTCTTCATTTCTGGGTTTCCCAGAATTGAAGAACAGTCTGAGCAACCACCTTTGATCGCTAGTAACTTGCTACACGTTAACTGTTTTTGTGATCTAAGAGCTTTAATGTGTACACCACATGTAGGACTACTTATTCATTACATAAAATACACCAAACATCAACACATCAAACAATTACAAGCCGGTCAAACTCTGACAGAATCAATGTTCATACGTTTTCTGGGTTTTCCAGAAAACCGAAAATATTAATTTCACTACTACTTTGACCAGCCACAAATTTCAGTATAAGTAATATTTTAATAATGTAAAGGCATAAATCTATAGTCAATATACTATACTACAACCCAGATTCAACAAATCAAACAAAACAACAACTATCAGCAAGATCAGAAGCCCCAAACATGCTGTCAGACACTGAAGACCGTTTCTGGGTTACCCAGAACTCAGACGGTCAAGCTCGGTCAACGTACTTTGACCTCAAATAACTTTTGATCTATAATAGATATGACCTTACTTCTTTTTACAGATTAAAGATAACATGCAGGACTACCATTAACAACTTAAAACAAACACAAAACATCATCGAGCAAGAATCTGTGGCCTCTGACATTTATTGTCAGACCACATAATCATGATATTTCCGGACATTGTAGATCTTTGATTCTGAGCGTCTAGATGTTATGGATCTAACATCTAGCAATCCAGATCATCACTAGATACTAAAACTAACATAATACAACACTTAAACACAGAATCTAAACACAAAATATGGACAGATTTTCTAGCTTAAGTTTATACCTTTCTTGGGTTTGATCTTGATCTAAAGCTACTGATTTGATATGGTTTTTCGTGGGGCTTGATTTATGGGACTATATTAGCTCTGAAACTCGTTGGTTTTAGAGAGAGAAAGGCTAAGAGAATGTTGGTGAATAAAATGGCAAAATGAGCATTCTTTTTCTCTTTCTAAATCTTATATACTAGCTTTAGGGGATGATGAGCTGAGTTTAATTGCTGCCAAGTGTTGCTAGAAATCTGAAAATATCAATAGTTGGTGACCAACTAAAGTTTTAGCAAGATTCACACTCAATCTCCAATCACATGTGCAAAAAGGGACATAAAAGTCATTTCCTTTATTAATTTTCTATGGAACAAAATGATTTGGACAAAGTATTATGGATTTATAACACTAGTATATTTAATCTAGCTAATCTTAGCAAATTAGGGTTTATCAATTCCATAAACTAGAATTTCTAAAAACCAAAATAAGATTTCTAATAATTAGAAATTATAATTATAATTAAAGTCTTCAAATTTAATACACTTTAAATACCACATAAATTTATATCATATGACACAGATATATACCGTATTAAATCTTATACAGTGAAGCTAGGGTTTTCGAATACTATAACACAATTGATCAATTATTATCAGCTCTCGCACATGCAATTCATATTATAACACTTAAAATATTTAATATTATAGTATAATTATTATTCGTTATCCAAGACCAAGATTAGGGTCGGTAAAAATATTATTAGGATTTGGTCGTACAATAAAATAGTTCCACACATTAACATTGTTCACATAATCATACACATCTATAATACTAATAAATAATAATATAATATTATTATTCTCATTTCCTGATAAAAATCCGAAATTAGGGTTTGGATAACATCATTAACTTAATCATCTAAACAAACTTCATTTAATAAAATAATTGTTATAATTATTCTAAAATAATTTCATAGATTATTTAAATAATAGTCAATTTTATTTTCATAGAAAATAATTGATAAAAATCTTTCCAATATAGAATTAATCATTATAAAATTATATTTGAGAATAAACCATGATTCTAAATAAAATCATTTACAATTTTTCATGTAATAAATATATTTTATATTTACCACATAAATACATATACACAATATCTTATACAAATCCTCATCCTTAATATATAAAAAAAAATTATACACAAAATTGCTTATTTATTTATATATAAAATATCGGGTTGTCACATAATTCGTGGTCGTGATACTAAAGAATATCCTTAGCCTGTAGTGCAGAGATGATTTGATGATGTGGATTATTTATTGAACCGAGTCTCAGCGATTAAAGTGATGAAAAACTTTTTAAATCATAGAAGATAGTAAATTTTATTCTCTATTTGACTCTTCTAATGGATTGCTTGTTCCGCTGCAGTTAAACTTGATGTTTGTTATATTGTATCAGTTTAACACTGTTGAAGGCTAACGATAATTTATTCTGCATTATCTTAGTCATAATATTTCATTATTCCATAAATGAAGGGCTACGATTGAAAAGGGCATCACGATGTTCGCTAGTAATTCTAGCGGACGTGATTATAATAATTTTTGGACTAATTCGCCCACAATGAGCCTAAGCAGTATGAGGGCAATCGATTGAAAACTTATTCATGTCCGCTAGAATTACTAGCGGACGAGTTGCTGTTATTAAAGCAAACAAGTTCTGTAAACTGAAGTAACTTATAAATCCAAGACTATAAATCCAAGTCACACAAGTCACCTGTAAATACAATTCAAACAAGGAATTGTAGCGGACAATTTGTTGTTATTAAAACCAAATTCATTAATTGAAGTAACTTTATAAATCCAAGTAACCTTATAAACTGAAGTAATTGTAAACAAGGAATTGTAAACTGAAGTAACCTTATATCTAAGTCACACAAGAACACCAGTAAATCCAAGTCACAGAAGGACACAAATAAATGACTAATGATTATACGTCACACATGAAAATCACATTAAAAGCAAAATAATGACACTCATGTGCTTCAGTACTTCAACATACTTTATATTAAAATGAAACAAATAAGAGAGTTTCTAATAACAATAATAGCAAAAAATCATGAAAATAACAATTACAGATGAACATCCCACATGTTCTAGGTCACAACAACTGAAATCATATAAAGAATTATAGTGAAACCTTGGACTATAAAACATGATGTAAACTATAAATAAATTGCAACACACAAAGTAAAATTATAGAATATAAAACATAGACAAACTAAAACTTTTGATCGATTTCACAATCAATATATGCATGCAAGTATACACGATCAACAAGTAATAAAGTGTAAGTAGACTATTATTCTCACGAGGAATTATTTAACAAAAATTACCAAGTACTAACTCTTAACCAAATTAATTTTATTTAAACAAATGATTTAAGATAATGAATTAAATTATTTAAATAAACTACTACTAATTACCACTAGTTTAAAGTCAGATTATAGAGATTTAAGATCACAAATTCACTTATTGTTTCACTTAAATTAATACACCTCTTATTAATTATGCTCACTATTCTGAATTGTTAATCAAGAACACATAACTAAATATGACAATCTCTTAATGCATCATACTCAAATCAACTTAAATCCACAGATGATAGAATTAAGAAGAACACCCTAATTAACTAATTCACTATATCTCTATGTAAATTATAATTAAAAAGGATTTAAAGCACAAGTTCTCTATCAGATTACATGCAATGCATATGTATATCTCTATCCTAGATATAAATCATGAATTCCAACATCATACAGAAAATACAATCACATGTTATTACAATCAGATCTACATCTATAATCCATCTCTCGATTTTATATAGATTATCACGGTAATGGTTAGTTAGGCAATTAAGCAATTCAACATAAACCATAAAAGACAATCCCGTGATTATATCACAATAATTAATAAAGAAGAATACTAAAATAAGTTATGCTAAAAGCTCCGTTGTAATCTTAAACAAAAGAATTAATTCATAATTATTGAATTAAAACTAAGAATCCACAACTGAATAAACATTAAAAGATAAAAATAAGGGTAGAGAAGAGTATAAAATCTGTTGTCAGCAAATCTGATGCTACCTCTTGCTCATGCCCTTGATCTTTAATGGTTCCAAGTTGCTTCAATCTCCAATCCAATCCCAACTAAGGTTTCTCCTAATTTAATAAAATCTACTCTAATGGAATGAATCCTTTAATCCTTGTGAACACTCCTCCTTTTATATCCCTCCTCATGTGTCTTTTAGTCCTTCTTAAAGTCCTTTAAACCTGCAACCCAAACAAATCCTTTTTAGACTCAACTTTTGAAGATTTTTCTTTCTTCTCGACAACTTCACCCCGGCGTAGTTTTTGCCTTATGAAATTTTGCCCCGATGAAGATGTATATTTTCAGTTTACCAAAGGTGTCTCTGCCCCATCGAAGATTTTACACAATAAAAGTCCGCCCCGGCGCATGAACAGTACCATAAATTATGAAAATGCCATTAAGCTCCATTTTTCATGTTTTGACCCTCTGAAGCCGTTTCCTACAACACAAACACAAAAACAAGTAAAATGACACTAAAAATACTTAAAGTTAACAAAGAATTAACCCTAAAAGATGTCCAAATCATAGGTATAAAACCCACTCATTAGAAACCAACAGCTGCAAACTGAAACCAATGGTGCCACACAAACTGAAAACATAGCAATAAAAAGGTTGTAATATAAAATAAACACATGAAATAATTCAAGAAAAAGAAACCTGAAACCAATCCATCAAAGAACCAATGGAATCATTTTGAAAATATTCACCCGAATTAATAAAACAATGTATTACGAAAGTTAGTCAAATATACATTCACTAGTCTTTATTTGAATCCGAATCTAAAGTTTGTTCATTACAAAGATATTTTTCAGGAATGTTTTTAGCTTTGCACATCCTAAGCTCATGTGCTATTATAAATCTTAAGTTATAAGCCTCGTTTGGAGTCCACCTCGGTTCCTTCATGATGTTTATTCGATGTAAAATGAAATCTATGTAATTTACAACATAAACGCCACAATCGTTTGTGTGACACCCCCAAAATAGGTATACATCACCCATTCTGAGTCGCCAAATACATGGTACAGAAACAACTACAACTTTATTAATACAACATAAAAACTGTGAGTTTAAATACAAATATTGTTATCTAGACAATATCCACACTCAAATAAGTCCTCATTACAATTATTAATACACTATTTTACAGAATAGTAAGGACTACTAGAACAACTTCTAGAACTATCATTCCAAACCCCGACTAGTACTCGCTACATTATCGCCTCTTGAGAAGTAAAATGGAACAACAAGGAAAAGGGTGAGCTCAACTAGCCCAGTAAAGAACATTATGACTAAAATAATATAGAACAAATTATTGTTAGTCCTCAACAGGGAAAAATCTAATAGAATAAAATAGACAACCAGTTTTAAATCAATCTTCACAGCGGAAATAATAATTCATTAGAAGAGTTAAGTAGAGAATGCAAACTACTATCTTCTATATATGAATTTAAAAGTTCATCGTCGATATTTTATCCCTGTAACATCAATCAATATATATTTGGAATCAAATATTCATCTTTGCACTACAGGCCAAAGATATTCATCAGTTGGTCATGTTCATCTAAACACCTGTTCATCTTTGCACTACGGGCCAAAAATATTAATCAGTCGGTCATGTTCATCTCAACACCTGTTCATCTTTGCACTACGGGCCAAAGATATTCATCAAGAAATCATTCATCTTTGCACTATAGGCCAAAGATATTCAGTATTATCATCATTTAGGACCGAGGATGATGAAAAATATTTTAAAGAAAACGAATCTAGTGAAACAAAAGAACAAGTATTAAGGATTTGTACTTTAAATAATTCAAGTTCAAAAATACTTTATAAATAACCAGATTGGAGTAAAATTCAAGAAAGAAGATCAAAACATAGATCCAATCTAAGATAGGAATCATAACAGACAATCTTGGACACATAAAAGAAAATTTAATTTTTCTGTGAATAGTGTCGTATTCGTGAATAGTGTCGTATACGTGAATAGTAACTCCGACCTCAAAAGATAGAAATTTTACCAAAAAAACATCATCACGCTTCGTGAATAGTACTCGTGAATAATAACTCATGAATAGTAACTCATGAATAATAACTCATGAATAGTAACTCCGACATGAAAAAGTTCCAAATTTGATAAAAAGTTCAGAACAATATTTCAGCATAATGATATTGAAGAAGATAATATCATTTAAGAAGAAACAACATCCCATACCTCAGAAAGAATAGTACTTCTAACTGAAATACTGGATATAGTGCTGAAAGAACTTGCACCGTATATCAATACTCAAAGTACTAAAATACTCACAAAATACGCTCGATATTATAGAGAGAGAAATAGAGAGAAAACTTCAGTTTCTGGTGTGATTTTCAATTCTAACCTAAACACCCTATTTATAGAAAAATGCTTAGAACACCAAAGCAGAAAATTTAATAAAATATTAATATATATTATAAATTTTCTTAGCCCAACTTTGAAGATCTGAATTCAGATCATTTATAACACATGTGAGCCCACTAATTGCACAAAAATCATTTTTCTCAAAATAATTAACTAAACTCCCAAAAATTAATTATTTCGAAACTTCGAAACTTCAATAATTCATAACAAATAGTCCTTTTGTCAGAAAATTTGAATCTCGCAAATTTTTATAGGAAATTCAATTCTCTACAACTTTACAGAAGAAAGGTTTCCCAAATTCGAAACATAAATAAACCGAAATCCACATACGGATGATTTTACATGCTATAATCAAATTTCATTCAAGAAATGGGGTCAACTGACACACAAAACATGTGTTAAACAACTTTTGCAACAAAAATACTCTTCCTCCTCATATACTCATATATCCCACATTCATTGTAAAAATATTATCATTATTATATTATAATAATATAATAAAATATTATTTTATCAGAAAAGATAAAATATCAATTTTTAACAATTGTCACTTTAAAAATTTTCTCCATCTATATCCACATAAAATCAATATTTCCCTCATCATATAAATCAATAATTAATTATTCATAAATAATATTATAGAATCACAGTACTGATAACCAGGCCGTTCCCAGGAAATAGGGGGCTTTCCAATAAGAATTTCTCCTTACAGGCGCACAATTAGGTGACCAAACCTCTCCTTAGACAGAACTTTCTAGATATTGCCAATAATGTTTTTTATAATAATATTATTCAGATAATATGAATTATTGCTTCGATAATGGAAAATACTGTGTAGTGACAATTATTGAAACAACAGTAATATAAAATATCAACGCAGCAATTATTGAGTCAATAAAATAAAATACAGAACAGTAACTACTGTAATAATTATTGAGTAGTGCCTTCTTACGTAAGAATCAATAATTGGTGCAATACCATGTGCTACTGTGCAACAACGCGTATTACTGTGTTTTAACCACCAGGTATTCCAACAGTATTAACGGTAACAACTACGTCGTTATTTATAAACAACTCATACTTGTCTTTTTCTTCATCCAATCGCTTTCCGTTATGGGGACCACAAAAGACTGCGCCGTCGTACGAATATTCCCCGACAGCAAGAATATTTCACGACCAAACTAATATTCCCCGACAACGATGAATATTTTATAACCACCTGTTTATTTTAAAATATTCACGCATTTTACTCATAACAAACCATATTAATCAATTCAACCCTTACAATTTCAAAATAATAAATAGAGGATATTCCATTTTATTCAAAAAAAATTCAGGGTCTTACAGTTTGAATTCCATTGTCTCAGTCTATTCACACAAACTTCAACTTTTGTCTTCGATTTTAGCCACTTTACTTTAGGATTTGCCAGACGAAGAAACAATGGAATTAACTCCACACCACAAAAGACTGCGCCGTCGTACGAATATTCCCCAACAACAAGAATATTTCACGACCAAACGAATATTTCCCGACAGCGATGAATATTTTATAACCACCTGTTAATTTTAAAATATTCACGCATTTTACTCATAACAAACCACATTAATCAATTCAACCCTTACAATTTCAAAATAATAAATAGAGGATATTCCATTTTATTAAAAAAAAAATTCGGGGTCTTACAGTTTGAATTCCATTGTCTCAGCCTATTCACACAAACTTCAACTTTTGTCTTCGATTTTAGCCACTTTACTTTAGGATTTGCCAGACGAAGAAACAATGGAATTAACTCCACATATAAGCCACAAACCAATCATTTAATTCCCAATATACAATATATGTATGTGTGATGATGCAAGACCCCAACTTTTATGAATAAATATTTAATTTTTTCTAAATATTATTTTGAATAGTAAGGTGTTGATTTGATATAATGCTATAGTTATGGGTAATATGTGCAAATTTTGCAAAGTAAGCGTGTTGTCAGAAATATTAGTTTGCTCGGAAAATATTCGTACGACAGCTCAATCATTGGTGTACCCCACAACGGAATAACTGTCGGATATAGAAAGCGAAAAAAAATCTTTTCATAAAATAATGGCAAGACTTTTACCGTTAAACTATTGAAATACCGGGTGATAAAAGTATAGTAATACACATTTTTACATAGTAGCACACGGTATTGCACAGTATCTCTGATTATTGATGATTACGTAAGAAGTCACTCAATATTTTATTCAATAATGGTCACAGTAGTAATTCTACATTATTTCATATTATTAAATCAATAATTGACACGACACAATTACTCATATTATTATTAGTATTATTGACAATGTCTAGAAAGTTCTGTCGAGAAAAAGGGTTAGGTTATTTAATTGCGCGCTAGTAAGAAGAAATCCTTATCGGAAACCCCCTCTTTCCTGGGAACAATCAGGTTGTCAATATTGTGAGTTATAATATTAATGATGAATAATTGATGAATAAATAGGTAGTGTTTTATTTGATTATTGGAAAATGCGAAATTGTTTTCTAAATGGTGTGTTTTTCTTAAGTTGGCAGATTGTTATTTTCTTTAGGTGGCTCCTCATTTGGCAAATTTTCTAAAAGGTGTGTCATTCATTTCTTTAATTTTTGGCAGAGTATGGTTTATTTTCTTTAGGTGGCCCCTCATTTATCAAAAGATGTGTCATTCATTTCATTAAGTTTTGGTAGAGTGTGGCTTATTTTCAAAGGGTGGCCCTTCAATGGCAAAACTTTCAAAAGAGAATACTGATGGGTTTGGAAACTCGTGACTAAAATTCCTAAATTAACGGAGGCTTTTCTCCTAACCTCACCTATAAAAGGAAGGCACATTCAGAAGATGAGATACACCAGAAGTACAAAAACTCTTTTACTTTAATATTTTGAGTATTTCTTTTGAGTATAAATATATTTTGAGTGTAACTAATAGTGCAAGTCTAACGACCCCAAAATTTAAATAATTTAACTCTCGACCTCGGTCGTTAACAATACATTCAACCTCTAATTTTACATCATTAAACGATAATACAACCATTAAAATTTGCGGAATAATTGAAATTTTCTATTACAAACTATTCTCGTTCCCAAAACTTTCAACCTTTACATCTAAATATGTCAAAATTATTTTAATACTACAAGAGTTTACATCGCAAGTTATATTACAATTCAACATTAATACATTATTCGGAACTTTAAACATAGTTCAACTAATAATAACTCAGCCATAGTGTATAAATCTTCGTGTATCACATCTGATTCATGTCTTTCAAGTAGTACATAACTTTACCTTGGATCCTTAACCTACAAAAGTGGTTATTTATAAGGTTGAGCTTGATAGCCCAATAAAATCTAACAATTTTCATGCATCACATAGCACATAATAACATACTCAACGTACATCTCGTAAACATTGGACTAATATAACATACATGCGGTAGTTCATATAACAAGTATAAAGATTGAGTTCCTTACTCAATCAACATTCATTAGTCAATCAACGTAATCATAAATTGACTTTAACATTTCTTTCTTTCAACATACATATAATACACCATGCTATTTGCAATAAAGATTTAAAATAATTCATCATCAAATTCACATAGCAAATAGGAACTGAAGACTTGCCTTGATCGTTGTTTACCAATAACAGTTTAACAACTTATAGTTATCTGCACTTCACGTGCCTTACATAATTATATAATCATACACATAAACTATTACTCACATAGCAACGCATAGTAGTTGTATTGTAAACTTTACTCTACATCTGATAACCTTTCTTATTATCAATACACAATATTCAATTTGATTGTGTTAACTTTTGACTTATATCTCACTGTATTACTTCTTAGGTCATACTTGAAGTTCATTCAAGTGTTTAGGTTTTGCTAGGACTACTTATTGGTTTTATATTAAACTCATTTCATATCTTATAATATTCATTTCATTTGACTTAAAACACTTTTTATGTTCATTAACACTTGACACGTAGTTTCGATGTTCATTCGTCACACGCCCGATTTGTCTCTCTTGTGTGTGCTTAGTATGCCTATACAACTTATCTAATACATCATATTAATGTTAAACATCATTATATTTACTAACATTCATATTTTATAACTTAGAACAACATCTTTTATCATCAGAAGCACTACACTTGCATACGCACCCGACGCCCTCCGATTGTCCCCGAAAACATAACAGTCCTAAAGATGGCCATTTTGACCCCTGTTCCCAACCTCAAATTGAAAAACGTTAGGAATAAAGGTTGTAGGTCTATTCTTCCTCGTTCCGAATCATCTTGAATTACATCAATCGGAGTTTGTATGAAAACGTTATGCTCATTTTAGTAAAACATGTCCAGTTAATTTTTTTTCCAAAATTTGAAAGACAACAAAACCCCTCAGCCGCGGCTGGGGTTTTTGTACTACAATAGCCAACTGGGGCTGGGGTACCATCTGCAAATTCGCAAATGAACACCACGAATACTACAGAAAGCCAAATTAGGCTTACAAACTCTTTTCTAACAACCATACCAACCTACCCAAGATGCAATATGTTTACTGAAACATAAACTAATGTTTCTAACACGTTTCTAACCACATAAATAACATAAACATCAAAATTATAACCTTTAATTTCACTATTTCTATTATTTCTTCTTCTTTTGACATTCATAGCGAAATTCCTCACTATGAATTCTTTTCTTAACCAAATTGATTCATTCAACTTGCATTCTTTTAAACGTTTTAACAACATCCATCATCAATTTAAGGTTTCCATCATGATTTCATAGCAATATTAATCTCAAAATTGACCAAAACTACATATATTAAACAAAACTCATACTCTTCATTCTTAACATGATTTCCATGAAATTGATAACTCTAAAATCGTTTATAGATGACATACCACAAATTAGACACACCTATAAACAAATATATCCTTATCCTTCATCAAACCAAACTAATTTTATAGAAACCTAATATTTGAGGTAAAACAAAAGTAGAGAGTTTTAAAGTTGGATTAATACCTTTTAATTTCTTGTTAACCCAATTAGATGATGAATAAGGTTATTTTCTTCTTGTTCTTCCAAAGCTCTTCTCCAATTCTCTCTCAAACTCTCTCTAGAGCTCTCTATTTTCTCTCTTCTTTCTTCCTTATGTTCTTTCTTAGGCATAAGCAAACACTTAACGTAAAACTAAAACAGATGCTAACGTAAAAACAAAACTGACGTATAACAATAAGGCTACTAAATGCATATCAGTTATTTTTATTTTAAATTTAAAAGACATAAGGCCTTGTTTGACAAAACCAATTAAAATAATGACTAATCATTCCTTAAGCCTTGTTTGGCAAAAAAAGATTAAAATAAGAATTTCAAAAGCTCTAAGACTTTGTTTGGTAAAACCAAATTAAAACTCTTTTAATTTATTTTCATAAGTCATTTATAATATAGTTTATTATCACACTTTATTTAAATAAATTCTCATATTCAAATTAAATTAAATCTAATAACACTTTATTAAATCAATTTACCACATAAACCAATACAATAAAATTATAATCTTCATTATTTTAATTTTATTTAATAAATTAACACATTACTTTAATTACTAAATTAAATTAAAACAACATTCTAGTAAACCATATAATTCTTAATAACTCTCTAATTTAGTTATTAAGTTAAATTAGAGTATTATCTCATAATTTAATTCATCACTCTTTTATCTTAATTAACTTAATTTCTATAACTCATGAATTATTTACTAACTAATAAATAATCCAACAAATATCCACTAAACAACAAACACATCTATTAAAAATATTTATTTAATTCAATAAATATTTGAAATTATAAATAAAATTCTGGATTGATACATTCTTCCACCCTTATAAGGATTCCATCCTCGGAATCACCAAAACCCTACCTTACTCAAGTTTTCATCAAATCTCTTCATTGAATAACTTCAACACCTTACCTTAATATAGGTTTTATATTTTTACTACATTTATTTCTTCAACAAATTCTAGGTTTTATTTCATAGATTTCACTCGAACTCAATTATATTTGAGTATTACATATTCTTTAACCCATTCATTTCTTTTTCTAAGGATCATTATCATAAACACTCGGGATATTACATTCACCATTTCTTCTAAAAATTTCGTCCTCGAAATTTTATTTATTAATCTTCATTTATTCAATCTAGCAAAATAGATTTTACGTTAATACCTTATTAATTCCTTGGGTTCTATAACCACTTTCGTTCCACAAAGATATTTCTACAATTATTAATTTTCTATTAAAAGTTTTACATTATTCTTTGATAACTCATCTCCTTCTAATTTCAAAATTTCTTTTCTCATTTATTCGATATATTCATCATTCAGTGTCACATTCTATGACTTACTTCATTCTAAGGAATATCATCCTTACCACATTCGCATTTTAGAATATCAAAAATCTTCCACAATTTCTCAATAATTAGGAAGCAGTATGAATAACTCAGGAATTTAAAAGGTTCTTGAATCATGCTGAGGGGTCACAAGACCTTGAACTTCGTCCACGGTTATAAGTATTTATTTTAACTTAAACCTAAATAGTCATTAGACTGTAGGGACTCCCGTACTTAGGGTGTTAAGCCCTTCGTACGATGTATTGTACACAAACATCTAAACGCATCGCGTAAAATATGTCCAAGGTTACAAGTAATCTTTCAAGTTTAACCTAACAGTCATTACTGTAGGGACTCCCGTACTTAGGTTGTTCAACCCTTTGTACCATATACTGTGCACAACATCTAAACGCTTTCGCATACTCCCCTATAAAAAGGTTGTTCACCTCAGCTTTTTAACACCTGAATCCGCACCAAAATAATTTGGTTTGGCATAACTTCTCAAGAAACGCTTGAACTGCATAAACATCTTTCAATATTTGTTTAGCTGAATCAAATATCATAGATTTCTATCAACAACTCGAACATCAATCGAAATAGTTTTATCCAATTCATATGGCATATTTTTCTTAGTTTAAAGAAAACTAAAAATCATTTTATGATGAAATGATTTCGTACTATCTAGATAATACGTTGAGGATTCAGTTATTATATGAATTTGTCATGCAACATCATACTATAGTGGGCTGACGATTTTATGATCACATCCAACACCAGGTTCAATTGCATTGATGACTTCCTCGTTTGTAAAATCAACATCATATTTAGTGATGCCTTATTGACTACGGAAAAAGAAACAAAATACATTTTGATATTTTTAACTCATTTGTGTCTAGCCGAAACAATTAGCATAGACATACGAATAATGATATTGTTTTTAAAACTCATTGGTTCCATCATTGGATCCAATGTTTTCAAGATAAAATGCAAACATCGGCATGAAGTCAATAAATTTTAAAAATCTAGCAAAGCTAGAAGGTTTAGAAAACTTATGTCTCCACCACCAACCCCACTTTCTATACTGTGACGACCCCATTATAGTTCATCAAACTTACCACACTTTGGAAGTTCAGGAACTTGCCACAATAATATGAGTTTAAGAACTTATCCTAGTTAGACCATAGGCGTCCATTCTCTGAGGGGTTCAAAACATACCATATTATTATGAGTCACAAACTTACCATATGCATAAGTTTTAAGAACCGTACCTAATCTTAATATCGTCTATCCTAACCTTAAAAGCCTCTAACTATCAAATATACACATGAGAAAAGAATCACCTTTCCACCACATATACATTGATAGCACGACACCGACATTCCAATGATTATCAATGTGATAAACCAAGTACATGCACAAAATCTCTGCCCATACAAAGGTTTGTACAACTTAGTCACCATATGTGTCCTCAATTGAAATCCCCACCTAACATTACATTACTTTTAACAACTTACCCTTAACTTGCTCAATAAGAATTCCTCATATCACATTATCTATAACTCCTCGTGAGTTTATCTCGTACTATATCCTAGTACATTATCTTCATAGCATCAAGCTATAATTATTCAAACATTACAGACCATCTTTCTTTTATAACTTAAACAGATCACGTCATGATCTTATTCTATAATCATCTCCCTTAAAAGTCTTTTCTTAACTCGTGATTGTTTTATTTTACGATCCTCTTTCTTTCCTTTTTCATCATTTACGATCTCATTTATGCTTTTAATCTTACATACTTTGTCTATTCATCATTATTCGTTATCTTGGCTATTGGAGTTAGGTAACTCCCATTTCTTATCTTTACATCTCTTCAAGATTCTTTTTTGAATTCTCTTGTTTATATAACAATTCTTCCTTTAAGAATTTCTAACTTCATTTACATTGCTCAACATTTCATTCAAATTCCACATTTTCATCATACGTATCCATTTTCTATACTTGGTACAGATCGAGTCTCTAATAGTTTCAATATGGTACGCTGAGTGGTTTCCCACAAACATCCAATAAACTAGGTTCCGAGTTACTAGTTTGTATATACCTCCGCTCTATAATGGAATCGTTTAGCCCATATACCATACATTAACTAATAAAGAGTACGATTGTACCATACTTAAATATAACTTTTTATTCTTAACTTCTTTATCAATCTCTTCTTATAGACATTATCTATTTATTATCACCTTACATCCTTATTATTGGAGTTGGGTAACCCCACATTCATATTCCTTATAACTCTGTGAGATTCTTCTTTGAATCCTTTCACGCATGTTTTAATCCCATCTTTATAAATTTCTTATATTACTTATTGTTCAAACTCTATCTGAACTTATTCTTTTATTATCTTCACCTTTCTTCTCTAAGGTTATAGCCTAAGGTTTCTATTAGCTTTGATACCAACTGTAACGACTCCAAAGTTTAAATAATTTAATTCTCGATCTCGGTCGTTAATAATACATTCAACCTTTAATTTTACATCATTAAACGATAATACAACCATTAAAATTTGGTAAATAATTAAAATTTTCTATTACAAACTATTCTCGTTCCTAAAACTTTCAACCTTTAAATCTAAATATTTCAGAATCATTTTAATACTACAAGAGTTTACATCGCAAACGATATTGCAATTCAATATTAATACATTTTTCGGAACCTTAAACATGGTTCAACTAATAATAACTCAGTCATAGTGTATAAATCTTCAAGTTTGACATCTGATTCATGTCTTTCAAGTAGCACATAACTTTACATTGGATCCTTAACCTACAAAGTGGTTATTTGCAAGGTTGAGCTTGATAGCCCAGCAAAATCTAACAGTTTTCATGCATCACATAGCATATAATAACATGCTCAACATATATCTCGTAAACATTGGACTAATATAACATACATGCGGTAGTTCATATAACAAGTATAAAGATTGAGTTCCTTACTCAATCAATATTCATTACTCAATCAACGTAGTCATAAATTGACTTTAACATTTCATTCTTTCAACATACATATAACACACCATGCTATTTGCAATAAAGATTTAAAACAATTCATCATCAAATTCACATAGCAAATAGGAATTGAAAGACTTGCCTTAATCATTGTTTACCAATAACAGTTTAACATCTTACAGTTATCTGCACTTCACGTGCCCTACACAATTATATAATCATACACATAAACTATTAGTCGCATAGCAACGTATAGTAGTTGTAATGTAAACTTTACTCTACATATGATAACCCTTCTTATTATTAATACACAATGTTCAATTTGATTGTGTTAACTTTTGACTTACATCTCACTGTATTACTTCTTAGGTCATATACTCGAAGTTCATTCAAGTGTTTAAGTTTTGCTAGGACTACTTATTGGTTTTATATTAAACTCATTTCATATCTTATTTGACTTAAAACACTTTTTACGTTCATTAACACTTGACACGGCGTTTCGACGTTCATTCGTCACACGCCCAATTTGTCTCTCCTGTGTGTGCTTAGAGCATTCACAACAGTTTCCTTATCTTTATCCCTACTCTGCAGTATTATTGGGTCATTTGAAAAATAGAGATTCAATTTTTTTACTATGTACCCAACAGGTTCATTATATTGATTCCTTAAATAAAAAATTTAAAAGTTAAAAGTTAAAATTTCCAATAGTCAAAATATCAAATTAATAATAATCTTATAATTTATAAAAGAGAGAGTATAATTTATCAATTATATTTCACTGTAAAATAATTTTTATTTTATTTTAAATTTTAAGTAATTTATGAAGTGAGTATTGAATGGATTGTAGCTGCAAATGTACATAAGATTAATATTAACTTTTAAAAAGTTAATTTGTGATATTTTAAATTTAAATTTAATACGATTCATTTAAATTTTGAAAATAATAAATTTTATAATTATTATTATTTTTATAATATTTATAATTATATTGACATAAATTAAATAAATTTATATCAGTTTTAAATTTCAATACGTTTGAAATTAATTTTTAAAATATAAGTCAATATTAAGTTTATAATTTGAAAATAAAGTAGTAAAAAAATGTCAAGATGTGTATGATTGATGAGTTGTCCACTTAAATGATGGTGATATAGAGAATGGTCTTTTGACTCTCTCACTCTGGGAAATAAAATCCTATATAGGGATTAAAATAGAGAGTCAAATAAGGATAAAGAAGCTGTTGGATAATGATTTGTTGATGTATTCTTCAAAATTGGGGATAGAGAGTTAATTATAGAAAATGTTGTTAATACTCTTAGTATGCCTATACAACTTATCTAATGCATCATATTAATGTTAAGCATCATTATATTTACTAACATTCACGTTTTATAACTTAGAACAACATCTTTTATCGTCAGAAGCACTACACTTGCATACGTGCATGCCCAACGCCCTGCGATTATCCCAAAAACATAATAGTCTTAAAGATGACCATTTTGACCTCTGTTACCGACCTCAAATTGAAACACTTAAAGAATAAAGGTTGTAGGTCTATTCGTCCTCGTTCCGGATCATCTTGAATCACATCAATCGGAGTTCGTATGAAAATGTTATGCTTATTTTAGTAAAACATGTCCGGTCAGTTTTTTTTCCAAAATTTGAAAGACAGACTACCCCCCAGCTGGGTCTGGGGTTTTTGTACTACAATAGCCAGCCGAGGCTGGGTTACCTTCTGCAAATTTGCGAATGAACACCATGAACACTACAGATAGCCAAATTAGGCCTACAAACTCCTTTCTAACAACCATACCAACCTACCCAAGGTGCAATATATTTACAGAAACATAAACTAATGTTTCTAACACGTTTCTAACCACATATAAACAACATAATCATCAAAATTACAACCTTTAATTTTACTATTTCTATTATTTCTTCTTCTTTTGACATTAATAGCGAAATTTTTCATTGTGAATTCGTTTCTTAACCAAATTGATTCATTCAACTTGCGTGCTTTTCGTTTTTAAACGTTTTAACAACATCCATCATCAATTTAAGTTTTCCATCATGATTTTATAGCAATATTAATCTCAAAATTGACCAAAGCTACATATATTAAACAAAACTACATATATTAAACAAAACTCATATTTTTCATCGTTAACATGATTTCCATGAACTTGACAATTCTAAAATCGTTTATAGACGACATACCACATATTATACACACATATAAACAAATATATCCTTATCCTTCATCAAACCAAACTAATTTTATAGAAACCTAATATTTTAGGTAAACAAAAGAGAGAGTTTTAAGGTTGGATTAATACCTTTTGATTCCTTCTTAACCCAATTAGATGATGAATAATGTTATTTTCTTCTTGTTCTTCCAAATCTGTTGGGAGACTGCTATTTAAATTTGATGTTTAAAGTAAATATTCATGATTATATTTAAAGTCCTTCGAGGATTATATGTACAAGGACTTAGTGGTCGATCAAAATTTTTAGGTTGATCTAAGATTTTAATGTTTATCATTCTGTAAATGAATGTATAGATGAAGAGATCAAAGCTATTAGGTTGATATATATCTTGAGATGTAATAGATTGGCTTCAACAAAATTGTAGTCTATTGAGCTGATCAAGAGATTGCAGAAGCCAAGGCAGAATCGTAGAGCATCAAGAAATCGTAGTGTGTCTGCCTTGAAGGGCCTCTCCTGGAATCGTATAGTGGTCCAAATGTTTGTCGATGCCAACTCAGAGATCGTAGTGTGCACTCGAAAACGTAGAGTCTGCAAGACAAGCAAGTGAAGATCGTAGTGTGCCAGTCCTTAAGAGAAATCGTAGTGTTCTCATTTGCTAGTATTGGATCAAGCACCAAGATGGCAAGATACCACGATCAGAATCGTAGAGCATCATCTGCATGTGTCAGAAGTATCGAGCCTTGCCCATTTGTTTAAGGATAAAACCCAACAAATGTGGAATGAAGTATAAACGTTGAAGTTCTCGGTAGTCCCAATGACACAAAAGATATCCTTAGTATACAACAAAGAAACGTATTGAAGAAGCTAAGGAAAGTACTATGGGTCAGCAGAAAACACCTTTTCAGGTGTTAGGTGAGATAGTAGTCTGCTGTGTCAATGGGCCAGACTGTAAATCAGAAGTTGTGCAAAAAGCATCCATCAAAGCTCAGAAATGTCAAACACATTTAATGCTTCAACGGATACATTTCAAACACCACATATATGCAAAAGAACAGTAGATGATTCAATAAAGCAAGCATTGAACAAAAAAGGCTGAAGAACACTCAATACTCAACTCTACGATCTAAAAAGAGAAAGCTTTCTCAGCTACTCAGTTCTTTCGAATAAAAGCTTAATGACAACTAAGTAGCACCATTCAAGAACTAATCAACTACTATCAAGTGAAATAAGAAGTTCCAAGTTAGAAGTACTTGAAGAGTTGTAAGTGAACTGTGAAGAACCAAGTGTGCTGGACTTGAAGAGTTCAAAAGTGAACTGAGAAATGCCAAGACTGCTGGTCTTGAAGGAATCCGTGTGATTCAGAAAGTGTAAAAGATATCCTTAGTTGATTTCCCACACGAGGAGTAGAAGAGTGGACTAGGAGCTTTAAGTGCTCTTAACCACTTAAAATTGATGTGTCTCTTACATTTTTGCAATAACTGCTATAACTGTTATAACCGTCTCACTCTCATTAACTCACTATATCTTTAAGGGAGAACAAACAAATCTTAATTTCACTGTGTTTAAATCATTATTAAAACTAACAAAGTATTTCGAAAAGAATTTAAAATATCTATTCAACCCCCCTTATAGATAACTATTGTGCCTCTAGGAACTAACATTGGTATCAGAGCAGGTTCTATCAAATAGCCTACAAAGCTTAAGTTGATCCAATGACACATCTGATAAGCGAATCAAAGACTGGAGGAGGCAGCAAGCCACCCATGTGCAACAAAGACAAGTTCGCTAACTGGAAAGTTCGTATGCAAGCATACATGGATTCAATAGATGAAGATCTATTTGAAACTATTCAGAATGAGCCCTACATTCCTACAAAGCTTGCACCAACTACAGATGACCCAAACAAAATTCAGATCAAGGTCAAAGAAGAATGGACAGACAACGAAAAGAAAGCTGTTCAACTCGACAAAAAGGCCAAGAACATTTTGTTCCAATCTTTAGAAGATGATCTGTTCGAAAATGTGGTCAATAGCAAAACAACAAAGGAGGTTTTGGAAGCATTGCTCATCATGCATGAAGGAACTGAAGAAGTCAGAGAAAATAAGCAATCTCTTTTGACTCAGCAATATGAGATGTTTGCACACGTTCAAGGAGAAAAAGTCACTTTCAGCTATAAATGATTCAATGTACTGCTCAACTCTCTCCAAGCCTATAGAAAGATCTATCCAAATATAGATCTAATCATAAAGTTCATGAGAGCTTTACCTAGCAAGTGGGATGCCAAAACCACTGCCATCAAAGAATCAAAGAATCTCCATGAAATGACTGTTCAACAATTATATGGCAACCTTCTTACATATGAACTGGAGCTGACTCAACCAGCAGAAACTCTATTTGAAGGAAGAAAGAAGGATATAGGGGTTGCTCTCAAAGCAACTGAAAACATCTCCAAAGCCAATACTGAAAATGACTCTGAATATGATGAAGATGATGATGAGGACTTTGCAATGCTGGTGAAAAGACTCAGAAGGTTCATGCGTCAAGGCAGAATCAGCAAACCAAAGAAAGTCAACAACTATAGCAGCCATGAGCAGATAAATGACCTATGCTACAATTACAAGAAGTCTGGTCATTTCATTGCAAACTGCAACAAACCTCTTAGAGAAGAACTAAAGAAGAAATCACATTCAAAGAAGGAATTTAAAGGCAACAAAAGGCTTCAGAAGAAAAACAACGGTCTTGTAGCTGGAGGATCATGGAGTGACTCAGACAACGACTCAACTCCCGAATCTGGAGATGATGAAGATCCTAAAATGGCAAATCTTTGCCTGATGGCCAAGCATGCAAAGGATAAAAAGAACTCAAACATTCACGAAGTATAGATGAGGTATTTGACTTTAACTATCATGATGTAGACATTGATGATTTAAGAACTGCACTACATGGCATAACATCTGATTTGCATCAATACATGAAATGGTTCAGAGTTCTGTTCAAAGATTATTCACTTCTTCAAAAAGAGAAAGAGAAAGTTCAGAAAGAACTAGAAATAGCCCTTCTAAGCACTAAATCTCTCTCCAAGTTTGAAGCAGAGAATAAGCTCTTAAAATAAACCAATGAGCTCAATGCACAGAGAGAGTCAAGTCTAACCTCTAAAATTGAGAAACAAGAAAGGAAAATCTCTACATGGAATAAATCATCTTCATCCACGGACTCCCTGATTTCTAATCAGAGAAGTGCCTCTAACAGAACATGTTTAGGCTTTGGGGAATCCACCTCAGAGTCATATGTGGAAAAGATAAAGAAAACTAGCCCTAGTAATGCTTCAAGTTTCAGTAGAGGCATTATATTTATGAAATCCTCATAGAAGGAAGAACTAGTCTAACCCTGCTCTTTTGATTCAATCCATATTCCAAGGAATAAAGGATCTCATGTTGGCCTGGGTTTCAGAAAAGAGAAGAGTAACCCATCCACTACTTTCTAACCTCGACGGATCGTAGAGTTGAGTAAAATCAACTTAACGAGCGAACTAGGAAGGAACAGTAGAGGCAAGGTACACTCCTCATAAATCATGAAACACAAGGATACATGGAAGAAGGAGAACCAGTTTAAAAAAAAGATGGCTGAAAACCCATATAAGTCCAAATGGAGGAAGAATCCACATACACACACAAGTATGCATCATATTAGATGTTTTGTGTGAAATAAAGTTGGTCACAAGGCTGCAATATGCTATCATAATCCTATGCATATAAGACCCAAAATCAAGCAGATTTGGGTTCCCAAGGGTACTAACAAAGTAGGACCCATGCAAGTATGGGTACCAAAATGATAGTTTAATGTTACCTCAGGAACAAAGCTCCATGATCATAACCTGGTATCTAGATAGTGGATGCTCAAGGCATATGACTGGGAACAAAGCCCTTCTGTCTAACTACGTAGAGAAGGAGGGTCCTTCAGTCATATTCGGAGACAATGGCTCTGGCAAGACAAGAGGATATGGCTTAACTGGGAATGGTGCAATGTCCTTCACTAAATAAGCCTATGTGGAAGGACTACAACACACTCTTCTAAGCATAAGCCAACTCTGAGATAAGGGTCATCAAGTCACATTCCTCAACAATCAATGTCAAGTCAGAGATTTGAAGACATCCGACATAAAGCTGACCGGAACAAGAGAAGGAAATGTCTACACTATAAATATTGATCAACTAAGCTCAGACGAGACAATATGCTTTCTGGCTAAAGCATCTGAAGAAATGAGCTGGCTATGACATAGAAGACTGTTTCATCTCAACTTCAAAAGCATGTCTAAACTGGCCTCCAAAGATCTAGTTGCAGGCTTACCCAAGTTCAGATTCGTCTAAGAAAGGCCGTGCAATGCCTGTCAGCTTGGAAAGCAGACTAGAAGCTCATTTAAGAGCAAAACTGCCAACTCAATTGACAAGCCCCTGTAGCTGCTTCACATGGATCTATTTGGGCCAATTTCAATAACAAGACTTGGAGGGAAGAGATACTCACTAGTCATAGTGGATGATTACACCAGGTTCACATTGGTGTTCTTTCTAAACTCAAAAGATGAAACGAGCTCCCAACTAATCAAAAAGTTCAGACTAGTGATGAATGAGAAAGGGGATAAAATCAAGGCTATACGGAGTGATCATCGTAGAGAATTTGACTTCTCTGAGATGGGCCAGTTCTGCACAGATAATGACATCATTCACAACTTCTCAGCTCCACGAAATCCTCAACAAAATGGAGTAGCTGAGAGAAAGAACAGAACGTTGATAGAGGATGGAAGAACTCTACTAGCAGCAGCCCATCTGCCTGAATACTTCTGGGCATAAGTTGTCAACACTGCATGTTACACTCAGAACAGATTACTGATACACTCTACGATTAAGAAAAATCCCTACGAACTATGGAAAGGAAGAAAGCCAAATGTCAGCTACTTTCATGTATTCGGTTGTGCATGCTACATTCTCAACAATGGAAAAGAGTATCTGACAAAGTTCCAACCCAAGTCAGATGAAAGAATCTTTCTCAGATATGCCACAGACAGTAAGGCTTATAGAGTGTTCAACAAAAAGACACTGAGTGTTGAAGTCTCGATCCACATCATTTTTTATGAAACATACTTGAACAAAACTGTGTCTCAAGACACTACGAACGATAGTTCAGACACTACGAACGAGGTCGTTGAGCTTAACACCATGATCGTAGTTCAAGACAATGAAATCGTTGAGCAAGGAAATGAGATCGTAGAGAGGTCTACTCAGGACAACGAACCTCCACATCAAGAAGCAAAAATTGATCTTGAAGGTCTCAGACAAGAAGGCATCAGGACAGATGTTCCAATAAGAAATAGATTGGAAAGAGATCACACTCAAGATTTAATCATTGGAGACCCAAATGCAAGAGTAAAAACAAGAGCCGCCACCCTAAATGAGTGTTTCTATTTGAGCTTCCTGTCACAAATGGAACCAAAGAAGATAGAAGGTAATATAGAAAGGTCCATCAACAGAACAAAGGATCATCCAGTGATGACAAAGTTCAATAAATCAAAGCAATCTCTCTGTCAAGCGTCTCAGGAACAAACCTAACCCTTAGTTCACTCTAAGAGGTTGGCCCTTCCTGAGCTACCTTAATGATGAGTAGGTTTTATACCTATGAATCCGATATTATTGAACTTAATTATTGTTATCTTTAATTGTTTTTAGTGTCTTTTTATGTGTTTTGTGTTTATTTGTTGTAGGTTGGAGCTGGAGGGACAAATTGGTCATTTCGGAGAAGAAAAAGGTCAAAAATCATGAAAATTAAAGCTGAGTGGCATTTTTGTAATTACGAGATCCTGGTCAAGCGCCTAGGCGCTTGGAAATGGCCTATGTTGAGCGCCTAGGCGCTCCAGTGCGGAAAAAGGAGCATTTTTCTATTGCCAAGTGGGTTTTTGAAGCTAAAGAGGAGTCTGAATGAGGGCTGAGACCAATACAAATAGGAGAAGACTTTAGAAAAGACGTATCACTTAATTTTTCAAGAGATTTGCAGAGAGAACAAGGAAGAAAAACACAAAGGAGAATTGCAAAGGCTAAAGATCTAAGAGAGAGTATTGGAGCAAATTCAGAGTTTCTTCTTCTCTTCTCTAGTTTTATTTTTTGTAATTATCTGGGATGTTTGGATTATTAATTTGGATGATGTTTTTCTTTATTATTATTATGAACTAAATTTTAATTAAGATTGCAACAGAACTTGGTATGTAGTTTAAATTGCAAGCTTCCCATTGAATGAAAGTTAGTTTTTATTGAATTGTTTATTATATCTTATGTTTAATGATTAATTGTTTGGCCAACAATTACTGTGATAATTTATATAAAATTGGAAGATGGAGTTTAGATTGAGATCTGGATATGATAACAATCTGTTCATATAATATGAATAGGGTTAATATGATTAGCGTGTAGGATAGGAATATACCTATGTGTCTTTTGTATCCATTGAAAGAATTTATGCGTAAACCCTAATTAACTTGATTCACATAGGAATATAGTGAGTTGATTAACTGGGGTGTTCCTTATAATTTCGCATCTTAAAGATTGGATTTAGGAGGATTTGTTCACGTGTCTTTGGAAGAAGTGCGTGAATATTCATAAAGCATTCTTGGATAATGATTCATATTAATTGATTTATTTTAAATGGGAAGTAAGTTAGTTTAAATGAAATACCAAGGGAAGTTGTAATCTTAACCTGTTAAATCTGCAGTTATTCTTGTGAAATTTTGATTTTAATTATTAGTTTGTTAAGTTTAATTTTCAAATCATAACAAAATTTTCGTAGTTTAAAATAGGATTAAATGCATTAGAGTTAGTAATTGATAAATATTAGTCTATTTCCTCGTGGGAACGATATCCTTGCTTGCTGAATATTACAATTGAACGCGTATACTTGCGTGGTAAAGTAC
Source organism: Panax japonicus (assembly GCA_020205505.1). Classification (NCBI taxonomy): domain Eukaryota; kingdom Viridiplantae; phylum Streptophyta; class Magnoliopsida; order Apiales; family Araliaceae; genus Panax; species Panax japonicus. Next base: position 19,217,099 of record CM035105.1, read on the forward strand.
TATTAAAAATTAGGCAACAAGTTTTTGGCGCTGTTGCCGGGGAAATTAGTTTAATATTTTGTCATTATTGATTTTTATAGCGTTAATCTTAATTTAAACTTTTTCTTTTCTGTTCTATTCAGGTGTTCTTGACTAGTGTATGCAAACACGATCGAAGAAGCCAGATTTATTGCCTCACGAGGACGACATCGAGAAAAAATTTCAGCGGTTGCGTAAGTGGGTTAAAGAAACCAAAGAGGCACTTGATAAGAAAGATACTATGGTTGAAGAAGAGCAAAAAGCACTGCGGGATTATGCTACACCGCGGGTTACTGAAATTCAGTCGAGTATTACGAGGCCTGCCATTACTGCTACAAGTTTTGAGATAAAACCAGGGACAATACAGATGATTCAAAATTCATGTCAGTTTGGAGGGTTACCAAATGATGATCCGAATGATCACATAGTCAGCTTTATAGAAATTTGCGATACTTTCAAGTACAATAATGTGTCAGAGGATGCAATAAGGCTAAGGCTATTTCCATTTACTCTCAGAGATAAGGCTAAGAGTTGGCTCCATTCACTACCACCAGGCTCGATTACTACATGGAATGATCTCGCCCAGAAATTTCTTGCAAAGTTTTTCCCGCCTGCAAAAACAGCAAAGTTGCGGAACGATATCTTCTCTTTCGTTCAGCACGATTCAGAATCACTATATGAAGCTTAGGAGAGATTCAAAGACTCATTGCGAAAATGTCCACACCATGGGATTCCTAAATGGCTTCAGGTGCAAACTTTTTATAACGGTTTATTCAGCACAGTGAGATCGAGTATAGATGCTGCAGCAGGAGGAGCTATTATGGCCAAGAATTGTGATGAGGGGTATCAGTTGCTTGAAACCATGGCAGCTAATAATTATCAGTGGCCAACAGCAAGAACAACTCAGCCAAGGACAGTCGGGGTGTATGAAGTGGATGCGATGACAACATTTTCAGCTCAAGTGACAGCTCAGATTTCTGCTCTTACAAAGAAGATAGATGCACTTGGGGTACAACCAGTTCAGAAAATGGAAACGATTTGTGAAATATGTGCGGGTAACCACTCAAGTGATCAATGCGCAATAAATCCTGAGTCAGTCCAGTTTGTTTCCAATTATAACAGGCAGCAGGGAAGTTATTCAAACAACTACAATTCAGGAGTGAGAAACCACCCGAATTTTTCTTGGAGTAATAATCAGTCACATGCTCAAGCTCCAAGGCAATCATATCCACCTGGATTTCAGCCACATCAACAATCTCAACAACACCCACAACCTCATCAACCTGATAAGTTATCACAAATGGAAGAATTGTTGGCAAGATTGGTAACTCAGTTTGAAGCCACAACGAAAAACCAATCAGCTGCAATAAAGAATCTTGAGAACCAAATGGGGCAGATAGCTAATGCTTTGAATACTAGAACTCCAGGTTCTTTACCTAGTGATACGGAGAAAAATCCAAGGAATGATGGAAATGAGCACTGTAAGGCAGTTACACTCAGAAGTGGGAAGGAGTTGACTACAGATCTGGACGGATACAAGAAAATAATTTCTGCTGAGGATGGTGAACAAGGGCGTGGAAATTCGGAAAGTAAATCTGGGGAAAAAGTTGTGAAAAAACAACAAGAAGATAAGCAAACAACAGTCGTACCACCTGTGTCGTTTCCTCAAAGATTTCAAAAGAAGAAATTAGATAGACAATTTTCAAAATTTTTAGAAGTGTTCAAAAAGCTGCAAATCAACATTCCATTCGCAGATGCTTTAGAACAAATGCCTAGTTATGCAAAATTCATGAAAGATATTTTAGCAAGAAAGAGGAAGCTAGGGGAGTTTGAAACTGTAGCGTTGACAGAAGAATGTAGTGCAATTCTGCAAAGAAAGTTACCACCGAAGTTGAAGGATCCGGGTAGCTTCACCATACAATGCACGATTGGGCCCCAGTTCTTTAACAGATGTTTGTGTGATTTGGGTGCGAGTATTAACTTGATGCCGCTTTCGATCTACACTCAGTTGGGATTACCAGCACCAAAGCCAACAAATATCTCTTTACAACTCGCAGATAGATCAGTGACATACCCTAGGGACATTGTGGAAGACATATTAGTGAAGGTGGACAAATTCATATTTCCAGCTGACTTCATTGTGTTGGACTACGAAGAGGATAAAGACATACCCATTATCCTTGGAAGACCGTTTTTAGCCACTGGAAGGACATTAATTGATGTACAAAAGGGAGAGTTAACAATGAGAGTTCAAGATGAAGAAATAACATTTAATGTTTTTAAGGCTATGAAATTTCCGAAGGGAGAGGAAGAGTGCTTAAGAGTTGATCTAATGAAGAAGCAACTAAAGAGGTATTTAGTGAATCTGTGATTGAAGACCCTCTTGAAACCACATTGGTTAGTGAAAATTTATTTGATGATTCAACTGTGTTAGAATGGGTTCAAATGTTAGATTCAACTCCGAAGTTCACACGATGTTTACAAAAATTTAAACCTCTGGATTATCGGGGAAAGCTAGATGAAAAGGTGACATCCTCCTTAGAAGAACATCCTACCTTGGAACTTAAGCCATTGCCTAATCACCTCCGGTACGCCTACCTTGGTTCTTCTTCCTCCTTACCAGTCATTATTTCTGCATCACTTGATAAGGTTCAAGAAGAAAAGCTACTAAGGGTACTTCGACAATACAAGACTGCTCTTGGATGGACTCTTGCAGATATCAAGGGGATAAGTCCATCAATTTGTATGCATAAGATTTTGTTGGAAGATGAAGCGAAACCGACTATTGAACAACAACGAAGACTCAATCCCATCATGAAGGAAGTCGTTAAAAAGGAGATCATTAAATGCTTGGATGCGGGAATTATCTACCCTATCTCAGATAGCTCATGGGTAAGTCCGGTTCAATGCGTGCCAAAGAAAGGGGGAATGACAGTAGTTGCGAATGAGCATAATGAATTGATCCCAACTCGAACAGTTACGGGTTGGCGGGTGTGTATGGATTACAGAAAGTTGAATAAGGCCACTCGTAAGGACCATTTTCCTCTACCATTCATAGATCAGATGTTGGATAGGCTTGCAGGGCACGAGTATTATTGTCTCTTGGATGGATACTCAGGCTATAACCAGATTGCCATTGCACCCGAGGATCAGGAGAAAACAACATTCACATGCCCATATGACACCTTTGCTTTTCGCAGAATGTCTTTTGGGTTATGTAATGCGCCAGCGACATTTCAACGGTGTATGATGGCTATTTTTTCCGATATGGTAGAACAAAATCTTGAGGTATTTATGGATGATTTTTCAGTTTTTGGGGATTCGTTTGATTGTTATTTGGAAAATCTCACACTCGTGCTCAAACGGTGTATGGAAACGAATTTGGTTTTAAACTGGGAGAAATGTCATTTTATGGTGCAAGAGGGGATAATCTTGGGTCATCGAGTATCATCAAAAGGAATTGAGGTTGATAGAGCTAAAATCGAAACCATTGAGAACCTGCCACCACCTATTTCTGTAAAGGGTATTCGAAGTTTTTTGGGACACGCTGGTTTCTATAGAAGATTTATAAAAGACTTCTCCAAAATCACAAAACTACTTTGCAATCTTTTGGAGAAGGATGTCCCATTCAACTTTGATCAAGCATGCCTGGAAGCTTTTGATGTGTTGAAGAAGAAACTTGTTACCGCACCTGTAATCATAGCGTCAGATTGGAATATCCCGTTCGAATTAATGTGTGATGCTAGCGACTTTGCGATTGGCGCAGTTCTTGGCCAACGAAAGGATAAAATTTTTCATGCTATATACTATGCTAGTAAGACATTGACGGATGCTCAACTAAATTATACCACTACCGAGAAAGAGCTATTAGCAGTTATTTATGCATTTGATAAATTTCGCTCATATTTGATTGGGACAAAGGTGATTGTGTTTACAGATCATTAGGCAATTAAGTACTTAATAGCAAAGAAAGACGCGAAGCCGAGATTAATTAGATTGATATTATTGCTACAAGAGTTTGACTTGGAGATCCGGGACCGAAAAGGAACAGAAAATCAGGTTGCTGATCATTTATCACGGTTAGAGAATTCAGAACTAAAGAAAAATGATACAACAGTGATCAACGAATTTTTTTCGGATGAACAACTATTTGCGGTAAGGATGGATACACCATGGTATGCAGATTATGTAAATTTCATTATCAGTAAGGTGTTTCCGCCAGATTTGACAAGCCAGCAGAAGAAGAAATTTCTCCATAATGTGAAACAGTATTTATGGGATGAGCCATTTTTATTTAAACAATGTGGCGATCAAGTAATAAGAAGGTGCGTCCCAGAAGTTGAAATGGAGAATATTCTATACCAATGTCATGCATCTGACTATGGTGGACATTTTGGGGGAGAAAGAACGGCAGCTAAAGTGCTTCAATGTGAATTTTTCTGGCCAACACTCTTTAAAGATGCCCGTGTGTTTTCATTAAAATGTGACAGATGCCAAAGAGTTGGTAATATATCAAAGCGACACGAGATGCCACTTAACATGATCCTCGAAGTCGAATTATTTGATGTTTGGGGCATTGACTTCATGGGACCATTTCCACCATCTTTTTGTAACTCCTATATACTTCTAGCGGTGGACTACGTTTTGAAGTGGGTAGAAGCTATAGCATCGCCCACCAATGATGCGAAGGTTGTGATTAAGTTCATTCGGAAGAATATTTTCTCTAGATTTGGCACTCCTCGCGCAATCATTAGTGATGAAGGCACGCACTTCTGTAATAAGCAGTTCTCAGCTATCCTCGCTAAGTATGGAGTCACTCATAAGATAGCTACTGCTTACCATCCACAAATAATGGTCAAGCCGAGGTATCTAACCGAGAAGTGAAACGAATCCTCGAGAAGATAGTGAATCCTAGTCGGAAAGATTGGTCTAGCAAGTTAGACGATGCTTTATGGGCATACCGTACAGCTTACAAAACTCCGATAGGGATGTCTCCGTACAGGTTAGTTTATGGGAAGGCATGCCATCTTCCAGTTGAACTCGAACACAGTGCTTATTGGGCAATTCGGAAGTTAAACTTTGATATGTCTGCTGCGGGGGAGAAGCGCCTCTTACAATTGAATCAAATGGATGAATTCAGACTCCAATCGTATGAGAACGCGAAGTTATATAAAGAAAAGATTAAGAAGTGGCATGATGAGAAAATTTTGGAAAGAAAGTTTGAAGCAGGGCAAACAGTGTTATTATACAATTCAAGGCTTAAACTGTTTCCTGGAAAGTTGAAATCTCGTTGGTCAGGGCCATTTATTATTACAAAAGTTTATCCTCATGGAGCTGTGGAGGTGGAAGTCCCGAATTCCAAACATAATTTTAAAGTCAACGGTCAAATATTGAAGCACTACTATGGGGGTTGTGTTGATCGTGAAAAGACATCAGTCAACCTTGCTGATTAGAACAGAGGAGAAAGTCAGGCTGAAGACTATAAACCAAGTGCTAACTGGGAGGCAACCCAGGAATTTTTATTGTTATTTGCTATTTTTACTTTTATTAATTTGCTCTGCTATTAGTTTATTTAGTGGTTAAACTTTTATAGTTTAGGATTTGTTACATCCATCGTTCTCTAACAGATATTCAATTTATTGTAGGAAAGGAGGCCAAGCATTTATGATCTTAATAAGTTGAATGTCCACTCGTCAAAATCTCAAATTTCTAATCAATTCCGCAAATTTTGGTGTGGAAGGAAACACGTTATTGGAGGTATGGCATACAAGAAGCGTAAAACACCAAAACAAGCACTGTACACTGGCCAAGCGCCTAGGCGCTCCAGACAAGCCAAGACCAAGCGCCTAGGCGCTCCAAGTCAGTACCAAAAACGCAACACAAGCGCCTAGGCGCTCATCTTCAAGCCAAACCAAGCGCCCAGGCACTCCAAGTCATTTTAGCATTCTGCAGCCAAGCGCCTAGGCGCTCCAGACAGTGCAAATTCAAGCGCCTAGGTGCTCCAACAGAAAAAAAAGAAGCCCTAATAGGGCTAAACTCTTCCAAACCCAAATCAAACACATTCTTGCTCTCCTACTCCAACTCAAACTCACTCAACTCTCAACCCTCCTCTAATCTAGCCACAATAATCATCTTTTTCTTGTGAAATCCTAATCAAACACTAAACCTCCTACCCAAACTAAGGCACTTAAGCTCCATCTTGTCATCCTTCTTCACCAAATCGGGCACCAACTTACATTCAAGCCACATCTATCTAAAGGATTCAAAGCTCAAATTGCTCATCCAACTTTGATTGAAACATCATATTTGGCTATAACCAAGTAAGTACACAAGATTTTATTGCAAATTATTTGGATTCACTTGGATAATAGCTATGTTAGTACTTTGAAGCTAGTTTCTATCATTGTGTTGGCTCAAGTGGGTGTGGGTACTCTTAATTGTTGTATTGCCTTGGAAGTATAGTGTGCTTAGTAATTGACAAATTTGGTGAAAATTAAGTCTGGGGGAGTGCATACCAATAGTGTTCAAAATCTGTGCACACCAAGTGTTCGATAATTTGTCACAAAGAGGATTTGGCTATCCTAAGTCACTGAGTATAATTTGGTTTGGCAAGAACATATTAGATAAGACTATGGCTACTAAGAGACAAAGAGGAGAGACTTCGGGCACTTCGCAAAAGTTTAGTGCAGTGAATGTTCAGAATTTTAGTGCAGCATTCCTAGAAATGTTTGCCTGCATGAATCCAGGTGCCGCTCCCTACGACTTTCCACCATTGTCTGTGTACCCCCCAGATGAAGAAGAAGAAGAAGAGGAGGAGGATACTAACGAGGAATAAAGCTTCTATCTTTCAGGGAAGTCCTCAGTGCTTAATTTCTTAAATTTTGTTTCTTATATACAATGAGTACATTGCATCGGTTAAGTTTGGGGGTGTAATTTTCCAGCTCCAGTTCATGTATGTAGTATTCATCTAGTGCATTCATATAGTATTCAGTTAATAGTTTTTCATGTAGTTTGCATTCATGTAGTTTTTATTTTAATTTCCTAAAAAAAAATAAAAAAAAATAAAAGTATTTGCATGTTTCCAGTCGTTAGATAGTTTAAGTCTGTTTTGGCCAGTGATGAGATTGGAATTGAGTAGACAAGTATAGTATTGTCTGTTAAGACTTTGATGTGATTTATTGTCATGATTTGAATCTTTACCTGTTTGAAACTGATATAATAAGGATAGCACAGTAAAAACAACTATGTTGACTGATTGAGTTTAAATTGACACATAATGGACTTCTAGAGGATAATGCTAGTTTGAATGAATGAAAGACATGAATAGGCGAAAATGACTGAATTTAGATAAAAACTTAAGTTTGGGGGAAAAATTTGGGATATATAAGGTTAAAAAAAGAAAAAAAATAATACCGTGGCTAGTTTTGTTTCGGGGCCTTTGTTACTTGAGCAAGTACACCCGAAGGGGTGTCTTAAAACCTAGCGCCCTAAGGTCTTATATGGTCTGGGAGTCGTTGGTCGAAAGCTCGCTAAGGGGTAGCACTGTTAGCCTAATGGAATGAGACATTGCACAGTCATGGTTAAAAAAATATATATATAAAAAAAATAATAAAACGGGAAAAGAGCAAAAAGCCCCCGTAAAGCACAATAAAGCATAAGTATCCCGGATTGGACTCCTAAATTTGGTGGATATTTGTCTTTAGTTGGTTTTAGCTTGTTCGTGAATTTTGTGAGTTTACACTGTATGATTCCTTTAAAGAGATTTATTATGTGTTGGATTTAGCATCATATCAGTTAGCATGGATGTTAAGCACACACACACTATATCAATAATAACAGGTTAAGATTTGATGATTGACGAGGAAATTATTAATCTGTCTTGATATGATGTACTAGCATGTTTAGTGTGATTTCTCTGAGGCTTGATGAATAAATTTTGTTCTGTTTGACTGCTGGAATTTAAGCATTTATCTAGTTGTATTTGCATTGCATATTTAGTTATTGCATTGTGTTGTGTTGCTTGGGGACAAGCAATTGGTTAAGTTTGGGGGTATTTGATGAGTAGGTTTTATACCTATGAATCCGATATTATTGAACTTAATTATTGTTATCTTTAATTGTTTTTTAGTGTCTTTTTATGTGTTTTGTGTTTATTTGTTGTAGGTTGGAGCTGGAGGGACAAATTGGTCATTTCGGAGAAGAAAAAAGTCAAAAATCATGAAAATTAAAGCTGAGTGGCATTTTTGTAATTACGAGATCCTGGTCAAGCGCCTAGGCGCTTGGAAATGGCCTATGTTGAGCGCCTAGGCGCTCCAGTGCGGAAAAAGGGGCGTTTTTCTACTGCCAAGTGGGTTTTTGAAGCTAAAGAGGAGTCTGAATGAGGGCTGAGACCAATACAAATAGGAGAAGACTTTAGAAAAGACGTATCACTCAATTTTTCAAGAGATTTGCAGAGAGAACAAGGAAGAAAAACACAAAGGAGAATTGCAAAGGCTAAAGATCTAAGAGAGAGTATTGGAGCAAATTCAGAGTTTCTTCTTCTCTTCTCTAGTTTTATTTTTTGTAATTATCTGGGATGTTTAGATTATTAATTTGGATGATGTTTATCTTTATTATTATTATGAACTAAATTTTAATTAAGATTGCAACGGAACTTGGTATGTAGTTTAAATTGCAAGCTTCCCATTGAATGAAAGTTAGTTTTTATTGAATTGTTTATTATATCTTATGTTTAATGATTAATTGTTTGGCCAACAATTACTGTGATAATCTATATAAAATTAGAAGATGGAGTTTAGATTGAGATCTGGATATGATAACATCTGTTCATATAATCTGAATAGGGTTAATATGATTAGCGTGTAGGATAGGAATATACCTATGTGTCTTTTGTATCCATTGAAAGAATTTGTGCGTAAACCCTAATTAACTTGATTCACATAGGAATATAGTGAGTTGATTAACTGGGGTGTTCCTTATAATTCCGCATCTTAAAGATTGGATTTAGGAGGATTTGTTCACGTGTCTTTGGAAGAAGTGCGTGAATATTCATAAAGCATTCTTGGATAATGATTCATATTAATTGATTTATTTTAAATGGGAAGTAAGTTAGTTTAAATGAAATACCAAGGGAAGTTGTAATCTTAACCTGTTAAATCTGCAGTTATTCTTGTGAAATTTTGATTTTAATTATTAGTTTGTTAAGTTTAATTTTCAAATCATAACAAAATTTTCGTAGTTTAAAATAGGATTAAATGCATTAGAGTTAGTAATTGATAAATATTAGTCTATTTCCTCGTGGGAACGATATACTTGCTTACTGAATATTACAATTGAACGCGTATACTTGCGTAGTAAAGTGCTATTAAAAAATTAGGCAACACTTAACTCGAGAGAAATGCTAAGTCAAAAGTTCATCACAAAGACCAGAGCAGACTCAACAGTGGACTCAACGATCACATCGCAGACTCAACGATCGCAACACAGACTCAACGATCGTAGTGCAGACTCAACGATCATAAAGATTACCTCAACGAACATAGTGCTACCAAGGAATATACCAGCTCAGGAGGAGCTAAGGGAAATTCAGTACATTCCACTTTAGTTAAAATCATCGAGCCAAGCAAAACATGACACATGCCCCACTAAGCAAATGGAGAGGAGGGAAGTTACAAGTACAGTTTGAAAATGCCTTTTTGAAATCAGAAGTTCAAAAAGTTCATCTCTCTCTACAAGAAGAAACCCTATCTTTTCGAAAATCTCAATCAACCATCCTCAGTACAAAGAAATCAATGGTTGCTTCAAATGTCATCTCTGGTTACCGATTCTGTTTCGATGAGTTCAAGACGGCTAATCCCAAATTTCACAAAACTTTATCTCTGATCCAGAAAGCTGGTCTTGAAGAGGCTCTAGGTACAAGCACATGGATCTACCCTAAGCTGATAAAGGAGTTTTATAAAAATGGAACGATTGAGAACGACGTCATCAGTACGAGGGTCAAGGACGTGGAAATTAAGCTCAAGGCTGAGGACATAAACCTAGCCATAGGTTTCAAATCAAAAGGATTTTTATTTATGGAGGGCATCAATTTTCATGAAGGACTGAAGATAATGCATCATAAGAAGTTTCCAACTGTCAAAGGGTACAAAAAAAAGAGTTCCCCCAAAGGTATGAGTTCTTGGCTGACATTGTTGGGAAATGTATATGCTGCATGAGCTCTAGCCATGACTCTGTGAACGAAGTGCAACTTAAGCTCATGAAAACAATCAGTTGTGAGATTCAACTCAACTATGGAGCCCTACTACTTGACTGGATTGGGAAATGGATACTTAGTTCGAAGAAGTCAAAGAGCTCTGGAAAGATGCTCTACGGATGATTTATAAGCATCATCTTATAGTCAGCATTGGGATATAATATTGGGGATGATGAAGAAGAATCTAGGACTGAGCAAACAATAGGTATAACGGAAATACCGAACCAAAATAAATTAACCAAAATTTTCTGATAATTCAGTTATTTTTGATATTTCAGTTATATTCGAAATTATTTATGATTTACGGTTAATTTATACGAGTTTCACTTTTGGGTTATTCGGTTAAAACGAATAACCGAATAAGCTTTATTAAGTAAATAACTGGATAAACCTTGCTACTTAAAATAATAACTTGACATCTCAAATTTTCATTTCTCGCTTCTCAGTCGTCACTATCTCTTCGATCTCTAACTGTGATCAACCATTAACTTTTAGAGAGAGAGAGAAATTTAGAGCCTTATAATGGTTAATTTAGAAAAATTGACCCATCAACAAAACCCTAATTTCTTTCTCTATCAATTGATAGAGAGAAAGAGAGAGCTACTCTTCTCCACCCTCTTTTAGGTATACACAGGGGAGACTCTGCAGTGATCACTCGTCAGCCCACTAGCCCAGAGTGGCAGAGTCCCAATCCCAAAGGCCGGATCTCAAACTCAATGCGGTGATGAAGCTATATGGTTTAGGGTCTGATCTGATTTAATCCCCAGAATTTGAAGACAACCCCTTTAGGGCTTTTTGAGCTTGCCCCTTTTTCTTTCTAGCATCCATCATCATTCCTTTATAGTAGTGTTGTTTATGGTTTTGCAGTTTCTGTTTCCTTTTCATTTTTGCCAATTCTTGATTGACCCATTTTGGGAAAAAAAATTAGGGCTTATGATGATGTTGCTTGATGTTGTGATGAGGTTATGCACCAATTGGTGTTTTACGATAGTGGAGAAGGCTGAATAAGTCTTGTTGTGTTTGGTTTGGTTGATTTATTACTTGTGTTTGGTTCTTTCCACTGAAAATTTGATTTGGTTCTTCCACTGAACATTTGATTGTTGTATTTGGTATTATAAACAATTTATTGTTGTGTTTGGTACATTCCACTGAACATTTAATTTGGTTGATTTATTACTTGTGTTTTTTGTTCCTCTAGGCATAATGGCTTGGACACCATAGTTTGAATGGCTGTCATGATAAGTGGTTGCTAAGTGCTGTCTGATGTAGACTGTATATATGTTTTAGTTAATATCACTGTACTGTTATTATTCGGTTATTCGGTTATCATGCATTTCGGTTAGTTTTTCGGATATTCAAAATAGTGTAATTTTGGTTTTTGGTTATAACCAAAATGTTTATTCAGTTCGTATAATAACCGAATGCTCACTCCTAGGAGAATCCATTAATCCTAACAGAAGAATAACCCAACAGCTGTTTGAGTACTGGAAAAGAAATCCAACAGAAAATGTAAGGATGATGTCTGAATCCAGTGGAAGAATTGGTGATGCAAAGGAGTCCGGGATTCCAGGAAACATGTCAATTGTAAAGGAAGCTGAAGAAGAAGAAGAAATCAACAAGGAGGAACCCATTGCTCTGGTCAAAAAAAGTAACGGTAAAAGAAAATTGAAGGCTCAAATGCCAGAGGAACCTCAAGGTTCAACCACTGATGTACCTCAAGAGTGTTCTGACACTAAAACTCTGAGGAACTTGAGAAGGAAAGAACAGCAGGCTGAGGAAGATGAAGACAGAGCTACCATCTCTCAGCTGCTTAAGAAGAGGAAGCACATTCATAAGTCAAAGAAGCCCTCTATCTTTTTCGATCGTAGAGTCTATACCGATCGTAGAGACCAGACTGGACACCACTCCTAAAGAAGATGCTGCAACAGCTTCTCAAGCTGATCAACCATTCATAGCTGAAACTGATGAAAGTGTTGAGGCTGTGGATCAGCCTAGGAAGCCAAGAAGAAAACTGGTCAAGAATTACATCATTGTCAATGAAGGAGTGCTAAAAGAAGAAAACAAAAAGATAGTTGTTGAGAAAGGATTACCCAAAGCTGAGAAGGGGCCATCCGAAGTAAGTCAGAAGAACACAGCTCAAATTGAGGGGGAGCTGCCTGAAGTTCGTACTCTAGAGAGTGTTCCAGCTGATGGGGAGCTGTTTGAAATGTAAATGGATGATCAAGTTGATGGGGAGCCTCATGATGTCCCTATGTCAGAAGAAGATGCACCTGAGGAGGAACTGCTAAGAGATCATCATGAATCTCCCTCTGTCCCTCAAGAGATCCTAGCTTCAGAAACTGCAGAAATGGTAAGAAGTGAAGCTTTGGAGGTTGAGAGAGCAGAAGAACAAGGAAGTCAAGTGGAGGTAATCGATGTAATGGTATCTTCACAAGAAGACAAAGAAAAAAAAGAGGATGATGAAGTTGAGATTATAACCGTGGGCTATGATGGTTATAGGAGAGCCAACTACAATCAACAATTCTCCTATCTACCCATGATGACTTTTCACATAGCCCAAATTCTCAACTCCTAGGATCACATGTTTTGGTCCTTCAAAGCCTATCTAGCAATCTCGGTGCTAGCTCATGGATTCCCAGACAACCTCAACTTTGCCTGAAAGTTGATCACCAATGGCTCTTTTTCAAAAAATGAGCATGAGGTACAGACTATTTTGCTAGTTCCCAGTAGGCACAAAAGATCTACAAGGGGGTTGAATAGATCCTTTTTCTTTCAAATACTTTTCTTTTTTATTTTGTATTGTTATTACATTAGTAGATGACAAACATAAGAATCTTTTCAAGCACAGCAGAATAAGTAAAAGATCCCCTTCCTTGATATATTCATAATCAAACATACATTATTCGTAGAGGTTGTTTGGTTGTAAGTAGTTAAAACATACATAGCAGTTATATCAGTTATAGTACATAATGTAAATGACATAATATAAAAGACACAGGGGGTTTTAAGTGGTTCAGAGACTCAAGCTCCTAATCCACTCTTCTGCTTTTAACTAGTAGGATTTCCATTAAGGAAGGGCAGCACCCTAAATCACTAAGATTCCTTCAAGGCCAGCAGCCTTGGGACTTCAGTTCACTAAGAACTCTTTAAGGCCAGCAGCCTTGGGTCTCCTCTAGTTCCCTGGGAACTCTTCAAGCCCAGCAGGCTTGGAACTTCATTTAGTCCATCCGGACAAGGATCCCTCAAGCCCAGGCTTCATTTAGTCCCTTCGAAAAAGGACCCCTCAGACCCTGACTTTTGTTGTTTATTTGTTGGTTTGTTGGAGTTGGAGCTGAGCTGCTAAGATGTCTTCATGCTCTGAACATCTTCAGTACTTAGCAGCTTGGCGTAATCATCCTTGAAGTACAGTTGAGTGTTGCATGATGCTCAGCTTCTTCAGTTACTCAACCAATTTAGATGATCCCTTGATGACTGCCTTGAAGATCTTTCCTCTTGATACATGATGGCTGCATATGATAGGTTTCCAAGATGACTGTAAGTTCTTCTGCTTGGTACTTAGAAACTTTCTAATGCTTCCCACCATGATGATGTTTGCGAACTCCCTTCTTGATACTTGATGTCTTCTCATGATGGACTTAATGCTCTTCTTTCTCTCGACAGTTCAGAACACTCTTCTTGTAGTAGAACTCTCACTTCTACATAGTAGAACTCTCACTTCTGCTTCTTCCTTTGCATGTTTCTGAGTGTTCTTGGTGGATCGTAGAGTGAGCCTTCAGACTCACTATCTTACGTGGTTTAGAACAGTCCACCTTCTCTCCAAACTCGGTAACTCCAGCAACCCTCGATCTTTGAAGCTTTTCCTAATTTATACTCATTCCCAATCCTTCTATTGGAAAGTAGCCGTTGAAGGCTATTCAAATATCTTCACAGATCTCGAGCTGACAGAGGTAGACTGCTGATGTGACATGTCCTACTTTATTCTGACATTGTAGTATACTATTTCACCTACCCATTAGAGATGTCACTTTAATGTCTTAGGCAGGTTGAAGACTTTATTTCCTCCTTCTGATTTCTCGATCAGAGGTTGTCCTTTTGCATCGATGCTCTCAATAAGCACTTATCCGAATATTACCCTTTAGATTGAACCGTTGCCAATGCTTCATTCTTCAGCTATTCGAACTCTATGATTCTAATGCATGTCTTCGAGGACCTGATCGTAGTGTCATATTGAGTGTTGCTCATTGACTGGTAGAGTTAACACTACGATCTTGAAGAGTGTTGATTGGATCTTCAATGTAGAACACCTCTTCTTTCTATTGTGCAGTGCTTCAACACTTCTGTTTGCTTCGACAGTTCTCAAAGACTGATGGCCTAACTCCTTGCTCTGGTCCCCTTTGAATAGCAAGACACTTCAGAGTTGTGGCGCGTCCAGCTCGCTTTCTCCTTGTGATCTCTCGTTCACTTATCATCAATGGACTGACCCTACGCTTGGTATCACTTTAGCCTTGTTCTTCAGAGACTAACCAGTATCTCGGTTCACTTTCCATCAGTTCTTTCTTTGTTTTGCAAACACTACGATCTCGGTTGCTTTCAAGATGGTTGTCTTCTGTTCACTTGACAGCTACTGCACTTGCTGACTTTCCTTAGTCAGTTACTGAAGTCTTCTTCTGATCTCATTGTGGAAGACTACATCTTAATGGCTTCACAACTCAATCTTGATGCTGATTGGGTTGGTGCTTAGATTTTCTGTTTAGATTGTATTCCATTCGTTGAGTGCTCTCTGGTTCCTTTCAGGTAGGATGTATCTTTGCAATGCCAACCAGAGGCTTTGTTCCTTTGGATATTCTGGGAGTGCTCATTGGTTGAGAATTACACTTGCTCTATGATTTTGCCTATGCATTGTGAGAACTTCTGTTGAGGTCGTAGTTCTGTACTCTACGATTCAACTTCGGCTGTGCAGACACTACGATCTTGAGATCAGATCTTGACACTCTACGATTTCTGCCTTGTGTTTGTGTCTTCATCTGATATAGCTCGACTACGATCTCTGTATGTAATCAATATACTCTACGAACTCAGAGTGTAGTCTACGATCCTTGACATGGCTTCAGCATCAGTAGACTCTACGACCTCGAGTGTAGTCTACGATCCTTGACTTGGCTTCGGCATCGGTAGACTCTACGACTCCGAGTGTAGTCTACGTTTCTGACTTGGCTTCGGCAGATGTTCGGTCGGCTCGTAGGCAGGCTATCACTACGATTCTGAACATAACTTCCTCAGCAAACTTTGGTCCTGAGGAAGTTCTACTCGACAAACTACAATCCTTCCTCGTCTCTCCTAGCAGTCTACGACCTCCGAGATCTACTATCTTGCAGACTATGATTCTGCCTAGACAGCTTTCGAGTTCTTCTTGACTCTCCTGACAGACTACGATATATGGTGCAATGCTTGACGATCAGACAAGCCTATCTATTACATCATAAGATCAACCTAACATGCTTGATCTTTCTATATTTATAGTCCTTGTACATCATTTCTTTTTAAGGACTTTACAAAGCTGTTTTGCTTATGTAGGATCAACCTAACATACTTGATCAATTTATTCTAAGTCATTGTACACATGTTTCTATTATCTATCAAAGGACTTTACAACTTTTCTTAATGCAAGAATACTTGCATATTCATTCATATATATCATAATCAAATCATATGTAAATAGGAATATCATTCATATGTAAATAGGAATATCATTCATATGTTTATTTCTGACAATCTCCCCCTATTTGATTATGACAAAAACAATAAGTGCATCTGCATGTTATGAATGAAACTTATATACAATGAGCAGTTGTATTTCTAAAACAGATAATCTTGAATGTCATTTATAAAGATATGGCAATTTATACATTAAGACACTTTACATCCTGGATCCAGAACATACCTAACTAGTTAGAGATGTACCTCTTTGGCTCCATGTATGTTTCCAGGATGTCTGTTGATCAGCTATTCATCTATTTGTTCTTCTTGCTCTTGCTCCCCCTGGGAAGATGACCTTCCATCTTTGCTTAGCTCCCCTTCAGCATCTTTCTGAACATGCTCCCCCTCAAACTTGGCGATTATGTGATCATCATCTTCTGGCTCCCCCTCAGATGATGATTCTTTTTCTGCTTCAGCTGCTGTCTTCTTCTTTGACTTCTTCTCTCCTATCCCTCTGCTCTTCTTTGAGTGCCTCTTGATCCTCTTGCTCTTCCTATTTCTATGTCTCTTTTTCTCCCCCTTTTTGTCATTAATCATTTGTGAGAGCTGCTCCATGTTGGACATAAGCTGATCCATTAGGTAGGAGGAGCTGGCAACTTCAAACTTGAGTTCCTGTTGGCCTAGCTCAAGTTGCACTAAGAAAGACTGCTTCAGGTCGTCAATCTTGTTAGAGAGGGCTTGGATCTACTCTTCATTGGCTTTCTGAACTCGTAGAGCTTCTGCCTTTTGATCTTGTATAGCCTTCTAATAGATGTTATCTCTCTATTGGAATTTAAGAGATACATCAGCCATAGTAGCTTGAAGTCTGTTCTGAAGTGAATTATCTCCTTTTGCTATCAGCTTCTGTGACTCCTCAGTGAGTAGAGATATTTTCTCACTTAATTCATCAGAACTCTTCAGTAGTTCCTGCTCCAAAATAGTTTGATCCTCTTGTTGGGCAGCTTCAGATTGAGCATTGGATTAGACTCTACGATTTTCATTCTTGGACGAATTTTCAAAAGTGATAAGTAGGTTTTATACCTATTTATCTGGTATCTATTACTTGAATTTATTGCTTAAACTCATGTTTCTTAGTTACTTTTCATGCATTTCATGTTCATTTTGTAGGTTATACGTTTGGAAGAAGTGTGAGCGACTATTGGTAAGGAAAAAGCAAGGAAAATGTAAGGAAAAAGCAATCCGGACATCATTTATGCTTTCATGTTCAATTCATGTTCTTGGCTTGGAGCTTGGACTATATTGTAGAGCATTTTCTTAGCTTTCCAGAACATCTTGAATCATTCAAATCGGAGTTCGGATGAAAGAGTTATGATATTTCTACCAACGGACGTCATTGAACTTCACCGTTTTGGGTGGTCATTTGCATAGCAGTCACTTCCAGTCCAATTTCGACCATCATGCAGTTTGTTATTTCTGAAAGCTCAAAGAATTAAAGTTGTAGAAATCGTCGACAGCTTCTATTTGATATGTCGCGGGCCCAATAAATCCTCCCGGTTTAAAAGTTATGACAGTTTTAGCAGAGGAGGTTCCAGCAGAAAATTGAATTGGCAGATTGGTACCCAGCCGGGGATGGACCTTTTTAGCCTTAGGATCCAGCCATGGCTGGGTGTCTGGACTTGAAATCAGTAGCCTACCCAGCCGAGGGCTAGGTTTTTATAAAGGAAAAGGCCAGCCGGGGCTGGCCTATGCGCGAAATGACTAGATTTTGTCCGAATTTGAGTTCGAAAAGGATTGTTTCGAGTTGTTTGATTCAAGGACTTTCAAGAGGACTTAAAGACATGTACAAAGGCTTATAAAAGGAGGGGAATAACACAGATTAGAGGGGATTATGTGGATATTAGGAGAGATTAGGGAGTTTTTGAAAGAATTCTATTAGATTATATTAGAGTAAATTAGATCAAAACACTAGTTTTTATGAGATTTGGAGATTGATGCAACTTGGAGACCATTGAAGATTCAAAGTAGGAGCAAGGAGGGAGCGTCAAATCTACAGACAATAGATTCTATCTTCTTTACTTCTTCTATTTTTGTCTTTTAATGATTATTCAATTGTGGATTCTTAGTTTTAATTCAATAATCATTAACTAATTCTTTGTTTGAGATTACAATGGATCTTATTGTGTAGTTTATTTTAAAATGCTTCGTTATCAATTATTATGTTCTATTTAGAGGATTGTCTATTGTGATTTGGACTTAATTGTTTAATTGCTTGGCCATCAATTACCGTGATAATCTATATGAACTCGAGAGATGAAGTATAGATTTAGATCTAATCATGATAGCATGTGTTCAGGATTTTGTTAATAGCTTAAACTTGATGAGTGTTAAGGTAGAGATATGCTTGACATCGCATGTAATCGGATAGAGAACTTATTCTTCAACCTTCTTCAATTGTAATTCACATAGAGATATAGTGGGTTAGTTGATTAAGGTGTTTAACGAATTTCTATCTTAATTGTGGATTGACGTTAATACGGTATTAGTGCATCGAGAGGTGGTTAATACTACTCTAGTGTTCTTGATTAACAATTTAGGATAGAGAATAATTGATGAGAAGTGTGTTAACTTAAATAAAGCAATAAGTGAAGTTGTGATCTTAAATCTCCATAGTCTTAATTTAATTAGTGGAATAGTAGTTAATTTATATAGTTTGTAATTCATTCGTTTAAATAAGATTGAGTTGGTTACGGGTTAGTACTTGGTGATTTTTATTAAATAATTCTCTGTGGGAACGATACTCAACTTATCACTTTATTACTTGTTGACCACGTATACTTGCGTGTTGTGCGTAATTAGATTTTACCCAACAAGTTTTTGGCGCCGTTGCCTGGGAATTAGTTTAATATCTCTTTGCCAATATTAGCTTCAATCAAATTAGTCTTAATTTAAACATTTTTATTCTTATTTTTAATTCTCTTCCTATATTTCTCTCTTTTCAGGTACCATGGATGACTTTGCGTATCAATGGCCATACACGAACATGACTCAACCAAAAGAAACGGAGATTGACAGACTCGCGACACTTTCCGCAATGTCAGCACAAATTAAAGAACTTTCGAGGAAGTTGGACGTTATCGCAGCCCAACAGAGTCGAAGGATGGCAATCATGTGTGACTATTGTGTTGGCAACCATCCGAGTCATCAATGCACCGTTAGTTTTGGGCGGGGACAACAATGTGGTGTATACCTCAACCAGTATGCATATGATAATTACCATCAAGTTTGGGGGTATCACCCGGATTCTTCATGGAGCTACAACTATCAAGACCAATACTCTGCTCAAAGTCCAACATACACGCCGGAATTCTCATATTCACCTCCAATGCGACAAGAAGACAAATCAGAGTTTATGGAATTCATGTTAAGGGCTATAGCAGAAAAAAAAGTTTATAAATAGTCAAGAGTTGTGAATCCAAAATTTCAATAATTGGATGGAAAAACGTTTTACAGCCTCAACCAATGGTCCTCAATACATGGCTTCCGAGATTGAAACAGAAAGTTCAAGGCTGGGGGAATTATTGTCCAAGTTCATAGTAGATGAGGAGAAGATGAGTAATCAAGCAAGGGAAAATCAAAATCTTGCGGATCAGATAGAGCAAATGACCGAAGCCATAAGCAACCTTCCTCCAAACACTTGGCTTTATGACATGGATGACGAAATTGATGGAGAACCTGAACCAAATCTACAACTAGATGAGCCTCGAGATGTTAAAAAAGAGGAGACAAGTGGGGATAATGACAACAAGGTCGGTGAAGAACTAATTGTGAGAACCAACGATGATGAGCCGATGTTATTTATGCCTCAAGTGCCTTCTCCTCCACAGTTCAAGAATCCGGTTAGATTTGCAAAACCTTGTCCAATTGGAAGTCATGTCATTGGCAATACTCCATGTGACATAAAAGCGAGTACAACTTCGAAGCCATGGTGCGATGAGTTGGAGAAGATAGAAGAAGAGATTGTTGTGTCTGACAAGCCTCAATGCCATAATCTATTCGCAAACACAATGGAGAAAACACCTAGATGCTGGACGTTCTTGAATGTGATCTTATCTAAACAAAGCATACTATGTGACTTTAACTCGATGGCTATCACAAATTGGAACCTACCAAAAACTATATTATTTCTGATGGATGGAGGGTTCCTTAACTTTCGAAGAGGAATTGGATAGCATTGACCAGACAAAGTCAGGCTGAAAGACTATAAATCAAGCGCTGACTGGGAGGCAACCCAGGAATTTTTATATTTATATGCTTTACTAGTTTATTTAGTAGATAGGAATTAATTTTCTTATTAAGCTCTCTTATAATCTAATCAATGTTGTCTCTCTTCATTGCAGGTATTGGAGGTCCAATGGATAGCAATCACCACCATCAACTCACGCTTAGCATATTACAGGGAAGTTCTCTTCTATTTATCGCTATATTCTTACAATGAGGACATTGTAATTGTTAAGTTTGGGGGAGTTTAGTTTAGTTCGTTATTGCATGTTTAGTTTCATGTTTATGTTATGTTATTTTGCATATGTTGTTAATATAGTTTAGGTTTATTATTAAAAAAAATCAAAAAATTCAAAAATGCAAAAATAATAGTTAGTTACTATAATCATCTTGAATGAGTCCAGCTATTTGATATTTACAGTTTATTTTGGCCAATGATGAGATTGGGATTGAGTAGGCAAGTATAGTACTGACTATTAGAGCTTTGATGTGATTTCTTGTTATGAATTGAAATTTTTTTCTATTTGAAACTGGTATAATAAGGATAACACAGTAAAAACAACTTGTTGATTGACATAATGGGACTCTAAAGGATAATACTAGTTTGAATGAAAGAATGAGAAGAATAAGTAGTGATGTCTAAAGTTCGATAAGAACCTAAGTTTGGGGAAAAAATTTGGGATATATAAGCTTTAAAAAAAGGTAAAAAAAAAAGAAAAAATGATGAATATATATATATATATATATATATATATTTATATATATATATATATATATCGTGACTAGTCTTGTTTTGTGGTCTTTATTACTTGAGTAAGTACGCCCGAAGGGATATCTTAAAACCTAGCGCCCTAAGGTCTTATATGGTCTGGGAGTCGTTGGTCGAAAGCTCGTTAAGGGGTAGCAGTGTTAGCCTAATGGAATGAGACATTGCACAGCCATGGTTAAAAAGTAAAAAAAAAGAAAAAAAAAAAAGAGAGAATAAAACGGGAAATAAGAGAAAAAAGCCCCCGTAGATGAAAATAAAGCATAAGTATCCCATGTTAACCCTCGATATTGGTAATTGTTTGATTTTAGTTGGATCTAGCTTATTTTTGGATTTCTTAAATTTACACTGTATGATGACTTCGAAGAGACTTGTTATGTGTTAAATTTGATTTTATATATCAGTTAACATTGTTGTGGAGCACACACGCACTAAACCAGTGATAACAATTTAAGACTTGATGATTGACTAGGAAATTGTTGATTGGTTTTGATATGAAGTCTTATCGTGTTTGCTTAATTGCTCTAAGGCCGAGTGAATAGATTTGTGTTTATCAATACTGCTGGATTCGTAGGCATGTAGATTAGTTGCATTTTATTGCATTGCATTGCATTATGTTGTGTTGCTTGGGGACAAGCAACGGTTTAAGTTTGGGGATATTTGATAAGTAGGTTTTATACCTACTTATTCGGTATCTATTACTTGAATTTATTGCTTAAACTCATGTTTCTTAGTTGCTTTTCATGCATTTCATGTTCATTTTGTAGGTTATACGTTTGGAAGCAGTGTGAGCGACTATTGGTAAGGAAAAGCAAGGAAAATGCAAGGAAAAAGCAATCCGGACATCATTTATGCTTTCATGTTCAATTCATGTTCTTGGCTTGGAGCTTGGACTATATTGTAGAGCATTTTCTTAGCTTTTCGGAACATCTTGAATCATTCAAATCGGAGTTCGGATGAAAGAGTTATGACATTTCTACCAACGGACGTCATTGAACTTCACCGTTTTGGGTGGTCATTTGCATAGCAGTCACTTCCAATCCAATTTCGACCATCATGCGTTTGTTTTTTCTGAAAGCTCCAAGAATGAAAGTTGTAGACCTCGTCGGTATCTTCGATTTGATATGTCGCAGGCCCAATAAATCCTCCCAGTTTAAAAGTTATGACAGTTTTAGCAGAGGAGGTTCCAGCAGAAAATTGAATTAGCAGATTGGTACCCAGCCGGGGCTGGATTTAGCCGGGGCTGGGTGTCTGGACTTGAAATCAATAGCCTAACCAGCCGAGGCTGGGTTTTTGCAAAGGAAAAAAGCCAGCCGGGGCTGGTCTATGCGTGAAATGACTAGAATTTGTCTGAATTTGAGTCCGAAAAGGATTGTTTCGAGTTATTTGATTCAAGGACTTTCAAGAGGACTTAAAGACATGTACAAAGGCTTATAAAAGGAGGGGAATAACACAGATTAGAGGGGATTATGTGGATATTAGGAGATATTAGGGAGTTTTTGAAAGAATTCTATTAGATAAGATTAGAGTAAATTAGATAAAAACACTAGTTTTTATGAGATTTGGAGATTGATGCAACTTGGAGACCATCGAAGATTCAAAGTAGGAGCAAGGAAAGAGCGTTAAATCTACAGACAATAGATTCTATTTTCTTCACTTCTTCTATTTTTGTCTTTTAATGATTATTCAATTGTGGATTCTTAGTTTTAATTCAATAATCATTAACTAATTCTTTGTTTGAGATTACAATGGATCTTATTGTATAGTTTATTTTAAAATGCTTCGTTATCAATTATTATGTTCTATTTAGAGGATTGTCTATTGTGATTTGGACTTAATTGTTTAATTGCTTGGCCATCAATTACCGTGATAATCTATATGAACTCGAGAGATGAAGTATAGATTTAGATCTAATCATGATAGCATGTGTTCAGGATTTTGTTAATAGCTTAAACTTGATGAGTGTTAAGGTAGAGATATGCTTGACATCGCATGTAATCGGATAGAGAACTTATTCTTCAACCTTCTTCAATTGTAATTCACATAGAGATATTGTGGGTTAGTTGATTAAGGTGTTTAACGAATTTCTATCTTAATTGTGGATTGACGTTAATACGGTATTAGTGCATCGAGAGGTGGTTAATACTACTCTAGTGTTCTTGATTAACAATTCAGGATAGAGAATAATTGATGAGAAGTGTGTTAACTTAAATAAAGCAATAAGTGAAGTTGTGATCTTAAATCTCCATAGTCTTAATTTAATTAGTGGAATAATAGTTAATTTATATAGTTTGTAATTCATTTGTTTAAATAAGATTGAGTTGGTTACGGGTTAGTACTTGGTGATTTTTATTAAATAATTCTCTGTGGGAACGATACTCAACTTATCACTTTATTACTTGTTGACCACGTATACTTACGTGTTGTGCGTAATTAGATTTTAAAAAGCTTGGAGAATCTGAACATTCGTTGAGTACCAATTGCTAGTTGAGGATGAGGGAATGTCAGAGAGCAGTGATTGGGCTGTTGGAAGCTTCTGATTTTGAATTTGAATAGTCTCTGTAGCAAAGTGACCAGACTCTACGATCATCTCCTTGATCATGTTCCTTCTTCCTTCAGAGTCCACTCTACGATCGTAGGGGATATAGTGATTGCCAGATTATCGATAGACTTTGTAGTGGGGCTGGTCTTTGATCATTTTGGTTGCAAACTTCTTCACCCTTAGAAAGTTCTGAGCCACCAGCTCCATGCTGGGAAAGTGAGAGAAGCACCAGCTGAGATTGCTTCCATCTCCTTCAGTATGGGCTTTTAGCCATGGCATCCACTGGAAGAACCATCTCATCAATAAGTCATCAGGATTGTAGAGAATGGTCGAGCAGTCTAGCTCCATGTTGTTCCAGTTTTTAGCTATGTCAAAGGTAGTCATTCTTACTACCTTGAGCTGCTCATCTCCATAGTTCACCTGTAACACCCCTTTTCCCAAAAAGGAAAAAGAATGTCACGCACAAGTATAATAAATACAAACCTCGAATAAATCTCAAAACATCTCCAATTAAATTGAACACCGAATTGCCACATACTCCAATTTAACTAGAATGAACTCCATATTTACATAATCTCTACTGATAATAAATAAATGCCAAAATGGCCCAAACATCCATCTACAAAATATTAAGAAAACCAAGTCTAATAATAAGTCTCAAAAACTAATCTACTCATTTGGATCAAAGGTAGCTCTCATCCCACATATCATGATCACCCCTGATTACCTACCTGAAAAAGAACACAACGTGAGCCAATTGCCCAGTATGAATATAAAAATGCATATATATAAACAATATATATATGTATCGAAAGAACTGAATGAGAGAACAATTATAACTTCTAACCAAACATGAATATATCAAAATTGGTGAGACAAGTTACAAATGATTAACACTGTCGAACCGACAACTATAGTCAAAAGAATTCCAAACAAATAAGACTGAATCAAATGGTGATAAGGTGACAACTTCATACTGAGCTCAAATACAAATAGCCAAAGCTAACAAAATACATCGGTATCATGATGTATACAAATCAAATCGGATAGTACGCATGACACATACGTCACTAATCCACCAAATAAATCAAATCAAATCAAATACTAGGTCGACCCATACGTATCCTGAACAAATATGTCAAATGGCCAAAGCTCATACCCAGAGCATACAAAAGGATACGCCGTGGACTAATCACACCGCCACAGAAGGTGTCATGCCCTTGTGTCAAGAAGAGATGCATGTGGTACCCCCACAGGTGGTTAGCTCAAGTATACCCTAAGGATCAAACTACAAAATGTAAGCCAAAAGGGGTTCAAATCACAAGGCTTACATGACCATATTCAAATAAAATCGAATTATCAAATACGAACATAATTAATTATCACAATATATCATTGATCAAAATAACTCCCGAATGTGAATGAAAATATACGAACAATGGTACAAACGAATAAAGTCTCCAAAACATATTGACACGATTAACTAGTTTAAAGAGTACATATACGAATTCTAATATTAACGCCAAAACGAAACTATCTCAATAATTTTAACAAGAAATAATCCAGAGAGGCAATACCAAATTTCTAAACGAGTACAAAACGAATGAATTAAATTTAAAAGAGTATCGCTGAAAAAGTACGGAATCTGTACCTTAATATAGTACCAAAATAATTCGTCGAGTCCAACTATCACCCACTAAACTCCCTCAATCCGATCTAATTATCAAAATAAAATATAATACACATAATTAAATTATGAACTCATACAATTTATATTTTCATAAATTCAATAATTTTAATATATTATATTCAATTTGTACTCAAAAGATATATTTTAATTATTACAACAATATTATAATATTATTTATTACTATCCCTTTTTTTAATTTTTTTTTGCATATCTTATATATTTATATTATATACATAACGAATTCACCGCTGCAGGTTTTTATATATAACTAATAGATCGCAGGCTTACACACACACACACACACACACACACACACACACACACACACACACACACACACACATATATATATATATATATATATATAAAACTAATCTGCAGTACTAATATATAATACTATTATACTAAGATATAATATATATATATATATATATATATATATATAATGTGACGCCCCCAAAATTTGGTATACATCACCCATCTTGAGTTGGCAGATACATGGTACAGAATTCAAATACAATTTAATAATACAACTGTCATGTACAATACGACAAAATATAAACTGTGAGTTTGAATACAAATATTGTCTACTAGAGAGTATACAAACTCAAAATGAGTCCTCATTACAATAATTATTACACTATTTCACAGAATAGTGAGGACTACTAATGCACCATCTAGGACCATCACTCCATTCCCCGACTCGTTCCAGCTATATTCTCATTTCTTGAAGAGAACAGTGAAAGAAAGGGTGAGTTCAACTAGCCCAGTAAAAAATATTATGACTAAGATAATGCAGAATAAATTATCATTAGCCTTAAACAGTGTTAAACTGATACAATATAACAAACATCAAGTTTAACTTCAGCGGAACAAGCAATCCATTAAAAGAGTCAAGTAGAGAATAAAATCTACTATTTGTTATGGTTTAAAAGGTTGTTCTTCACTTTTATCGCTGGGACTCAGCTTAATAAATAATCCACATCATCGAATCACCCCTGCACTACGGCCAAGGATATTCTTTAGTATCACAACCACAATTATCCATGCACTACGGGCCAAGAATATTTGTGTATTCATTAATGGTCATGATCATGCCAACAATTGTCCATCAATGCACTACGGGCCAATGAGGACTTTTACCACATTATTTGTAACACTACGGTCATGATTACACCGAATAATCCCTGGTCATAATCATACCAAGTCCATCTATGCATTACAGGCCACAGATGACTTTCAAAAAATATAAATATGATGATGATGATGATGACAATGATATAAGAATTCAATAAAACAAGTTCAAGAATTAATTTGTCCAAGAACCAATAACGTCCAAATTGTCAACATGATACTGCTTTGTAGAGTAAAATTCAAGAATGCTCAGAAGAATATTTCGATGAAAAGATACTGGATGAAGCGCAATTATCAAGGATATTCCACTAATTTCATGGAGTATAGAAGTCAAAACTTTAACAAACTGAGTATAATAAAGAATGGAATAACAAAAGAAATCATCATGCATGCGGTATTTCGCATAGACATGTTATTCCAACAGAATACTAATTAACGGAACCAGGTCAGGCAAAATTCGCACCGACAGGATGTTCCAACAGAATAATAAAGAATGGAATAACAACAGAAATAACCATGTATGCGGTACTTCGCATAGACAGGTTATTCCAACAGAATACTAATAAGGACGGAATCAGGTCCGACGTAAAATGCACAGACAGGATATTCTAAAGAATAATAATAAAGACGGAATCAGGTCCGGCGTAAAATGCACAGACATGATATTCCAACAGAATAGTAAAGATGGAATAATAGAAGAATGTCACCAAGTATAGGGTAGCCCGCGTATACACGTTATTCCAACAGAATAATAAAGAATAGAATAACATAAGTTCTCTTGATGAATACAAAAGAATAACACCCCTTACGAGTACAACAAATAATATTCCCTACCTTAAGAAGAAGAGTACTGGATATATAAGTAGTGAAATAGCAGAATACTTTTTTCTTTCTCTTTATAGTTTATCTCTCTAGAGTTTCAGTGAATTCGTAAGAAAATAATGAAGGAATGAGCTTCTATTTATAGAAAAATAGACTGCATAGTAACTAACTCATGAACGGTCCAGATTAATTTACTTTAATCTGACGGTCCATATTTGAAGCAAAATCTTTTAAATAAAATATAATATATTCTATTTATAATCTAATAAAACTAATAACTTTATAAAAGATTTTACTATACAAACACTATACAGGCACTATGCATAATAAAATATAATATATTCTAATTATTGTCTAATAAAACAGATAACTTTATAAAAGTATTCTGTTTTATATAAAAAGATTTTACTATGTAAAACACTATGCAGACACTATGCATAATAGAATATAATACATTCTATTTATAGAATAATTTTATAAAAGTATTCTATTTTATATAAAAAGATTTTTTGTATTATTACATTAATAATACCAACAAAACTGAATGACTTATCACGTAAGCATCAATAATTAATATCGTGTGCTACTATGCAACCACGCGTATTACTGTATTTTTAACACCGGATGTTTTAACAGTTAACGGTAAAACTTCCGCTGTTATTTTCATAAAGTATTTTTGTCATTTTCTCAATCCGATAATAATTCAGTTGTGGGGTCCACCAATGATTGTGCCGTTGTACGAATATTTCCTGTTAAAACGAATATTCCCCGACCAATCGAATATTATATAACAACTTGCGTACTATACAAAATTTATAAATATTACCCACAACTATAACATTATATCAATTTCACTCTATAATATTCAAAAATAATATTTATAGAAAATTCATCTTTATTCAAAAAGTTGGGGTTTTACAACCTGCCCTTCTTATGAAATTTCGCCCTCGAAATTAGGGTACGTACCTGGTATATCGAAGAGGTAAGGATACCTTGATTTCATTTCAGATTCTAACTCCCAAGTCATTTCCTCAACATCGTGGTTTCTCCATAAAACTTTGACTTGAAGAATAACCTTGGAGCGTAGAATATGTTCCTTCTTATCCAAGATTTGAACATGAACGTCTTCATACGTCAAATCTTCCGCTATTTCGTCTGGTTCTAACTCAATAATGTAGTTCAGGTCTTCCACATATTTATGTAACATGGATATGTGAAAAACGTTATGAACACGAGACATACTTGGCGGTAAAGCGAGTCTATAGGCCACAGTTCCTACTCGATCAAGGATTAAAAATGGGCCGATGAATCGAGGATTGAGCTTTCCTCTCTTTCCAAACCTCGTAACTCCTTTCCATGGAGCAACACGTAACAACACATGATCTCCTATATCGAATTCCACGTCCTTTCAATGAAGATCAGCATAACTCTTTTGTCGATCTTGTGAGGTCTTTATACGTTGTCGGATTGTTTGAATCTTTTCCATAGTCATACGTACCAACTCCGGTCCCAACAACATTGCTTCACCCACCTCATCCCAGCATACTGGAGAACTACACTTTCTTCCATATAATGCCTCGAATGGAGCCATGTCAATACTTGATTGATAACTGTTGTTGTAAGAAAACTCCACCAATGGTAAGAACTTGTCCCAACTTCCCTTGAAGTCAAGGACACAGAGTCTTAATAAATCTTCAAGAGTTTGAATAGTCCTCTCTGATAGTCCGTCCGTCTGAGAATGATATGCCAAACTAAAACGTAAATCCGTGCCCATAGCCTTTTATAAACTAACCCAAAATCTTGAAGGGAATCTTGGGTCTCGATCAAAAACTATGGATACTGGCATACCATGCAATCTTACAACCTCGTTTATGTACATACGAGCAAGACATTTAAGTGTATAAGTTTCTCGTATCGGTAAGAAATGAGCAGACTTGGTCAATCTATCAACAATGGCCCAAATCGCATCTATGCCTTGAGAAACTTTGGGAAGACCAGTAACGAAATCCATGGTAATGTGCTCCCACTTCCATTCTGGAATTTCAAGTGGTTATAATGGACCTTTTGGTACTTGATGCTCCGCCTTGACTCGTTGACATGTTAGACACCTTGAGATAAACAACGATATCTCTCTCTTCATATTGCTCCACCAAAATGTATGACAAATATCATGATACATTTTGGTACTCCCAGGATGGATTACAAACGGTGTGTTATGCGCCTCCATCATGATGTTATACTTTAAATCAGGGTCTTTAGGAACACAAAGTCTGGAGTTGACTCGAAGTATTCCTTCTTCATCGATTCTTGTTTTCGGCATAGCACCTTCTTGCATTTTTTTCCTCATACGCATCAGTTCCAGGTTTGTAGCTTGAGCAGCTTTAACTTTATAAATTAAAGTCGGTTCTACTCGTATATTCGCCATCATCAATGGGTCCCTGGAGTCTTTAACTCTATCTCCATCCTTTGCAAGTCACAGAAAATGGGCCTTTGCGTTGACAATATCGCATTTGCACTTGCATATGATCTTCTACTCAATGCGTCAGTTACCACGTTCGCTTTTCTAGGATGGTATTGGATGGTATGATCATAATCTTTCAACAGTTCAAGTCAACGTCGTTGTCGCATGTTGAGTTCCTTTTGAGTGAAAAAATATTTGAGGCTTTTATGATCCGTAAAGATCTCCACTTTCTCCCCATACAAATAATGTCTCCAAATCTTTAGTGCGAAGACAACAGCTGCCAACTCTAAATCATGAGTAGGATAATTCCTCTCATATTCTTTGAGTTGTCGTGAGGCATAGGCTATGACTTTCCCATGTTGCATGAGAACACATCCTAACCCTTTGCCCGAAGCATCACTATAGATGACAAATCCCTCCGAACCAGATGGTATTGTTAGAACAGGTGCTGAAATGAGTCTCCTCTTGAGTTCTTGAAAAGTCTTCTCACATTCCTCGCTCCAACCGAACTTTATATCTTTTCGAATCAGATGAGTTAGTGGATTAGTGATTCAAGAAAATCCTTCTACGAATCTCCGATAATAACCAGCTAAGCCGAGAAAGCTACGTACTTCGATCACCGATTTAGGTTGCTCCCAGCTTTGAATAGCTTCAATCTTTGCTGGGTTAACAGATATTCCATGACTTGATACAACTTGCCCAAGGAATGCTACTTCCTTAAGCCAGAACTCACATTTCTTCAACTTGGCATAAAGCTTATATTCACGAAGCTTTTGGAGTATCAGCCTCAAGTGTTGCTCATGATCTTCATGAGTTTTGGAATATATGAGGATGTCATCAATAAAGACGACCACAAAGTGATCCAAATATTCCTTGAATACTCGGTTCATCATATCCATGAAGGCAGCAGGAGCATTAGTCAATCCAAAGGACACGACTAGAAATTCATAATGCCCGTACCGAGTTCTGAAAGTCGTCTTTGGAATGTCATTGGTTCTAATTTTCAATTGGTGATATCCGGAACGAAGATCAATCTTCGAAAAGAATTTGGCTCCTTGTAACTGGTCAAGCAAGTCATCAATATGTGGCAATGGGTGCTTATTTTTTATGGTGACATGATTCAACTCCCGATAATCAATACAAAGTCGCATACTCCCATCTTTCTTTTTCACGAAAAGAACAGGAGCACCCCAAGGAGAAGTACTAGGACGAATAAAACCGATGTCTAACAATTCCTGTAGTTGGGTCTTTAACTCCTGAAGTAAATAGGAGCCATTCGATATGGGGATTTGGAAATAGGTTTTGTACCAGGTTCAAGGTCGATACAAAATTCAATTTCACGCTATGGGGGTAGGCCAGGAAGTTCTTCAGGGAATACGTCAGGAAAATCATTAACAATAGAAATATCATTCAAAACTAACGTATTTTTGTTTAGATCCGTGATATGAGCTAAGAAAGCTTGACATCCGTTTTTCAATAAATGAATAACTTTATGGCTTGAGATGACAGTGATCGATTTTAATGGTTTGGTTGCTTAAATTCGCATAATAGGTTGATTAGGAATATGAAAGCTAACAACCTTACGAAAATAATTAATTTTTACATGATGAGTAGTTAACCAATCAATCCCTAAAATTACATCAAATACAAGTATTTTCAATGAAATAAGATCGACAGGTAATGTGTGGGTACTAACTTGAACCAAACAAGACTTATAAATCGTGGATGTAATGAAGGTTTCTCCCAATGGAGTTTCAACAGATAAGTCAAAGTATAATTTCTCCGGAGTCAAATTTAAACGTTGAGCGCAAGTAGGAGAAATAAAAGAATGGGTAAAACTGGTATCAAATAAGTTATAGACTTCGCTAGATTTTATGATAAGCTTACATGTGATTACCTCATTCGGGTTCCTTGCTTTCTGGGAGGTCACTACAAATGTTCTCCCTTGCACTACCGGCTTTGAATTTTTTGGGACGGCCTTTGGTGCCTCCATCCTGGCTGAACTTGTCTTCGGTGAATGATAAAATTGGGCTAAGTGACCTTCTCTTTCACAATTATAACATGTTTTGGACGGCATCACGCAGTTTGGACTGATGTGTCCCTCCCCTCCGCATTTGAAGCATATGATAGGTGGTCGTTCTCCTTCCTTAACAACGGGTGCTGGTGTTGACGTCCTTCCATCATTGTTGAATCTCCTTTTCTTGAAATGTCCATTTTTACTGTCTTGGCCATGATTACCACCGAAGTGGTTACCATTTCTGGTATGTTAATTCCCTCCACATTTGTTGTCACCGTTTTGATGACTGATACCACTGGTATTTTCATGCTGCCAGCTGCTTTCTCTTGGTTGCGTTGACTCGTTACCGCACTCCAATAAATGAGCCCTATTTACAACATCTGAGTATAAACACAGTTTATGAAAAATAAGATATTGACGTATCTTCCGTTTCAAACCTCTTAAAAACATTCGCGTCATTCAATCCTCATTATCGACCAAATGGGATGCAAACCGGGATAACTCAGGAAATTTAACCTCGTATTGCGACACGGTCATATTGTTTTGTTCCAATTTGATAAACTCCACTTCTTTCATGTGACGAATACTCTAAGGAAAGTACTTGTCATTGAATTGCTCTTGGAACTTCTCCCAAGACATCTTGAGTGCGTCAGGCTGGGTACGTTTTATAGATTCCCACCAGTAATCTGCCTCTTCACGCAACATGAAGGTGGCGAAGGGAACCTTTTGCTCCTCAGAGCATCCAAAGACATCAAATATCTTGGTGATCTGCTTTATCCATGCTTCCGCCTTAAGTGGTTTTGGCTCTCCAATAAACTCCGGTGGTCCCAGCTCCTTGAACTTTTTAGTGGTGACCGTCCGAGAGTTTCCAGTGTTTCCACCTATATTTCGGACAGGAGCCGCTCTCGCCTGATGTTGCATGAATTGCATAAAGCATCTGAAAAATCAATCATTCATCATTTGGCCTGTGTTGTTGTTTGCATGAGGATTGTCGCCTTCTTGATGCACATTATCCTGATTATTGATATGTGGAGACTCAACGGTCTCTTGTGCTCCATTGCTATTCTCAACATTCTCGGATGTCATTTTCAGATACTACCACAAAACAAGGGTTAGTTGACATGTAATATATTCTCTTTAAACTCTGACCAACCAATTTAAATACAAAATAAATTTAAGTAGGTCATACTAGCGAAGGAATTCCCCGTCTCTCCCCTCCTAGTTCTAGTCTCACATCTTAGCCAGGGATCATATCCCTAAGCTTTGATACCAACTGTGACGCCCCCAAAATTAGGTATACATCACCCATCTTGAGTCGCCAGATACATGGTACAGAATTCAAATACAACTTAATAATACAATTATCGTGTACAATACGAAAAAACATAAACTGTGAGTTTGAATACAAATATTGTCTACTAGAGAGTATACAAACTCAAAAGGAGTCCTCATTACAATTATTATCACACTATTTCACAGCATAGTGAGGACTACTAATGCACCATCTAGGACCATCACTCCGTTCCCCGACTCGTTCAAGCTATATTCTCATTTCCTGAAGAGAACAATGAAAGAAAGGGTGAGCTCAACTAGCCCAGTAAGAAATATTATGACTAAGATAATGCAGAATAAATTATCATTAGCCTTAAACAGTGTTAAATTGATACAATATAACAAACATCAAGTTTAACTTCAGCGGAACAAGCAATCGAATAAAAGAGTCAAGTAGAGAATAAAATCTATTATCTTTTATGATTTAAAAGGTTTTTCATCACTTTTATCACTTGGACTCAACTTAATACATAATCCATATCATCGAATCACCCCTACACTACGGCCAAGGATATTCTTTAGTATCACGGCCACAATTATCCATGCACTACGGGCCAAGAATATTTGTGTATTCATTAATGGTCATGATCATGCCAACAACTGTCCATCAATGCACTACGGGTCAATGAGGACTTTTATCATATCATTTATAACATTACGGTCATGATTACACCGAATAATCCCTGGTCAGAATCATATCAAGTTCATCTATGCTGTAACACCCCAGTCCCACATCGAAAGATAGGGGGAAAAATTTGTCTGCATATAAGGAAATAAAGTTACTACCAATAGTACCTTCAAGTCATGACCTTTTGGGAGCCTGTGGTGGGCTAGATGACCCAAGAAGATACTATTGGGCCAGTGGTTTGAGACCTTATTTTGGATGGATTTGATTCGATTCGGACTTGGGATTTGACCCAAGATTTATTCCGGACTCAGGATTTGACCCGGGTTATTTCATATGGTATCAAAGCCGACTCTCGAAAGCTCGGGTCGGGTCATCCGATCGAGTTTCCAGAGGTGGGGACACGAAGGCTGGTGGTATTATCCCACAATAGAGAGATGAAGGTCCGGAGGTGGGGATACGTAGCCAGCCGGTATTATCCCACAATGGCTAGAAAGGCAAAGATCTTTGATACATTGATTTATTTAAGTTGTAATAATTATTTTAGATTATGGATTGAGCCAGTGTGACATTTATTATGGTTTGTCTTATGATATTGAATTATTAGGAGATTACTATTTTGTGGTTTAGAGCCTTGTGATCTGCCTTAGTTCTGTTGTGTTTTGAGTAACCTCTCTTTCTATTTTGGAAAGAGGGTGTTACAGAGTTGGTATCAGAGCTTAGGTTCTTTCTTGTAGAAAACCTATTTAGGTTTGACCTGTGAGTTATGGGTAGACTTCTGGGTTAGGTTTTTGTTCAGTTTGATTTTTTTTTTGTTCAGCTATATTCGAATCTGTTTTAATTTGTTCTGTTTATATTCATTGATCTCTTTCTTAGATGGCTCATCGATCCACTAGAGTTGCTGGGAGGAGAGGTAATAATAGGGGAAGGGGTGATGTTCAGCCCAATGAACAACCTAATGATCAGATAAATGCTCAACTGGCTAACTTGGTGAATCAGGCGGTTAATCAGGCTTTACCGCAGTTGGTGGCACAGGTTGTACAGGCAATGCAACAGCCGCCGCCAGAAATTCCTGACCAGGGGCACTCGGGAAATAATGGTCCACAAACAAACGAAGAGGAATGAAATGTGGATGGCCTTGATCAGCAGGTGGTTCCAATGTACGTGTGGTTGGAGAGGTTCCAGAAGCAGAAACCACAGTCATTTAGTTCAGCTCCAACTCCAATTGATGCAGAGAATTGGATTGCTCACCTAGAGAAAATATTTGATGTGTTGGGGTGCTCGGATAATCATAGAGTATTACTTGCTGCCTACAAGCTGGAAGGGGATGCACAAAGGTGGTGGAAAGCACTGAAGACAACCAATGGTGATGGGTACGTGGAGACACTTCATTGGGCAGAGTTTTGTGAGGTCTTTTATCAGCAGTACTTTCCAGCTGCTAATAAAGAGGCATATGCTAGAGAGTATCTATCCATTCGGCAGAAGGATGATGAGTCCATTACCGATTTCATGACCAGGTTCACCAGGTTGGCAGGTTTTGCGGGAACGTCTGCAGGGACTGCAGCAGAACAGACGAAAAAGTTCAAGTGGCGGATTCATTATAGGTATCGCCAACATCTCATTAACACCAAGTTTACGGATGTATCGGCGGTGGCTAATGCGGCCAAGAACATTGAGATGGAGCGGCAGGACTTTCGGACTTCCAAATCGGAAGGGAGTCGAAAGAGGGACAGAGATGACCAGCAGGGTCAAGCTTCAGTTCAGCATGGGAGAAGTCAGGGTGGTCAGTTGAACAGGAATCGTAGTGGCCAGCAAGGGCAGTGGCGTGGCCAGAATCAGAACAGGGGTTATCAGCAGATGCCTCAGCAGGGGCAAAGTCGTCAGCTTCAGCTACCTTGGTATGGACCGAATCGTCAGCAAGGGCATAATCGTCAGCAGGGACAAAATCAGGGTCGTTATCCGGGACCAGCTAGTGGGGGTAACCCGAATCTTATTCCGATAGCTCCTTATGTTATTTGTGGGGCTATTCATCCGGGGAGGCAGTGCCACAGACTCACCGATGCATGCTTCTTGTGTGGACAGATGGGTCACATTGCTAGGGATTGTACTGGGCCACGTGGAAATGGTGGAGGTGGTGATAATGGTGGCAATGGAGGTCAACGTCAGGGTGGTCGAGTGTTTGCCTTGACGTATAACCAGGCGGCGGGTGCACCAGGTACTGTTTCTGGTATTCTTTTAGTTGGCAATCGTGAGGCGTCTATTTTGTTTGATACGGGTTCTACCCATTCTATTGTTGCTCAGTCTTTTGTTCGGCACCTGGGTGTGCCATCTCAGTCTTTAGATTCTGTTATGTCTATTGCTACCCCGATGGGGACTTCTGTTGTTATTTCTGATTTGTATCGGGGGTGTCCGATCATTTTTGGGGATAAGATCCGTAGTGTTAATCTTCTTCCGATGTGTATGCACAATTTTGATGTCATTATTGGGATGGACTGGTTGGATAAACACCAAGCCACTATCGATTGTCAGGCGAAGAAGGTTATATTCGAAGATATGAAATCTCCAGAATTCGTGTTTCAGGGTTCTCAGCCGAGTAGGGTGTTGAAGTTGATTTCAGCTTTGAAGGCTGGGAAGTTGATGGCAAAGGGTTGTGATGGGTATTTGGCGTTTGTGAGAGATACCTCTAAGGGTGAGTCTCGTATTGAGGATGTTCCAATTGTCCGTGACTTTTTCGATGTGTTTCCTGAGGAGTTGTCAGGGTTACCACCACAGCGGGAAGTGGAATTTGCTATTGAGCTTGTTCTTGGTGCGGAGCCTATCTCTAAGGCACCATATCGGATGGCACCGTTGGAATTGCAAGAGTTAAAGGAACAGTTGCAGGAACTGTTGGATCGTGGTGTGATTCGGCCGAGTGTTTCGCCGTGGGGTGCTCCAGTCTTGTTTGTGAAGAAGAAGGATGGGTCTATGAGGTTATGCATAGATTACAGGGAGTTGAACAAGATTACCATTAGGAATCGGTATCCATTACCGAGGATTGATGACTTGTTTGACCAACTTCAGGGAGCGAAGTATTTTTCGAAGATAGACTTGAGATCGGGTTATCATCAGTTGAGGGTAAGGGATGAGGATATCCCTAAGACGGCTTTTCGTACTCGATATGGGCATTGCGAGTTTCTGGTGATGCCTTTCGGTGTGACTAACGCTCCGGCGGTGTTTATGGATTTGATGAATCGGGTGTTCAGAGAGTACTTAGACCAAATTGTTATCGCCTTTATTGATGATATTTTGGTTAACTCAAAGTCTAAGGAAGAGCATGAGGAGCATCTTCGCACAGTGTTGGGAATTTTGCAGAAAGAGAAATTGTATGCTAAATTCTCTAAATGCGAGTTTTGGTTGGAGCAGGTCGCATTTTTGGGACATGTTGTTTCTGCTGAAGGCATTAAAGTGGATCCTGCGAAGGTTGAGGCTATCACTAAATGGCCGAGACCTACTACAGTGACCGAGATTAGGAGTTTCTTGGGTTTGGCAGGATATTATAGGAGGTTTGTGGAAGGGTTTTCCTTGCTTGCCTTGCCATTGACCCAGTTGATGAGAAAGGGCACGAAGTTTGTGTGGAATGAGGAGCGTGAGAAGAGTTTTGAGGAGTTGAAGAAACGACTCGTGTCAGCTCCTATACTTGCATTGCCGTCGGGGACAGGAGGTTACCAGATTTATAGTGATGCTTCTAAGAAGGGCTTGGGGTGTGTTTTGACGCAACACGATAAGGTGATTGCTTATGCTTCTAGGTAGCTTAAACCTTATGAGGTGAACTACCCCACACATGATTTGGAGTTGGCAGCGGTGATCTTTGCCTTAAAGATTTAGAGGCATTATTTGTATGGAGAGACTTGTGATATCTTCACCGATCACAAAAGTCTTAAATACATTTTCACTCAGAAGGAGCTCAATATGAGGCAGAGGCGTTGGTTGGAACTTCTAAAGGATTATGATGCGAGGATTCAGTACCACCCGGGGAAGGCAAATGTGGTTGTAGATGCTCTTAGCCGAAAGAGTTCAGGGAGTGTAGCTGCCCTTATTACACAATCTCAGCTTATTTCAGATATGGAGCGGATCGAGTTGGAGTTGTACGTACGAGGTTTAGATGGGCATTTGGCGGGTATGAGAGTGGAGCCCTCTCTTATCTCGCAAGTTAAGGAAGCTCAAAAGGAAGATGGGGAGTTGTGGAGTTTGACGCAGAATTTAGAGGAGGGCAAGCAGTCCGAGTTTCATATTGATGACCATAGTGTGATTTGGTTGGGGGAGCGGTTGTGTGTACCGTCAGATCCAGCCATTCTGAATATGTTGGGAGGTGCCTCACTTGTCAACAAGTGAAGATAGAACATCAACGAGCTGGTGGGTTGTTGCAACAGTTAGACATTCCAGTGTGAAAGTGGGAGGATTTCACGATGGATTTTGTGACTGGGTTGCCGAAGACTTTCAGGAAGAATGATGCCATATGGGTAGTGGTGGACCGGTTGACCAAATCGGCACACTTTTTGGCTATCCATGAGGGTTACTCGGTGGATAGGTTGGCACATATCTTTCAGTAGGAGATTGTTAGACTTCATGGTACTCCGGTGTCTATTGTTTCAGATCGGGGCCCACGGTTCACTTCACGGTTCTGGAAAGGGTTTCAACGAGCTTGGGGTACTCGGCTCAACTTCAGTACTTCTTTTCATCCGCAAACTGATGGGCAATCCGAGCGGACTATTCAGACGTTGGAGGACATGTTGAGGTCTTGTGCACTTGAGTGGTCGGGTAATTGGGATGATTACTTGAGCCTAGTTGAGTTTGCTTACAACAATAGTTGGCACGCAAGTATTGGGATGGCTCCTTTTGAGGCATTGTATGGTAGAAAATGTCGGGCACCAACTTGTTGGGATGAGGTTGGCGAAAGGGCCATAGAAGGGCCTGAGTTGGTTCAAATCACTACGGAGAAGGTAGCGGTGGCTAAGGAGAAATTGAAGTCGGCTCGATCACGGCAGAAGTGTTATGCTGATAAGCATAGGAGGACTTTAGAGTTTGAACCTGGTGAACATGTATTTCTAAAAGTTTCTCCTTGGAAGGGCATTCGGCGATTCGGGTTGAAAGGGAAGCTTAGTCCGCGATATATTGGTCCATTTGAGATTTTGGAGAGGGTTGGTGAAGTTGCGTATCAACTAGCTTTACCTCCGCAGCTAGCTCATGTACACAATGTGTTCCATGTGTCGGTGTTGAGAAGTTACAATTATCATCCGTTGCACGTGGTGCAATATCCATTCGATAAGATTCGGGAGGATCTTACTTGTGAGGAACAAGCTGAGGCGATTTTGGATCGTCAAGAGCGGATTATGAGGAGGAAGACAATTCCATTTGTTAAGGTTTTGTGGAGGAATCATTCAGAGCGGGAGGCTACATGGGAGATGGAGGAGTCTATTCGAGCGGAATATCCGCATCTTTTTAATAATTAGATACGTCCATTATTTGATTCCGGGGATGGAATCCTTTTAAGGGGTAGGTGATGTAATACCCGAAAAATAAATAAATATTGAATAAGTAATATTAATTATTATTTTTTTAAATATTCTAATTGGACTTTGTCTTTCATTTGGGTCAAATTAATCAATTATTTTGGGCTAATAAGTTAATAAGTGTTGAATAAATTAATTTGATTAAATTGGGCCTTAAAACTAATTGAATTTAATTTATATATGAATAATATCAATTCTATTATAATTAGGAGAATTAATAAAAATAATTAATATATATAACTTAACCTAATCTTCCACATAAGATATCAGATGCAAACTAATTAAGAAGAGGAACGGAGCAGAGGCGATCCAAGGCTCAAAAAAAAAGGAAATCATATTAG
This sequence comes from Panax japonicus, assembly GCA_020205505.1. Lineage (NCBI taxonomy): Eukaryota > Viridiplantae > Streptophyta > Magnoliopsida > Apiales > Araliaceae > Panax > Panax japonicus. Next base: position 19,256,623 of record CM035105.1, read on the forward strand.
ACTCGGAGACGATAAAGGAACGTGGAGTTGTGATTTCAGGTAAATTATTAATTTATATATATAGGTGCGTTTCTTTTCTCTGTAAGATAAGTGTTGCTGTGGTTAGTTGAATTAAATTCATGCCTTATGTTCTAGTAGGTGTCATGGATTACATGTTATAATAGATCACCTATACCTATATATTTGTGTATATTATATGTTAATTATCAGATCTACTTATATATACATACTTATATAAAATGTAATCATAGGCATATATAATCTGAGAAGTCAGTGGCGGTAAAGTTAATATGTGTAATACTTAGTAATTAATTAATTAATATGATTAAACTTATAAAATGTTTTGAGATATTTTTGGTTATATATTAAATTAAACTGAATCGTTTTGCTGATTTAAGGTTATAACAGTAAATTAATAAATTATCGGTATAATGTTATAAATGACTAAATTTGTAATAAGGTTTTATTTTATTTTATTTTATTAGATTGACTTGAAGGAGATTAGCATAATTTGGAATTTAAATTTTGGGTATTGTATTGCTTAATCCAGGTACGGATTTCGTACTCTTTCAGCAAGACTCTTTTGTTTTTAATTCGTTCGTTTCGTTAATCGTTTCGAAATTTAATATTGTCTCTCATAATTATTCCTTGTCAATTTATTGTGATAAATTTATTTTGACGTGGTATTAGAACTCACATTGTACTCTTTAGACTAGTGTGTCATGTCTAAATTTTATTTTTATATTTATAGTGATGTACATGTTAGTATATTTTAGAGACTTGTGTTGACGATTCATTCGATTTAACATGTACATGTTAGAACCCCTTTATGTTGATATTTTGTCGCATGTGTTGTGATATTATATTTTGTTAGAATACCGTAGGGTATACCTGAGCTATAACCACCTGTGGGGGTACCACAGGCATGTCCTCTTGGCACCGAGGTATGACACCTTCCGTGGCGGTGTGATCAGTCAACGGCGTCTCCGTTTTGTGCTCCAGTGGGAGTTGGCCATTTGGTGTTTTGTTGTGGGAGGCGTATGGGTCGACCCTAGTTTTCTGTTCTGTTCTGTTCTGCGGATTGGTGATGTTTGTGCCAAACACACCTTCCGATTTTGTACGCATCTGGATTGCGCAGTCCGATGTGTGATTGCCTGTATGGCATTATTTTGATTGCCTGTGTGGCATTATTTGACTTGCCTGTGTGGCAAGGTATATTACTATTTATTTTGAGCTCGGTATGAAATAACACCCAGCCATTTGATTCAGCCTACCATTTTATTGTGTTAGTTTTATTCGTTTCGTTTCAGTTTATTTCGTTTTATTTCATTTAATTGAGTTAGTTATTTTGGTTCGTTATTTGTATTCTATATCCGTACTGGGCATTTGGCTCATGCTGTGTTTTTCTTCCGGCAGGTAATCAGGGGGACCAAGGGCAAGTGTGACGAGAGTTTCCTTTAATCCAATAGTTTTGATATATTTTGTTAGGCTTTGATACATTGATTTATTTAAGTTGTAATAATTATTTTAGATTGTGGATTGAGCCAGTGTGGCATTTATTATGGTTTGTCTTATGATATTGAATTATTAGGAGATTACTCTTTTGTGGTTTAGAGCTTTGTGATCTGCCTTAGTTCTGTTGTGTTTTGAGTAACCTCTCTTTCTATTTTGGAAAGAGGGTGTTACATTACTCAAAACACAATAGAACTAAGGAAGATCACAAGGCTCTAAACCACAAAAGAGTAATCTCATAATAATTCAATATCATAAGAAAAACCATAATAAATGCCACACTGGCTCAAACCACAATCTAATTAATTTATTACAATTCCAAATAAATGACATATCAAGTCTAAACAAGACATTTCTAAACCATTGGATTAAAGGAAGCTCTCGTCACACTTGCCCTTGATCCCCCTGATTACCTGCCGGAAGAAAAACACAGCATGAGCCAAATGCCCAGTACGGATATAGAATACAAGAAGTGAACCGAAATAACTAACTCAATTAAATGAATTGAACAAAACGAACTGAAACGAAACGAATAAAACTAACACAATAAAATGGTAGGCTGAATCAAATGGCTGGGTGTTATTTTATACCGAGCTCAAAATAAATAGTAATATATCTTGCCACACAGGCAAGTCAAATAATGCCACACAGGCAATCAAAATAATGCCACATAGGCAATCACACATCGGACTGCGCAATCCAGATGCGTGCAAAATCGGAAGGTGTGTTTGGCACAAACATCACCAATCCGCAGAACAGAAAACTAGGGTCGACCCATACGCCTCCCACAACAAAACACCAAATGACCAACTCCCACCGGAGCACAAAACGGAGACGCCGTGGACTGATCACACCGCCACGGAAGGTGTCATGCCTCGGTGCCAAGAGGACATGCCTGTGGTACCCCCACAGGTGGTTATAGCTCAGGTATACCCTACGGTATTCTAACAAAATATAATGTCACAACACATGCGACAAAATATTAACACAAAGGGGTTCTAACGTGTACATGTTAAGCTGAAGCAAATCATCAACACAAGTCTCCAAAATGTACTAACATGCACATTACTACAATATCAAAATAAATTAATAGACATGATACACTAGTCTAAAGAGTACAAATGGGAGTTCTAATATAACGCCAACACAAGCTATTCAAAATAAATTGACAAGAAATAATTATGAGAGACAATATTAAATTTCGATACGAACAACGGAACGAACAAATTAAAAACAAATGAGTCTCGCTGAAAGAGTACGGAATCCGTACCTGGATTAAGTAATGTAACACCCAAATTTATACTTCAAATACTCTTTAAATTCCCTCCGTTCGAACTAATTAAACAAAATAATAATAAATATAAGTTGCATAATAACTATCACTTATAATAATATGATTTTATTTCCTAATTTACATTAGTTTATGAGACAAATTCAAATTAAATAAAAAAAATCGGGTATTACATCTATGAAATAACCCGGGTCAAATCCCGAGTCCGGAACAAATCTTAGGTCAAATCCCAAGTCCGAATCGAATCAAATCCATCCAAATAAGGCCTCAAACCACTGGCCCAATAGTATCTTCTTGGGTCATCTAGCCCACCACAGGCTCCCAAAAGGTCATGACTTGAAGGTACTATTGGTAGTTACTTAATTCCTTATATGCACACAAATTTTTCTCCTATCTTTCGATGTTGGACTGGGGTGTTACAAACTCCCCCACTTAAATTTCTGACGTCCCCGTTAGAACCAATCACACACACGGCCCAAAGATCTTTGCCTCTCTAGCCATTGTGGGATAATACCGACTGGCTTCGTGTCCCCACCTCCGGACCTTCATCTCTCCATTGTGGGATAATACCACCAACCTTCGTGTCCCCACCTCCGGCAACCCGATCGGATGTCCCAACCCGAGCTTTCGAGAGTCAGCTTTGATACCATATGAAATAACCCGGGTCAAATCCCGAGTCCGGAACAAATCTTAGGTCAAATCCCAAGTCCGAATCGAATCAAATCCATCCAAATAAGGCCTCAAACCACTGGCCCAATAGTATCTTCTTGGGTCATCTAGCCCACCACAGGCTCCCAAAAGGTCATGACTTGAAGGTACTATTGGTAGTTACTTAATTCCTTATATGCAGACAAATTTTTCCCCTATCTTTCGATGTGGGACTGGGGTGTTACATATCCACAGTTTGATCAAAGTAGCCTTCTGAATTTTATGGTCTTTTGGAAACATTGAACAATAAGCAAAGCACTTTCGCAAATGGCCTGGCAAGTGGTCATAACTAACATTCAAAGTTGGTAAAATAAAGTTTTCATCTTGAGCTATTTCCCACAGTTCATCTTTCACAATCAACCTCTCAACTTCTATATCTTTTGCAGACAAAAGGCTCCCCACTGTCCTTATTGCAAGAGGAACTCCACCACACCTTTTTAGAATTTCAATTCCAATTTTTTCCAAATTTTGATTTGTCTCCAATTGTCCTCGCTTGAAGGCCAACTGCTTAAACAGAGACCATGAATCATCTTTTGACAAACCTTTTAAGTTGTAAGGTAAGCCAGTGCCCATTATTAATGCAACCCTTTCACTCCGTGTAGTCACAATAATTTTACTTCCTTGTAAACCACCCATCAGTAGGTCCTCCAACTTTACCCACTTCTCACCATTTTCATTCCATACATCGTCCAAGACAAGTATGTATTTTTCCCCATCTAAACACTTACGAAGGCGACTTTGTAATTGATCAATCTCTAAGTCCGTGCATTCATTATCAGCAGACTTCAGTATCTTCCCAACAAGCAACTTCAAATCAAAGACTTCAGAAACACATACCCACATTTTTAACTCAAAAGACTTTTGAACCATCTCAACATTGTACACCAATTGAGCAAGAGTTGTCTTACCAAGGCCCCCAAATCCAACGATTGGAATGATGGAAACATTATCTGAAGCACCGCTGTCTATTATCAATTCTAAGATTTCTTTCTTATCCTTGTCTCTCCCTATTATATTCGACGCACGAACGTAGGAATGAGTCTGCTCCATCCCCCTATGCTCATAGGTTCTCTCTTCAACTCCCTCCTTAAAGTGGAACTTGGTCCTATTTGATGCAATCTCATCTAACTCCTCTCTAATTGCTTTAATTCTGTGACTCTTCATGAAACTAGAAACAATCTTATTTTTTGAAGGTAAGAAGAAGTCATGTACCTCTTTAACTATTTTGCTTTTATCATTTCTCAGCTCCCGTCTCAAGACTTCAGTTGCAAAATCATCAATGATGTTATCAAGCTCATAAAATGCATGTTTTAGCTTTCCAAGCCAATCCTTGACTTCATAGTTCTTACTTTGCTGCTGCTCTACATCCAGAAGTACAGACTTGATTGTCGACAATGTGGCTAAAAGTTTTCTTAGATCTTTCTTCACATTCCAAGCTGATGCAATCTCTTCAAAGGGTATAGATGCCAAGTTCCCCAGGAATCTTACAGTCGTGCCATAGAGAATTGCTTCTGCCATTCATTCTTTTCGTGGTTGATGCAATCGCTAGATTGCTTTTTCAAGGATGGAAAAAGGGATGTATCACAAAGGTTACAAGTCTGATGAAGAGGGTAGATTCAAAACAACCTATGATCAAAAGTTAATGCGACCCTTGCATACAGTATTTTCTCTAAAAATATGCAAATTATCTAAGCACTTAATAAATAAACCAAAAATCTGTCACCATTTAGTTTAGGTATGATTAGACTTTATAGATATATGCGGATATTACAAACTACACTTTCAAATGACTTAGGGAGTTATGAACATATTTAATTGACTCATCAACTTGCACTTCAACTTGGGATGTGGGTTCCTAATATAACTTACCACTCTATAAGAATCAAAAAAAATAAACCAACAATCAGACAATATCTTGATCATCCTCATCTAGAAGCAGAAGCAGAAGCAGAAGCAAATTAATAGTTGTTTATGCTATATAATTGGCTTTCAATCTTTCATAGAAGTCATCATGCCAAGTTACCTTTGGAAAAAATGAATGCTCGATCTCAAGGGAACCTACAGAAGGTTGAGTAGTTGACTAATTCCATAAGCAAAGACTTTAAAATTCAATTGGGAATATAATAACATACTGAAAACCACAAAAGTACATTCAAAAAGCAGTAGAACAATGGAGATAATAAGAGTGATAATTAAGACTACAACAACAACAATGGAGATAAATTGGATCGATTTCGTTAAATATGCAAGTATGCTTGCATTAAGAAAAACTGTAAAGTCCTTTGATAGATAATAGAAACATATGTACAAGGACTTAGAATGATCAAATGTGTTAGGTTGATCCTACATAAACAAAGCAACTTTGTAAAGTCCTTAAAAAGAAATGATGTACAAGGACTATAAATATAGAAAGATCAAGCATATTAGGTTGATCTTATGATGTAATAGATAGGCATGTCTGATCGTCGAGCACTGCACCAGAAATCGTAGTCTGCCAGGAGAGTCAAGGGAAACTCGAGAGCTATCAAGGCAGAATCGTAGTCTGAAAGATAGTAGATCTCGGAGTTCGTAGACTGCCATGAGAGACGAGGAAGGATCGTAGTGTGTCGAGTAGCACTTCCTTGGAGTCGTAGTCTGCTGAGGAAGTCATGTTCAGAATCGTAGAGACAGCCTGCCTACGAGCCAAACGAGCATATGCTGAAGCCAAGTCAAGAATCATAGACTACACTCAGAGTTGTAGAGTCTACTTATCGTATCAGAGGCAGAGATCGTAGTCGAGCAAGATCAGCTGAAGACAAAAAGCACAACGACACAAATCGTTGAGTGTCAAGATCTGATCTCGGAGTCGTAGTGTCTGCACAGCCAAAGCTGAATCGTAGAGTGTAGAACTGAGACTTCAACAGATGTGCTCATAATGCCAAGGCAGAATCGTAGAGTAAATACGATTCTCAACAAATGAGCACTCCCAAAATATCCAAAGGATTGAAGCCTCTGGTCTAAGCTGCAAAGATACATCCCACCTGAAGGAAACCAAAGAGCACTCAACGAACGACATGCAAGCTAACGAAAGATCTAAGCACCAACCAAAATAGCATTCAGATTGAGTTGTGAAGCCATTCGAGATGAAGTCTTCCATAAGTTGATCAGAAGAAGACTTCAGTAACTGACTAAGAAAAGTCAGCAATTGCAGTAGCTGTCAAGTAAATAGAAAACAACGATCCTGGAAGCAACCAAGATCGTAGTGTTTGTCGAATAAAGAAAGAACTGATGTAGTGCACACAGAGATACTGGTCAGCCTCTGAAGAATAAGGCTAGAGTGATTAAACATTGGGTCAGTCCATTGATGATAAGTGAACGGGAGATCACAAGGAGAAAGCGAGTTGGACACGCCACAAATCTGAAGTGTCTTGCTATTCAGAAGGGGCCAAGATAAATAAGTCAAGCCATTAATATCTGAGAGCTGTCGAGGCAAACAGAAGTGTTGAAGCACTGCACAAGAGAAAGAAGAGGTGTTCTACATTGAAGATCCAATCAACACTCTTCAAGATCGTAGTGTTGTCTCTACCAGTCAACAAGACACTACGATCAGGTCCAAGAAGACAAGCATCAGAATCGTAGAGTTCGAACAGCTGAAGATTGAAGCATTGGCAACGGTTCAATCTGAAGATTGATATTTGAACAAAGCTTATTAAGAGCATCGATGAAAAAGGACAACCTCTGATCGAGAAATCAGAAGGAGGTAATAAAGTCGACTACCTGCCCGAGGCATAAAAGTGACATCTCTAATGGGGTAGGTGGAACAGTAGACTGCAGTGTCAGAAAGTCAGAAAAGGTTGTCATGTCACATCTGTAGTCAGCACCAAACAACTCGAGATCTGCAAAGCATTTCAAAGAGCTTCCAACGGCTACTCTCCAACAGGAAGATTAGGAAGAAGTATAAATCATCTAAAGCTTCAAAGATCAAAGGTTGTTGGAGTTGCTGAGTTTGGAGAATTGGTATACTGATCTAATCAACATAAATAGTGAGTGGCCAATGAAGGTCTAAAGGTTCACTCTACGATCCACCAAGAACACTTAGAGACAGAATAAGAAAGAAGTAGAAGTGAGAGTTCTACAATGTAGAAGTGAGAGTTCTACTACAAGAAGAGTATTCTGAACTGCCGAGAGAAAGAAGAGCATCAATGTTGTCGACGTCGGGATTTTTTGGGTGTCCCTTTCCTTTACTTGTTCTTTGGTGTTCTCATTTTAGGTGAGATTTGTTTGAAAAAACAAGTGAAAAAGGTCTGACATATATAATGTCGACGATGGGACTGTTAAGAGTCATCAATTGGTTTTTTAAATGGTTGTACCAACACAATCGAGAAAAGGTTTGCACATAGACCTAGTGATGTGACACTGATATACGGGTCGGCGAAACCGAGATTCATTTTAGGGTTCGGGGACTTGGTTATGAGGGGGGAAGGTGTTAGGCACCCCCCGACATCCGTGTTACCACGGTGACCGTCTCTTTTCAAGAAACTATTATCTGTGTGTATGTGTGTGTGTGTGTGTGTGTTTGTGTGTGGGTCAATGTGCTATTATATGGAAGTTGTGCGAGGCCTCGTTCGAACCTATATACACAGGATTTGAATTTATGTAAAAATTCAGTTTTATCAAGATATGGCAGTGATATTTTATAAAAGAGGTTTTTCAAACCCTGATACTCAATAGGAAATTAGACCTTTTACACTCCCATTTTTATTAAGTGAGCGGCTGAATTGAGGCATCCGTACAAAAATAATATACAAAAATAATGTCGACTTCCTCGTATGTATGAAAACCATCTGAGGAAATTCAGACATCGCAGAATAATTTACAAGCTGCTTACAGCTGAAAATATCCATCATGGGAACCGAATCTAGATCCAATGGGATGAATCTGTGATCACATGATTCCTAGGCGCACAAAATATGGCAATTTGTATAAAAACAATAAGTAGGTATATATATATATATATATATAAGCGGTAAATATATATATACAGACAGGATCACCAACCACGAAGTATCTCCATGGGGATCAGAAATATAAATGAAGTTGTAGATACAGTCAACCACCACGAAGGAAACTCCAGGCAGGACAGAATGTAAATAAAGTTGTAAATGTGGTCAACTGCCATGAAGTAAACTCCAGGCAGGACGGAATGTAAAGAAAACTGTAAATGCGATCAACTGCCATAAAGGAAACTCCAGGCAGAACAAAATAAATAATATATATATATATATATATATGTATATATATTTATATATAAGAAAGCAATAAACGCACCGAATATAAAACCCGGGCTCATCGAATATAGTTCGACCACAGTTCATATATATAAGTATATATATATAAGCGAGTAAACGCACCAGACCGAAGTCTAGGCTCATCGAACAAAGTCCGACACACAGTTGATATATATATAAGTATATATATATATATATATATATATATATATATATATATATATATATATACAGACTGGAAAGAAACCATGGACTGAAGTCCGGGCAAAGCAAGCAACACGACTCTCAACGTGTAGAAGGGTGTGTGCAAAGATGAAGAGAAAGACTTTAAAGTGTGTAAGAAGGCTTACAGCTAACTGATAAAAAAGTTTTCTATATCTTTAGAGTGGGTAAACACTGGGCTTTTGTGGGTACAAAAGAGGCTATATATGAGCTCACAGGTGTTTGAAAGTGGGAAAATATACTGTATGGCGAGTGCAGAGCAAATTGTGCAGGATTTCCCCGTCTTTTTTCTCTTAAAAAATGAGCACCCCAAGCCCTCTATTTATAGAGGTTGGAGCCGCAGGTACACCTGCGGCTGCCCCGGATGCCCAAAATATGGGTCCCGCCGTATCGAAGTACGTACGCGCTGTTCGCTCGGTCGCTCATAACTTTCAATCCGGGAGTCCGATGGAAGCGTACCATAACATTCCGAAAAGCTCTTTCTGAGAGCTAAACAATGATATATGATTTGACCTTTTTTGATTCCAGGAAGATGGGTCCATGACCAAAATGGCATTCTCGGGTTTTCGTCAGGCAGTCCGTTGAGCCGTTTTGCGTAGTCTGCGCTCAGAAGTTATGATTTGGTTCTTGTGGGACTTCCTTTAAAGCATTTTGAGTTGACATGAGTGTATTTGATTTGAAGTGAAGTTGAGTTGGCAAAATGACCATTTTGTTCCTCCCAGGGTTATCTCCGGTTTTCGCGCAATTGTAGCAGTCGTTTCTTAAGGTTATCTCTGAGGTTGACTTGATGTTGACTTTGACTGTCCTCAGGGTTATCTCTGAGGTTGGCTTGACCTCCCAGGGATATCTCCAGGCTTTGATCTTGATCCTTCGGGGTCATCCCCCAGGTTGAAACTGACTTTCCCGGGATTATCTCCGAGGTTGGAACATGATTTCCCGGGGCTATCTCAGGGGTTGGATTTGGCTACTCCTTGATTGCGATCCGGGGTTTGATGATGAACTTCTGGTAGTATCCGATATGGATTTGGATTGTCTTTCAGGGTTCCCTCTTAAAAGACGAATCTGTTTTCCTACAATGTTAGTAACAGTAGAAGAAAATTTCGAGTGTCTACAGATGCCCCTCTTTATCATGTTCATGCAATGCATTGGAATGGACATGATAAAGATTAGTAGACACTTAAAACATGACAAGGTATTTTCAATGACGTAAATCGTAATGTAGTGAAGTTTATGATGCCTGTGACAATGTTTTCGCAAATCACAGTTGGTAAATCGCACATCGCATTTCGTACATCGCACATCGTTTTTCGCATTTGGCCAAATCACACTTCGCAACTCGCACATCGCATTTCGTATATCGTATTTTGCATATTGCATCGCAAATCGCATATCGCAAACCGCATATCGCATATCACAAATCACAATGTAATGAATATTATGATGAACGTTAAAATATATTCGCAAATCGCTTTACCTTTTACCGATCATTGCTGCAAATGCTGGTGTTAACTCCAATGGTTTGGAATTTTAATCGTTGATGCTTGTTTGATGAAGACAAGTTGAGATGTTTTCCACATCTCTGATGGGGATGACGTTCTGAAATCGCCATACCCTCCCGATGTATTCGCTGGTAGTTGCAACGGTGACTATCCTATTGATCGCCATACTTTTCCAGTTTCTACTTGAACGGTGGTATACGAAGCTTTCATCTCTGAACTGTTTTGATGTAGCGTTGTAATGATGGTAATGGTTTAGAATACCAGATCTTTCGATATCTTCGCTGAAGTAATATTCCACGTATTACTTCACTAGACTTCTCCTGATGTTACGTTAGATTGATGACAACCACCAGATGTCTCATCCTTCTTGAGGTGATTTGGAGTCTCATTTCGCTGTTGGGTACTTGTGCCCCATTTCCTTAAGCGTTTTATTAGTAACACGGATGAACTAATGACTTGAATGTTGCTGAAATCCCTGGAGGGTGTAATTCATTCTTTCGCTGCCCAGATTTGAACGTCGGTGTAGAGGTTTCGATTTATGAGAATTTAGCACCGGTTGACAAATTTGATGATGAGGATTTCATTCGCTAGACCTTTTATTTATTGGGCTCCTGCTTTTGCTGAGAGGCTTGATCCCGCCTTAAGATCATTCCATTTCTTAGGAATTGGACAAATGCCCCAGTCCTTTCGCATGTTAATGCCGAGGGTTCATATGATAAACTCTCTTTGTTGATGAAGTCACGAGTGAAAAATATCTGAATCGTCATTGAGATGTTGATGGACCATGCTGATGGCACTGACTGGTGCATTTTCCACTTTAGGATGATTGATAAATGCCCTAGTGTTGAGTTGTCGCTGCTTCCGAGATTGCCCCAATCTTGTTGTAAGGGACCCACTATCCGGTTGTCGCCAATTTTGAAATTGCCCAAGCCTTGCTTGTTGTCTGGGATAGTTACTTTGACAGATGTGTTGATAAGACGCTGAGATCGCAAGAGGCTTTTACTTCTGTACCATCTGGTGAACAGGTAGTGGATGTGGGCTTTGATGTTGACAGCTCTTTCTGGTAAAGATGTCTCTTTGTTAGAGAGATGATGCTCTAACTCATAGGGATATCGTCGTTGCTGAGCGGGATGACGCTTATATCTACCCGAGATATCGCATGTAGTTAGCGGTGGATCTGTTGGCTCGTGTAAAAACCCTTGGGCAGGAGATCATAGTGTTACTTCCTTCTTCTGAGAGGGAATCCATGTTGGACTTGATAGCCGGCATATACACTGATTTGTAGATGGGCTTGTATTTTCCTGCACAGACTAGCTTAGCCATTTTGTCATGTACAGTACACATTGTATATATCAAACAACATTATATATGGCAGGGAAATATATGTTGATTCACTTCCCTTTTAGTTGTGCCTTACTACTTGCTTGATATTCGCTTATTTCTCCAGGACTTTGTGATTTGGATGTATTCTGAACTCCTCCTTGATCAATGGACAGTGAGATGTCTTAGGATTTTCAGAATGGATAGTCGATCTGTATGTATTCCCTACCATCTTTGGTGTCTTGGGACTTATTTCTGTATGTGGTTATGGATAGGAGTATGTTTGTTTTTGTTTTTCTGTGGTGAGACCGGACCATATAACATGGCTGCCTACGTACTCCCGTGTATTGGAGAGATCAGGTCGACGTAGTTTGCCCCCTCAGGATAAGTTGAAAAGTGTGATCCCATGAGCAGGTCAGACTGCGGGGAAGCGAAAGTTTGATCCTAGGTTGAGGATAAACTGAAGGTGTGAAGAGTTTGATGTGACGCCCCCAAAATAGGTATACAACACCCATTCTGAGTCGCCAAAATACATGGTATAGAAAGCAAACTACAACTTCAATAATACAAGTGTCGTATGAAATACGACAATACATACTGTGAGTTTAAATACAAATATTGTCTTCTAGACAATATTCACATGCAAATAAGTCCTCATTACAATTATTCAAACACTATTTTACAGAAATAGTGAGGACAACTACAACATCATCCTAGAATCATCACTCCATACCCCGACTCGATCCCGCTATGTTCTCACCTCCTGAGAAGAAAAATGGAACAAAAAGGAAAGGGTGAGCTCAACTAGCCCAGTAAAGAATATTATGACTAAGATAATATACAACAAATTATCGTTAGTCTTCAACAGGGAAAAATCTGATAGAATACAATAGACAACAAATTTTAGATCAATAAATGCAGCGGAAACAGCAATCCATTAGAAGAGTCATGTAGAGGATGAATTCTACTGTCTTCTAATATTTAAGAGTCCATCGTCAATATTTTATCCCTGTAACAACAATCAATATACATCTTTAATCATCTTTGCACTACAGGCCAAAGATATTCATTTATATCACCAGTTGGTCATGTTTATCTCAACACCTGTTCATCTTTGCACTACGGGCCAAAGAGATTCATCAGTTTAATCATTCATCTTTGCACTACAGGCCAAAGATATTCATCAAGTATCATCATTTAGGACTGAGGATGATGAAAAACATTTTTAAGAATGAATCCAGTGAAATAGAAGGACAAATATTAGGGATTCGTACAACAGTTTATCCAAGATCAATAATACTTCATAACAACCGATTTTGAAGCAGAACTCAAAAATAACGATCAAAACATGGATACAATCAAAGATAGTAGCCAAAATAGACATCTTGGACAAAAAGGAAAATTTTCATTTTTCGGTGAATAGTGCTGTATTCGTGAATAGTGCCGTATACGTGAATAGTGCCGTATACGTGAATAGTAACTCCGACATCAAAAGATAGAAATTTCACAAAAAACATCTTCACGCTTCGTGAATAGTACTCGTGAATAGTAACTCATGAATAGTAACTCGTGAATAGTAACTCGTGAATAGTAACCCCGACATGAAAAAGTTCCAAATTTGATAAAAAGTTACAACCAATATTTCAGCATAATGATATTGAAGAAATAATATCATTTTAGAAGAAAATAACATCCCTTACCTCAAAGAAACAGTACTTCGGAAGGAAAGGTCGGAAGTGATGCTGAATGAAAACTTCTATGAACAGCAACTCTCAAAGTATCAAAATACTCACAAAATACACTCAATAATATAGAGAGAGGGAGAAAACTTTGTTTCTGGTGTGATTTTCAATTCTAACTTAGCCCTCTATTTATAGGAAAATTTTAGCCCGCCGAAGCAGACTTGACCTGCTACCTGATGGCTTTACCTGCTACTATTGCCACCTACCACATTTGAAATAAAAATTCAGCACATTTTTCACCAACCACAAGTGGGGCCCACTCAATTCTAGAATTTTCCACCAAAATCATTTATAACCCTAATTTCTGAAGCAGACTCCTCTTAAAATTCATAACAAATCATTTGTTCATTTTTAACGGTTCAAAATTTGTAGACATATACCTAACTTATATATGTATAACATATCCAAAAATCATAACGATCCAACGGTCGGATTAAAAATTATAATTTTCGCAAAAGAGCTTTAAGAACACCGAAATCCGACAAAATACTGATAAAACACCTCAGCGTTAATTCCTTCCACATAAAATAAATAAATCCATCATTTATATCAAATAAATATTTCATTATCATATAAATCAATAATTAATTATTCACAAATAATATTACAGAATCACAATTATGACAACCAGGCCGTTCCCAGGAAAGAGGGGGCTTTCCAATAAGGATTTCTCCTTACTGGCGCGCAATTAGGTGACCAAACCTCTCCTTAGACAGAACTTTCTAGACATTGCCAATAATGTTATCCGATAATATTATTCAAATAATATGGATTATTGATCTGATAATGGAAAATACTATGCAATGACAATTATTGAAACAATAATAATATAAATATCAACGCAGCAATTATTGAATCAATAAAGTAATGAACAGTAACTCCTGTAGCAATTATTGAGTAGTGCCTTCTTACGTAAGGATCAATAATTCAAAATATTGTGCAATACCGTGTGTCACTGTGCAACAACGCGTATTACTGTATTTTAACCACCAGGTAACCCAACAGTGTTAACGGTAACAATTTACGCTGTTATTTATAAAACTCAATCTTTGTCGTTTTCTTTCATCCAACCATTTTCTGTTATGGGGCCCACAAATGACTGCGCCGTCGTACGAATATTCCCCGACAGCAAGAATATTCCACGACCAAACGAATATTCCCCGACAAAAATGAATATTTTAATAACCACTTGTTTATTTTGTAAAAATTCATATTTCACCCATAACCAAAGCATTATATCAATTTAACCCTTATTAATTTAGAATAATGAATAAAGGAAAATTTAATTTTATTTAATAATAAGTTGGGGTCTTACAACCTCCCCTCCTTATGAAATTTCGTCCTCGAAATTGACATACGTACCTGTTGTTTCGAATAGATGAGGGTACCTCGCTTTCATTTCCGATTCCAACTCCCAGGTCATTTCTTCAATAGCATGGTTTCTCCACAAAACTTTTACTTGTGGTATAACCTTGGTGCGTAGGATATGCTCTTTCCTATCCAAGATCTTAACAGGTATCTCCTCGTATGTTAAATCTTCGGCTATCTCGTCTGGTTCTAACTCAATAATATGGTTCGGGTCTTTCACATATTTACGAAGCATAGATATGTGAAATACATTGTGAACACGAGACATACTTGGAGGTAACGCGAGTCTATAGGCCACATTTCCTATTCGGTCAAGAATCTCAAATGGACCAACAAATCTTGGATTGAGCTTTCCTCTCTTCCCAAATCTTGTAACTCCCTTCCATGGAGCAACACGTAACAATACATGATCTCCAATATTAAACTCCACGTCCTTTCTATGAAGATCAGCATAACTCTTTTGTCGATCTTGTGAAGTTTTAATACGTTGTCGAATCATTTGGATCTTTTCTGTAGTCATGCGTACTAAATCTGGTCCCAACAACGTTGCTTCTCCCACCTCGTCCCAGCATACTGGAGAACGACACTTTCTTCCATACAACGCCTCAAATGGAGCCATGCCTATACTTGCTTGATAACTATTGTTGTAGGAGAATTCCACTAGTGGCAAGTACTTATCCCAACTTCCTTTGAAATCTAGGACACAGAGTCTTAATAGATCTTCAAGGGTTTGAATAGTCCTCTCTGATTGTCCGTCCGTTTGAGGATGGTATGCTGAACTAAATCGTAAATCCGTGCCCATAGCTTTCTGCAAGCTAACCCAAAATCTTGAAGTGAATCTTGGGTCACGATCTGAAACTATGGATACTGGCATGCCATGCAACCGCACAATCTCATTCACATACATACTAGCAAGACGTTCAAGGGAATAAGTCTCACGTATCGGCAAGAAATGGGCAGACTTGGTTAATCTATCAACAATAACCCAAATCGCATCTATACCTTGAGAAACTTTGGGAAGACCTGTAACGAAATCCATTGTAATGTGTTCCCACTTCCATTCCGGAATCTCAAGTGGTTGCAATGGACCCTTTGGCACTTGATGCTCCGCCTTTACGCGTTGACATGTTAAACACCTCGAGATAAACTCCGCGATCTCTCTCTTCATATTATTCCACCAAAATGTATGTCGAATATCATGATACATTTTGGTACTCCCAGGATGGATTGCAAACGGGGTATTGTGTGCCTCCATCATGATTCTATGCTTCAAGTCAGAATCGTTCGGAACGCAAAGTCGAGAGTTGAATCGAAGTATTCCTTCTTCATCGATTCTTGCTTCTGGAATAGCACCTTCTTGTACTTTCTTCTTCATTTGCATCAGCCCCAGGTCCGTAGCTTGAGCAGCTTTAACTTTATCGATTAAAGTCAGTTCTACTCGTATATTCGCCATCATCACGTGGGTCCCTAGAGTCTTTAATTCTACCTCCATCCTTTGCAAGTCATATAAAATGGGCCTTTGCGTTGACAATATCGCACTCGTATTTGCATATGATCTTCTACTCAATGCGTCAGCTACTACGTTCGCTTTTCCAGGATGATATTGAATAGTGTGATCGTAATCTTTTAACAGTTTAAGCCAACGTCGTTGCCGCATATTGAGTTCTTTTTGGGTGAAGAAATATTTGAGGCTTTTATGGTCCGTATAAATCTCCACTTTCTCTCCATACAAGTAGTGTCTCCATATCTTCAACGCAAATACGACTGCTGCCAACTCCAGATCATGAGTAGGATAATTCCTCTCATATTCTTTGAGTTGTCGTGAGGCATAGGCTATGACTTTCCCATGTTGCATGAGAACACATCCTAACCCCTTGCCAGAAGCATCGCTGTAGATAATAAATCCATCCGAACCAGATGGTATTGTCAGAACAGGTGCTGAAATGAGTCTCCTCTTAAGCTCTTGGAAACTCTTCTCACATTCCTCGCTCCATATGAATTTTGTATCTTTCCGAGTCAGCTGAGTTAACGGAGTAGCGATTCGAGAAAATCCTTCCACGAATCTCCGATAATAACCAGCTAAGCCCAGAAAGCTACGCACTTCGGTCACCGACTTTGGCTGCTCCCAACTTTGTATTGCTTCAATCTTCGCCGGGTCAACAGATACTCCATGTTTTGACACCACGTGCCCAAGGAATGCTACTTCCTCAAGCCAGAACTCGCATTTCTTCAGCTTGGCATAAAGCTTGTGTTCACGAAGTCTTTGTAGTACCAGCTTCAAATGGTGCTCATGATCTTCATGGCTTTTGGAATAGATGAGGATGTCATCAATAAAGACAACAACGAACTGATCCAAATATTCCTTGAATACACGGTTCATCATATCCATGAAAGCAGCAGGAGCATTAGTCAATCCAAAAGACATGACTAAGAATTCATAATGCCCGTATCGAGTCCTGAATGCCGTCTTTGGAATATCCTCAGTTTTAATCTTCAGCTGATGATATCCAGAACGAAGATCGATCTTTGAAAAGAATTGTGCTCCTTGTAACTGGTCGAACAGGTCATCAATGCGAGGTAGCGGATACCTATTCTTGATGGTGACATGGTTTAATTCTCGGTAGTCAATACAAAGTCGCATACTCCCGTCTTTCTTCTTTACGAATAAAACAGGAGCACCCCAAGGAGATGTACTAGGACGAATGAAACCGATGTCTAATAATTCCTGTAGTTGGACTTTTAACTCCTGAAGTTCAATAGGAGCCATTCGATATGGGGTTTTAGAAATGGGCTTTGTACCCGGTTTAAGGTCAATAAAGAATTCAACATCACGTTCTAGGGGTAGACCGGGAAGCTCTTCAGGAAATACATCAGGGAATTCTCTAACCACAGAAATATTATTCAAATCTGACTTGTCTTTATTCAAATCCATAACATGGGCTAAGAAAGCTTGACATCCGTTTTTCAATAAACGAATAGCTTTGTGGCTTGATATGACAGTGACTGATTTAAGTGGTTTAGTGGTTTGAATTCGTATGACAGGTTGGTTAGGAATATGAAAACTAACAACCTTACAAAAACAATCAATTTTGGCATGATGAGTGGTTAACCAATCAATTCCTAAAATCACATCAAAAGCAAGTATCTTTAAAGAGATAAGATCAACAGGTAATGTGATAGTGCCAACTTGGATCATGCAAGATTTATAAACTGTAGATGTAACGAAGGTTTCACCCAACGGAGTTTCAACAGATAAATCAAAATCTAATTTCTCCGGAGTCAAGTTTAAACGTTGAGCACAAGTAGGAGAGATAAAAGAATGGGTAGAACCGGTATCTAGTAAGGTATAAACTTCGCAAGAATTCAAGATTAGCTTACCCGTGATCACTTCGTTTGGGTTCCTCACGTTTTGGCCAGTCACGACAAACGCTCTTCCAGGAACCGCTGATTTCGACTTATCCGGGACAGCCCTTGGAATCACCACTCCCGCTGAACTTGGTTTCGCTATAGTACAATCTCGAGCGATGTGGCCTTCCTTCCCACAGTTGTAACATACCTTGGATTGTTGTGGACAGTTTGGGCTGATATGTCCCTCCTTCCCGCATTTGTAACATCTAACTGGCGGTCGTTCTCCTCCCCTAAAATTTGTTGTTGGTGTTGGTGCTGCTGCTGATGTCTTCCCGTCGTTGTTGAATCTCCTCTTTCTGAAATTTCCACTTGAGTCACCTCTCCTATTATCATGTCCACGATTACCACCTGAGTGTTTACCACCTTTGTCCGTATTCTTTCCTCCTCGCTGGTTATCATCGTTCTGATGACTACCTTGGTTGTGGTCCCTCGGTTGAGTATACTCACCATCTCGCTCTAACAACTGAGCCCTGTTTACAACATCTGAATATAAAGAAAATTTATGAGATATAAGGTATTGGCGAATCTCGGGTTTTAAACCTCTCAGAAACATTCGCGTCATGCGTTCCTCATTCTCCACCAAATGAGGTGCAAACCTGGACAACTCTGCGAACTTTGCCTCGTATTGAGACACCGTCATGTTGTTCTGTTCGAGTCTAATAAACTCTACCTCCTTCATATGACGAATACTTTCTGGAAAGTACTTGTCATTAAACAGTTTCTGAAATCTTTCCCATGACATGTTGAGTGCATCTGGCTGGGTACGCTTCACAGATTCCCACCAGTAATCTGCTTCACCACGAAACATAAAGGTGGCAAATGGAACCTTCTGTTCCTCCGTGCATCCCAAGACATCGAATATCTTGGTAATTTGCTTGACCCACGTTTCTGCCATGATCGGATCCGGCTTTCCCTTAAATTCTGGTGGTCCCAACTCCTTGAACTGCTTGGCTGTGACAGACCGCGCATTGCCATCATTTCCACCCGTATTTTGTACACGAGTCTCCCTTGTCTGATTTTGCATGAACTGCAAAAAGCTCCTAAACATTCCATCGTTCATCGTTTGTTCGGTAGTGTTGTTTACAGGAGGAATATTGCCTTCCTGTTGCCCGTTCTCCTGGTTTGCGACTAAAGGTTGTTCCAACGTCTCATAAACTCCATTGTTAACGTTCTCAGCAGCCATTCTTAAATACTGCCATAAAACAAGGGTTAATTAAACAAATTAACATGTCACATAATATTCCTATATTATGACCGACCATCAAATAAGCTTAGGTAGGACACACTAGCGAAGGATTTACTCGTCTCTCCCCTCCTAGTTCTATTCCCCGATCTCCGCCAGAGATCATATCCCTAAGCTCTGATACCAACTGTGACGCCCCCAAAATAGGTATACAACACCCATTCTGAGTCGCCAAAATACATGGTATAGAAAGCAAACTACAACTTCAATAATACAAGTGTCGTATGAAATACGACAATACATACTGTGAGTTTAAATACAAATATTGTCTTCTAGACAATATTCACATGCAAATAAGTCCTCATTACAATTATTCAAACACTATTTTACAGAAATAGTGAGGACAACTACAACATCATCCTAGAATCATCACTCCATACCCCGACTCGATCCCGCTATGTTCTCACCTCCTGAGAAGAAAAATGGAACAAAAAGGAAAGGGTGAGCTCAACTAGCCCAGTAAAGAATATTATGACTAAGATAATATACAACAAATTATCGTTAGTCTTCAACAGGGAAAAATCTGATAGAATACAATAGACAACAAATTTTAGATCAATAAATGCAGCGGAAACAGCAATCCATTAGAAGAGTCATGTAGAGGATGAATTCTACTGTCTTCTAATATTTAAGAGTCCATCATCAATATTTTATCCATGTAACAACAATCAATATACATCTTTAATCATCTTTGCACTACAGGCCAAAGATATTCATTTATATCACCAGTTGGTCATGTTTATCTCAACACCTGTTCGAACATCTTTGCACTACAGGCCAAAGAGATTCATCAGTTTAATCATTCATCTTTGCACTACAGGCCAAAGATATTCATCAAGTATCATCATTTAGGACTGAGGATGATGAAAAACATTTTTAAGAATGAATCCAGTGAAATAGAAGGACAAATATTAGGGATTCGTACAACAGTTTATCCAAGATCAATAATACTTCATAACAACCGATTTTGAAGCAGAACTCAAAAATAACGATCAAAACATGGATACAATCAAAGATAGTAGCCAAAATAGACATCTTGGACAAAAAGGAAAATTTTCATTTTTCGGTGAATAGTGTCCGTATTCGTGAATAGTGCCGTATACGTGAATAGTGCCGTATACGTGAATAGTAACTCCGACATCAAAAGATAGAAATTTCACAAAAAACATCTTCATGCGTCGTGAATAGTACTCGTGAATAGTAACTCGTGAATAGTAACTCATGAATAGTAACTCGTGAATAGTAACTCGTGAATAGTAACCCCGACATGAAAAAGTTCCAAATTTGATAAAAAGTTCCAACCAATATTTCAGCATAATGATATTGAAGAAATAATATCATTTTAGAAGAAAATAACATCCCTTACCTCAAAGAAACAGTACTTCGGAAGGAAAGGTCGGAAGTGATGCTGAATGAAAACTTCTATGAACAGCAACTCTCAAAGTATCAAAATACTCACAAAATACACTCAATAATATAGAGAGAGGGAGAAAACTTTGTTTCTGGTGTGATTTTCAATTCTAACTTAGCCCTCTATTTATAGGAAAATTTTAGCCCGCCGAAGCAGACTTGACCTGCTACCTGATGGCTTTACCTGCTACTATTGCCACCTACCACATTTGAAATAAAATTTCAGCACATTTTTCACCAACCACAAGTGGGGCCCACTCAATTCTAGAATTTTCCACCAAAATCATTTATAACCCTAATTTCTGAAGCAGACTCCTCTTAAAATTCATAACAAATCATTTGTTCATTTTTAACGGTTCAAAATTTGTAGACATATACCTAACTTATATATGTATAACATATCCAAAAATCATAACGATCCAACGGTCGGATTAAAAATTATAATTTTCGCAAAAGAGAGCTTTAAGAACACCGAAATCCGTCAAAATACTGATAAAACACCTCAGCGTTAATTCCTTCCACATAAAATAAATAAATCCATCATTTATATCAAATAAATATTTCATTATCATATAAATCAATAATTAATTATTCACAAATAATATTACAGAATCACAATTATGACAACCAGGCCGTTCCCAGGAAAGAGGGGGCTTTCCAATAAGGATTTCTCCTTACTGGCGCGCAATTAGGTGACCAAACCTCTCCTTAGACAGAACTTTCTAGACATTGCCAATAATGTTATCCGATAATATTATTCAAATAATATGGATTATTGATCTGATAATGGAAAATACTATGCAATGACAATTATTGAAACAATAATAATATAAATATCAACGCAGCAATTATTGAATCAATAAAGTAATGAACAGTAACTCCTGTAGCAATTATTGAGTAGTGCCTTCTTACGTAAGGATCAATAATTCAAAATATTGTGCAATACCGTGTGCCACTGTGCAACAACGCGTATTACTGTATTTTAACCACCAGGTAACCCAACAGTGTTAACGGTAACAATTTACGCCGTTATTTATAAAACTCAATCTTTGTCGTTTTCTTTCATCCAACCGTTTTCTGTTATGGGGCCCACAAATGACTGCGCCGTCGTACGAATATTCCCCGACAGCAAGAATATTCCACAACCAAACGAATATTCCCCGACAAAAATGAATATTTTAATAACCACTTGTTTATTTTGTAAAAATTTCATATTTCACCCATAACCAAAGCATTATATCAATTTAACCCTTATTAATTTAGAATAATGAATAAAGGAAAATTTAATTTTATTTAATAATAAGTTGGGGTCTTACATTTGATCTCATGTATGGGCAGCCAAACTGCAAATGTAAGAGGTTCAATTCGCGATGAGATGACCTAAGTGGTCTGATCGTAGTGAAGCTAAGCTCCTAGCTTGAAAGGATGTTTCCCTGAGGGGCAAAACATGGAAAGGAGTTGTATGTGGTAAAGGGTTAAAGAACCGGAATGACTGGTGATCTGATGATCCAAAACCAGGATGTTCGCTTGATGGTAACCTTAGCCATAGTACCGTTTCACGGTGTCCAACATGATAAGCTGTGGAAATTCATCGTCGTCCATTTCCTATAATCTGAAAGCGCCTCCTGTCAATACCTCCTTGACAATAAACGGGCCTTCCCAATTTGGAGCGAATTTTCCTTTAGACTGAGCTTGGTTGTCAATGATCTTCTTCCAAACCAAGTCGTGTTGTTTGAACTGCCGTAGTCGGACTTCTCTGTTGTAGGATCTTCTTTACAAGTAGAGGGCCGCTCATGTCTGGGCCACATACTACACCATGGATCTCATCCATGAGTCTATGAGCTTGGTCTTGGTCTAGCCATCTGAGGAGACCTGGTCCTGCATCTTTTTTGTATATTGCATCTCCGATCAGGTAGAATTTCATAGCAAGTCGATGGATCCGCCTTTTCTCAGTCAGGCTTTCCTCAGTGGGTGTAGATCTATCTTGTGAGTGCTCATTGATATATTGATATCAACGGTGTTGGATGGAAGGTAGCTCATCCGACACTTCTCCAATGTAATTTCCATAGGCTGGAGCTTTTTGTTGCGCAAATGTAAGGGTTGGCATGTTTTCCTTGTCATGTATATTGACCAAGGAGGCCCAGGTTGCTAGAGCATCCGCAAAATCATTCCTATTCCGAGGAATGTGGAGGAAGGATTTTTCTTCAAACTCCGAAGCCATCTGTAAAACCTGCCGATGGAAAGGCAGCAACTGTAGAACCTGTTGAAGAGATTTTTCTTTTTTCTTTTTATTTTCTTTTTTCTTTTTTCTTCTTTTTTTTAGATCGTGGAAAAGAGCCATATGGCTCCCTGATAGGTAGCTCCGGCATTGATGAGGATGAATGACAATCGTCTGTAGCAAAGGGCTCCCAAAGGCGTGATGAATGAAGTTTTCTCATGATCATCTTCAGCAACCTTGATTTGATGGTACCCCGCGGAGCAATCAGCAGAGGAGTACATGTTGTATCGAGCTGTATTGTCAATGAGTATATGGATGAACGGCACGTGAAAGCTATCTTTGAGGAAAGCTTTATTCAAATCTCTGTAATCCACACAAACTCACACCTCCCTTCCCGGTTTCGGCATGGGGACTATATTGGATAGCCATTTAGGGTATGTTGACATCATGATGATGCCGGCTTGAAATTGTTTCACAATTTCTTCTTTAACTTTTAGCTTCCACTCAGGTTTCAATCATCTGAGCTTCTGCCTGAATGGCCTGAATCCCCCTTTGATGGGAAGGCGATGAATGATAATGTCCGTGTATAAACCGACCATGTCTTCGTGAGACCATGCAAACACATCTTGGAATAGGTTCAATAGAGTAACCATGTCATTCCTTTGGTTTTGAGTGAGGTCTGTACCAATTTGGATTTGTTTGGGGTTTTCTAAGGTTCCGAGGTTTAAAAGAGGTGGTTTGATCAAGATTTTGCTTGGGTTTTTCTTCGACCCATTCTTTGATCTCTTGAGGTATCTCATAGTCCTCTTGTATTTCCATCAAGTCTGAGTCCAACTGTACATCAAAGTTATAGTCCTTGTGGAGAATAGGCACCTCATCAGCAAGTACAGGCACATCTAAATTCAGAGTCCTGAAACAAAATATGCTTTCACTTAGTATATAACATTGTTCAATCACACAAAGTGTTAGCCTGTAATGACAAAAGTAACTGTTAATACTGTATAGAAAAAGTAAGCAGTTATTGTTATCTACAAGGTAGAGAGAGTTTCTTCCCTTTTTACCCTCGTCGGCTAATGCAAGGAGTGTTACTTCAATTGTCGAGGGCAAAGTCTTGGTGGACTGTAGTGATGGAGGGGCTATCATCAACCTCCTTCTCCCAAATGATGACCATTATGTCTGGGTAATCATCGTCTGGGGTGTAAGTGTTTGAGAAGGGTTTGTTTGGGTTTTTATTTGGTTTGACCGCGTCATTGATGGTTGCCTACGTACTCCTAATGAAGAGGAGATTAGGTCTTTCGTAGTTCAGGCTTTGGTTTGAAAAGGTTCAAAGGGGTAAGGGGTGAAAAGAATGTAGAGATGTTTTTTTGTTTTATTTTTTTTGTTTTTTTTTGTATTTACATGCATGGAAAAAAAGGCATACTACGAAGAAAGTGATACCGTTCCAACATTTTCTGGAACTCACAACTTCATCCCCTAGATCTACATCATCTTGGCTAGTTGAGGACTGATAGTCCAGTTGTCAGCGGTGATGTTACCTTCAGGGCTCGTGATAGAGGTTACCCCATGATTCTGAATGTCTTCGCTTGTGGCCATAACTTGATTGCTTCCTGATTTAGTACATTTCTCAGGGACGTTTGCAATGGATACATCGCAAAAAGGGATGAACTCTGGATTCTCTAATGGGTTGGATTCCCCGACAATCTCACCACCTTTCCCTTCATCTATTCCTTCGCCTTCTTCATGGGTTTCAAAGGATTCAACCATGAAATCTCCCTCGAACGGTTGTGTCATTTCTTGCAAAGAACTTTCCTTTTTGGTTTTTTCTTCCTTGGAAAGGATTAGTATTTCCTACGCATCATCCAAGGTGATAAGATCAGGAACGGGGTTGATATCTTGGAACCATGGGACGTTTGATGTGGCGGGGGAATCTCTTTTGTGGATGCCTTTGTCTCTTCTATCACTTCTTGCATCAGGATCAGTCCACCTTGTGCTCTGGTAGAATTGTCGCTCATAGCCTTCACCTCATTTGAATTGCCTGTCTCGAATGGACATCTTAAGCTTTTTATTTCCTTTTCGCCTTTTTTGGTCATGAGAAATTCTATATCCAGCTCTCCATTTTCAATGAGATCCTGGATTTTATGTCGCAAAGACCAGCATTCTTCAGTCGTATGCCCAAGTGAGTTAGAATGGTAGAGACATATCTTGGTGGAGTCATAACTCATTATCTTGGGTTTTATAGGAGGTAGCAACTCAGTAATCCTTCCTTTGCTTATCAGAAAGTGTAGCATTTCTTCTTTGGATTTGCTCAGAGGGGTGAATTTTCGGACTCTTTTGGAGGTTGTTTGATCTTTCATCTTTGAGAATTCGCATTCCCTCGATTGGTTCTTCCGTTGGCGAGATCTTCTAGAAATTTTATCATCCCCATTTTCTTGTATTTTCAGCCTGCTTTGATCTTCTTCATTTAGCTGGCTCATCGTGGAGTCCTTTTTCTCTTGGCTTTCTGATAGTTGAGTGAAAAATTGCCTTGTTTCCTGATGTTGCCGCACTATCAGCTTAGCCAGTAGGTTACTTGATTATGGATCGCCTCTAA